>JAHTLZ010000379.1:38941149-38957236 GCA_023846285.1 Phrynocephalus versicolor | reverse complement strand
AGTAATATAGTCCTGGTCTTTTCCACCAATATGAAATCTAGTTTATGTCAGTCTGTTCCATAGTATGTCTGATATTGAGTAAATATTAGCAATGTCTACAAGTGCCTTCTGTTTCTGACAGCAAGCTGCTTCATCTTTAGAGAAGCCTAATAAAAATGCAGTTGCTGTGGTAATTGTTATATTATGTTCAGAAAAGTGCCAAGAATATAATTACTTACAAAATGACTTCACTGTTCAACTTAAATATACACAGTAGAGCAGTTGGATAGTAACAAGCAAGGCAAACTGGGTAAACAAATCTGTTTATTGGTGGTATCTTTATTAAATTAAACTCCTAATAGTGTTGCTGGGTTTACAGTACATTAACTAGTCACAATTTTAAATGTTTTGCTGCTTGTTTGGGTCTTTTAAAAATTAAATCTAAGCCAGCAGAGGATGAATTCCTTAGGAATGTGCTCTCAGGTATGTGTAGAATATTAATTAGGACTGTCTGTTTCTGTTGGATAATAACAATGTCCAAGATCTGAATAGAATCTGTGACCTGTGAAAGAACTATTCATATGCTTTAGACTGCCTTAGAGCATTATTTAACAAGAGAACATGGAAACTTTTCACAGTGATCCCAAATGTTTCAACTGTGTATTTCAAAACACAGATATAGATTCTACACACACACACACACACACACACACACACACACACACACACACACCCACACACACACACACACCCACACACACACACACCCACACCATCCTTCTCATTTTAAATAAATGCCTTATATGACTATGATACTTATGGCCTTTTCATTATAAAACCAAAACAATGTTTTCTAGGACAGAAATGTGTTTAGCCTTGCTTTTTAAGACTGCAAAACTCTTAAGAAGCAAGACATAATTAAAAGGACCATTTCAAATGTGTATAAGCAATAAGTGTGTTTTATTCAAATACAGTAGTCAGAATTAAGAGGTTGTTGCAATGGGAGTTTATAGAGCACTCTCATCTCTCCTGCTCCTTGACTGCAGGCTGTTTTAGTTTTAACCAAATGACGCACTATTACAATTCCAAAATTATTTTTAAAAATATTCCCAGGGCTAAGAGCAGGGAATATTATTTGTTAATTCCTGGGTACCATGGGACACTTGATGATAAAGGCATCATCAGAAATCTTGCTGGCTGGTATTGGCTGGTATTTATCCTAACTAGTGGTCTGATCAAGTGTTTATAGGGCATTAGGGCAGAGATAAGTGCCATGCTCTACACCTGGGACAGGGGAATGCACACTTACAAGATGGTGGATACCTGGATCAATAATATTATGTGTGAGAAGGATCTTGGAATTATTGAAGACCACAAGCTGAATAGGAGCCAGCATTGCGATGTGCCGGGGTAGGGGGGAAATGTTATTTTTGGATGCATCAACAGAAACATTGTTTCCAAATCCTGTAAGGTATTAGCTTCCCCTCTACTCAGCACTGGTTGGGCCTTACCTAGAGTACTTGTAGAAGGGGTAGTCATGTCAGTCTGTGCAAACATTATGGGTGAAAACAAAAAGGGGAAAAGAAGAAAAAAAGAAAAAAGGGTGGCAACTTGAAGACTAATTTTTATATATGTTTTAAATGTGAGCTTTTATGGAGAAGTCCACTTCATCAGACATAAGAGAAGAAGATTTGACATGGTGAATAGACATGGGCACGACCAGAAAAAATGACGTTTCGAGCTTTCATTTGTCGGAACAGGTCCGTTTTGAGTCGTTTTTGTTTGTTGCGAAATTTTTCAAAAATTTGTCATTTCGTTTGTCATTTGTCATTTGTCGTTTCCACCGCGATTTAGCACGATTTGACTTCCCAGAGCATAGGGGCGTCCCGCAATCAGGGCCAGCACTAGGTGTTTTTGCGGGTGGCGACAGCGGCAGGGGGGAGGTGCGGGCGGGTGAGCGGGTGGGTGAGCGGGCGGGTGGCGGTCGTGGGAAGGCAAGTGGGCGGGCGGCAGCCCGGGCCACAGGCATGTGGTGGTGCGGGCGGGCGGGCAAGTGGGCAGTTAGGATATCACTTAAGATAGAGGTTCTGTTCTTGGCTTGCACCCCAAATGTGTGTGTGTGAAAGCAAATTGAAGTTGAGAAAATAGAAAATAAATGGTAGTATATAATATATTTTTAAAATAAATCCACACCTCCCACTCCCAGTCGAACCTCCCCCATTATCCAATATCAGAAAAAAATCCTCACAAACTGCCAGCGAAGAAATAAAGAATAAACTACTATTCCCTTCAGCAGACAAAGCTGCAGGGAATCAAAGAAATTATTTTCTAAATTCAATTCCCTCCCTTCCTGACTAACTTAAATCTAAAGCCTCCAGCCTCCCTCCAAATTCGAATAGCCAGCAGCAGCCAGCCACAGAGCCCTCCACCCTCCTCCACATCCAGATCCGACTGCGACTTCTGGAAGGTGCCTCGGCTTTTTATGCCCTCTGGCACATCCAGAAGTGTCAGTCAAAACCTGGCCATGCCATTGGTGGAATGGTTCAAAAAAATTGCATGGTCCCATCCCATGCCCAGCCCACATGGGCAGGTCTAAAAAAATAAAAAATAAAATAAAATAAAATAAAATCAGTGCGACCTTTTACTGCTATAAAAAACCCACTGCTGCTACTATAAAAATTCAGGCATTTAAAATACCTAATTCCCACATGTTTCTGTTGTGCTTTGGTGGGTTTTTGGACCACGATTTAAAAATAATTATTGCAGTCACCATTTTTGATTCCCCCACTGCATGGCATGGAGACGACGAGGATGACCCCCCCCCAGCCTGGTGCAAGCAGCAAAGGACAGGAGAGGGGGGAAGGCCGGAGACCCGCCCCCCAGAAAACACCCCTCTGGTAGGTGTCCTCAGGCAGGCATATTTTCGCCTTTTTTGGCGGGGAGTCGGGTTATTTATTTATTTTAAATTTTAAAACTTTTTTTCTGTGCTGCTTGGCAATGGCATCGTGTGATCACCGCGATGCCATTAACGACAATGAAAAACCCGACCCAATTTTTCTTTTTTCGGGTTGGGTTCGAGCTGCAGCGGCTTAATTATCAGTTATGTAACGGAAACGAAAACCAAAAATGGAAACGACAATTTCGCCGAGCCGTGCCCATGTCTAATGGTGAATATTTACACATGGCATCAAACCACAGATGCCAAAGGACAGAGATCATGGTGGGTTGCTAAGAAAGTCAGTGGGTGTTAAGCCATGTCGTGATAGCATTTTTATATGTGCATCTTTCATAGATTCATGTGCTTTAAAACATGCAAGAACCCATGTCACCAAATATTAGTAGACTAACATGAATGTCCCCTACCCTCACAATTTAGAGTACTGTATCCAGTTCTGGACATCACACTTTAAGAAAGATGGTGACAAGCTGGAGGAAGTTCACAGTAGAGCAACAAGGATGATCGGAGGACTGGAAATCAAGCCCTCTGAGGAAAGACTGAAGGGACTGGGCATGATTAACATTAAGAAAAGAAGACTGAGGGGATATATTGGCGGTTACTTCACATCCGTTTTGTCTGTTAGTGTTGCACTTAGGAGCGGTACAAAAAAAGTTACTTCACGTCCATCACACAACTACTGAAATTTGTCTCGACCATGTCCCGGGAATGGGTGCTAAGTGCGACAAACCTGTACCTGGTGCTGGGGTAGGGTTTTCCCTTGTCACTGTTTCTTCCTGTTTCTGTTCTGAGACAAGACACCATGTAGTAATGACTATCACATAACGAAATATTTGTTTCTCTCAGAAAACTGTCTGGTTTTTTATTTTGACTTTTCAGAAGTGCCATATTGAAAAAGATTTTTAAGCCCCCCAAGAAGGAAAAAGGGAGCTAGACAAATTAACTGTTTGTCTAGCTCAGACCATGAGGTAACACTTGTCATGAGACAAGTTATCACGACCATGGGAACACTGAAACAGGGACAAAACCACGTGATGACGACCAACACTGTCACGGTACAAAACTAGTTGTGGAACAAAGCAGGACCATTAACACACTTTTCAAACACACCAAAGTGGTCACACCAGGAGGAGCAGGATCTATTCTCAATCTTCCCAGAGTGGAACATAAGTAATAATAGGCTCAAGCTACAAGAAGCCAGACTGAGAATGAATATCAGGAAAAGTACAGTCACCCGCCACCATTTCACGGTTCAGGTACTGCGGTCCCACTACATTGCGGGATCGCAGTACCTGCACCTCAGATTGGCGGGCGGTGGCGGGGGTGGTCGGGTCACTTCGTGCCACCCCCAGGCTCCCCCGAGAAGCCTTGGGGTGGCGTGTGGGGGTGGCGGGGAGCAATCGGGTTGCTCCGTGCTGCCCAACCAGGCTCCCCCGAGAAGCCTCGGGGGGCGTGGGGGGTGGCAGGAGTGATAGGGTCATTCCGCCCTGCCACCCCAGACTCCCCCGAGAAGCCTCGGGGCACTGTGGGGGGCCGGCGGGGAGCAATCAGGTCGCTCCATGCCGCCCAACCAGGTTCCCCGAGAAGCCTTGGAGCGGCATGGGAGGGCAGCAGGGAGCGATCGGGTCACTCTGCGCCACCCAACCAGGCTCCCCCGAGAAGCCTTGGGGCAGCCTGCGGGGGCGGCGGGGAGCGATCGGGTCGCTCTGTGCCGCCCAACCAGGCTCCCCCGAGAAGCCTCAGGGTGGCGTGGGGGCAGGTAGTGATAGAGTCACTCCGCGCCACCCATCCAGGCTCCCCTGAGAAGCCTCAGGGCTGCACAGGCGGGCTGCGGAGGTAAGATCCCACAACACCCCCTGCACGCGCCGCTCCAAGACTTCTCGGACAGGCACGTGATCCCCGCCCCCCCCCCCGCCCCAAGTCCCCACCGCACTTGCTTCAGCATATCATGGATTTTCATGCATCGTGGGTGGGGTAGGTCCCTAACCCCCACAATTGGTGGGGGGTTACTGTATGACAAAAGAACTAGTTATCTCAGCAATGCTGGAGACATTCATGGGAAAAATGGACAATCACTTGTCAAATGTGCCTTGATTTGAACTCGTGCATTGAGCATGGAGTGGGACTTGATAGCCATATAGACCCCTTCTAATCTAATTATTTTATGATTCTATGACAAATACCTTCACACTGAGCCAATGAATCCTATCACTAACTGCGAATGCATAAAATGGAAATGAGACGCCCCTCTCCGGAAATCAAAAATTTTCTTCTGTTTGAATAGCATGTTCTGAGATTCATTTCCTGGCTTGGGGAACAAAGGAAGTGTAACTATTTCCCAAGACTTCTGCCAGTTCCCTAAGACCTTGTAAACATACACACAAACTCCAATTTGAAGCCTAATTTAAGAGTCCTATAGTACATTGGTTAAGCTGCAGTACTGCAGTCAACCCTCTGCTCATGACTAGAAATGGAAACAAAGTAAAAAATGAATTGCAAAATGTATTCAAAAGCAGCTCATTTTCAGTTTGCATTTTCATTAATCTATTATTAATTGATGGATTTTAGCATTTTTTTAATTGATGGATTTAATTGATGGATTTTAGCATTTTTTAAATTGTTGATTCACTGGGCAATAAAAAAGGCCAGAGCACTATCAGACATCAAACTTGCAGCGAAGCTTCCTTTGACTCTTCTCTACAATCTCTCCAAATTTGATTGGGTTTCCCTAAGCCAGTTGCTAAAGGGCACTTTCCCGGGGTACACTTTGTGGATATATAATTCAGATATCTGAAACCCAAACTTCACAAAACTTGGAGGGATTTTAGAGGGGATCATGGGAGGCTCTCCTGCCATTCTGCTGTCTCTGGGTGCCTAGGAGGCATGTTTCGCGGGCAGGGGGTATCTCTTTGGGGTTGCATAACTCAGACATCCCAAACCCAAACTTCCAGGACTTTTGGACAGGTTGAGCATCTGTGCAAATCTGGTATGTCTAGTTGCCTTGAATGCAGACCTGATACATATGTGAGTTCTAATAGAACAACTGCTATGCGTCTGTCTGTTTTTGTAGCAATTTTGTAACACACACATTTGCCCTGCCACAAGATACCACCACACACGTTATGGAAGCTCCCAACTCCCTATTTCTGTAAGGTTTCCTTATTCCTCTTGCTGTGCCAACTACTTTTCATCAGACTACTTTCTGTTTATTTTTTAAAGTGTTGCAAACTCTGGTTCTGTCACAGAGAACTGTGTGAAAATATTTGTAATAGTGATCAGATTTGTTTTGGATTGCCTTGAGGATATAAGGTCAGAATCATAAGGCTGCATCTAATAGAACTGGTTTAGAAAGTGTTGCAGAAATACTCTGTGTATAAGAGAGAGGAAGAGTTTGGAAAGAAATGGGTTGGGAGGGAGAATCTGTGCTATTAATTTCTACCCCTTCTGTAACACGTTTAAAGGTAACGGTTGTCCTGAAACTAAATAACTGATTCCAGGACGGCCTATGTGGTCAGTTCCCCCCCCCCAACCATGCACTCTAGGGATGTCTCCTGGAGAGAATTTTTCATATTAACTGGGCTTTCAACCAATGCAGCTGTTACTTCTCAAGAATGATTCCTGTTATCACTGCGGCTGCAAATTGTGTTGCTGTGATTACAGAAATTGCCACCGAAAAAGCACGGCTGTATCTGTTGGGATTCCACTTTGTGTTACAGAATCTCTGTGTGAATGCATCTCCGGGGACTCTTAAGGAGTGTTATATGGAGGCAAAACTGACTGTGTGAACATCTCCACAGTTTGTCTGATCTCTGGTGTGTACACATAAAATCCTTTCTGCATGTAGGATTATATTTTCTCAAGCAAGTCAGGGAACGAGTAAGCAACTTCACATTCAGTCTGTGTTGTTGGCAATACTATTTTGCTATGCTGTCACCTTACACAAAACGTGGACACCAGGGACTCAGTGGACAAAGGCTGTGGTCTCACCAGCGTTTTCTGCACATTTTTGCTGCGGTGAACTGCACAGTAAAAGATTGTGTCCTAACTGCGCAGGGAAGTAATTTGGTGCCCCGACTGACCACGCTCCCGGAAGCGTACTTTCACTGAAGTTTTTTAAACTACCGCTAGGGGTTGGTTTAAAAAACTTCTCTTAAAAATGTGCAGTTCTTGGTTAATCTAGTGAGGTGCGACCCCAGAAAATACGCAGTAATTAGCTTCGTACGCCTTTTCCTGTCACTTCCTGTAAGGGAAACTTAGAAAATTGACCCAGAAAAAAGGGAAAAGATGCACAGTAGGCAAGTAGAGAGGGGCACAGAGCAGTAAAATACTACCCTGTTGACAGGACATTAACTACACATCAAACACCATGTGACCGCCCGAAAAAAAAACTACGCATGAAACTAAGATGCACAGAAAACTTTAGTGAGACCGTGGCCTTACAGTGGAAAAGGGATAAGCAATGATGCCAAGCTCTCAGAATGTACTTAATGGCCAGATTCCTACTTCTATTTATTTCTGTCTCCTCTTTTCCCTGCAAATGGATCCAAGTCAGGCAAATTCAAATTAGGGAAGGAATTCTCCTTCATTCGTGGCATAGTGGTTAAACTGCTTTACTGCATCCACAACTGTGTTCAAAACCTGGGGTTCAATTCCAGCTAGTAGGGTCAAGGTTCACTCAGCCTTCCATCCTTCCGAGTTTGGTAAAATGAGTACCAAGCTTGCTGGGGGAGGGCAATGTGTAGCCTACATAATTACTTGTAAACAATTCAGAGAATGCTTTAAATGCTATGGGGCAATATACAAGCAGCACATTTGGCTTTGGGGTTTGTGTGTGTGTGTGTGTGTGTGTGTGTGTGTGCTCCCACTGGCTTTATAAATTGCACTATTGGGCATGCACCCCACTGCATGCCCAACAGTGGCAAAACACTTGACAAAGAACTTCTATGTCTCTAATATATCTGTGAAGATTCTCAGTCATCCAGGTGCGTTTATCTGGGAGTTGAGTCATGGCTACTGGACTTCTTTTTTGAGAGATAGAAACATTTTGCTGTTCATCCAAACAGCTTCATTGGTCTGTTGGGTGACCAGCGAAACGTTTCTATCTCTCAAAAAAGAAGTCCAGTAGCCATGACTCAACTCCCAGAGTCTCTAATATAAATTAACTCAAGTTTCTGAGAAATCCTGACCAGAGTCTACAAGAGACAAAGGGGAAACAGCACTGCTAAAGCAGTGTGCTCACTTCCTGAACACCTGCTATGAAAAAGATAGTGGTGACAGAAGATTCATTGAAGGTTTGGGACATTCTTAAATTTAAATTGTTAGGATTTTAAGTGAAAACAAGGATTAACCCATTATTTTGTAATAGTCTACTATAGTTTTTTTTAAGCATCTGGTAGCACTGACCACTGATGGATTAAATGATGGAGACAATGGTCTAAATAAGCTGTTCTTGCAATATGATTTGAGAGGAAAAGATTTGTGGGTTTGTCTTCTGGACTGTCTGAATTTTCATCCTGGCTGTTATTTTGCAGAAGAACTAAGGGGAAGTTTTCCTTTCTGCTCCAACTGTTATTTTTATAATAAAGAAGACTTGTAGGCAAAAGAAATAAATGTTAGCTTGTTGGATTTACTTCTGTCTGGAAAGATACTCAGGGCTTCTACTGGGAATATCTAACAGGAAAACTATTTATTTATTTATTTTTTGGTTGTGGCTCATAAAACATGTCCCCTCCCCCGTCATCTTTGTCACTTGTGAAATGTTCTGGTGCAATAGACAAACTGTCAAAAATAATTAAGAGAAATGCTGTTGTACCCACCATGGCAACAAATTACACTTTTTCTTTTTGGGGGGATTTTTTCTGTCTGTCTTCCCATCTTTTTGTATAGCTGTTTTTATTGCCAAAGTTGGTCCCTTGGCAGTTATAAATACAGGCGTTAGCACCTCATTCCAAGATGATGACGATGCGTTGAATCACTTCTGACAAAAGATTGCAGTGGTGGGGAAGCAAGTTCACTAAAAAGAAAAGGCATAGATTGGGAACACAGATCCACAAAAGAGTTAAACCAGATCCTTGAAGCTTATATATCATATAGGATTGGCAGTCTTTTTTACATATAGAAAAAAAAATGTACGCTTTACACAACACAACTTTGCCAAAAAAAATAGAGTGATCCTTAAACCTTACACATAAAATGCTTTCTGAATGGGGAAAAGTACTCAACTTACATTTTAGGGTCAGAATCTGTTCTACCTGGTGTACAGGAGGCAAATAGGCAGTAGCAGTGATTTCTGTATCTTTAGGGAAAACATCTTTTTCTTCATGCATCTCTTTTAAGCCTATACAGTACATTCTTAAAGGAAATAGATTTTGGACAGAGACTAAATTTGTTGCCCTAGATTAAAAGAGAGAGACTGAGCACTTTCAGTCATTTAGCCTTTGCATTTAATAGGTAATACTGCAACTAGACAGGGATTTTTGTGGGAAACTCTTAAGTATCAGGGATTTTACCTCAATCAAAGAGCACTGGAAATTTTTTAAAAAAATATTTATAGCTAGAACCCAAAAGACACTGAGTGGAGGCACTAGCTAATAGGATCTAGCTAACACAAGTGGCCTAATACTAGGTCAAAGACACTGTGCAGACTACCCTTCTGTCTCATGTTTCAACTTGATGTCATTGCTCCTTTTGTTTTCGTCCTCCAATCTCCTCTGCATTGCCAAGTTCCTTCACTTATTAAATCAATTAACTGCTTAACTGATTGACTGATTGATTGATCTGTATCTAACTTTTCCTGCATAAATGGGATCCAAGTAGCTTATAGTGATGCAGAACAAATGCAATTAAAATGAATACAAATTTTAAAGAAAACAGAATATGAGAGGTACGAGTGCCTTGTGTGATTATGGATGCTTTTACACGACCCCTAAAATCCAAGGCAAATGGCTCCCAGATCCAGAGCTTAAAATTGTTTTCCCACCAGCTCCGGAGTTTACAAAAAATTAAGTGTGACCACGCCCACCTAAGCACGTCCCAGCACACTTTTGAAGTACCTTCTCTCCGGAGGTGAAAAATTTCTGATGCAAATGTAAAGCAGTGAGTGCCAGGCTCTCCTCTCCTTGTGTTTTTTTTTTTTTTTTTGCCCCTGCCCCTTTAAGAGATATTAAGAGACTGGAATGCTTCCCGGAGCAGAGCGAGATGGCAGAACAAGGTGAGCCAGCATTCTTTTCTCCTTTTTTTCTCCCTCCCCTCAGGCAGACAGGAGCCAGGGAGTGCAGAGGGGTGGGGACACAGGAAGTGCGACAAACCCCCAAGATCTCTGGTCCGAATTTAAGTGGCCTGTGGATCTTAGGGGTCGTGACTTGGTGCAACTCAGCTAACACTTGAAAAGATGCATGCCCTTGCATGGGGGAAAGCAGAAAAACGGAGCCTCCTCAGGGTGACTAGATTGTCCTTTACCTGCTCTGGTATGTACTGATTTTCCTTCAACCTTAGACTGGTGGTATTCCTCAAGTGACCAGTCACTTCCTTCTTCCACTTCTGCATCTATAGAGGAAACATCTTGCCTCTATTCTCTAAAGATGAGCACATGGTTCCTGGAATGTCCAATTAAATAGGATTAAATTAAATTAAATCTAAATAGGTTTAATTTAATTTAATTTAATTTAAATTAAACCTGTTTACATAAACCAAGTAAAATTGCTTTTAATAGGATTGCTTAAAGTAGCATTTAGGTGCATGGTGTGATCAGGTTAGGAAACCATAATACACCTCAAGTGATCTTGTTTATCATGATCAAGATTTTATTTTATTTTCCCTTTATTTTCTCAAGATCCTTACATGACTGTCTATCTATTTGGAGAAGCCTCAACAACAATAAAAAGAAATGCAAAACTTCCTTTCCTTTGTCCTCTGTAAGAAAGTGAAGTGGAAGTTTTTCATTTCTCAAGTTAATAGGTAAGATCAGTAATACTATTAAGAGGTTTCTCCAGAGAGACAGCCAGCCAGCACCACACTAGAATCACACAAAAAATGGAGAAATCCAACCTTCACCTTAAAAAAAAAAAAGTACCCCCTGACCGGGAGCCAGAAAGGTGCAGATAGGAATGCTCTGAGACCAGGATGGTTCACAATGGTTCATTGATTACATTGTGTGATCAGGAGCAAAAGGATTGAATTAGCGTGTCCCCATAATGGACCAAACAGGGGGACAAATGTAAGCCAGGCTCGTTGTTAATTTGAATTAGGACTTTCATCATATTTGCTGTTCTAAATGTATTACATTAATAAATGCAAACTTTCTTGTTAACTTAGTTACTTAGAAATAAGTATTATTTCTTATTCCTCTTCCCTTTACAGAGGGAGAAGTACATATGTTCAGGTAACCATTATGAGTTTCAAAGGCTAACTCCACAAGTCAGTGTGGTTCCAGTACCACTGCAGGCGTATGTTCTGTCAGACAGTAATTTTCATCTCTGTGTCCACACTGTACTGTGGATACGACTGTCTGTTGTACTCAAGAGGAAAGCAGAGATGGCCATGTTGGCCAACATATTTTGAGAGACATACTCTAAATAAAAAAGCAAAAAGCAAAAAGCAAAGTATCCTGCTTACATACCACCCCCTTGCGCTGAAAGCTCTCTCTAGTCGGTTTACAAGTGACTATGCAGGTGACTCATTCTTCCCCCCCCACCTCTGGTGAGCTGGGTACTCAGTTTACTGGCCTTGGAAAGATGGAAGGCTGAGTGAACCTTGAGCCTGATACCTGGAATTGAACCCCAGGTCATGAGCACAGTTTTAGCTGCAGTACAGCAGTTTAACTACTGTGCCACAATGCTCTCAAATAATGTTCAATAAGTAACATTTCCTATATTTGAAGAGTACAGACAAACAGAAATAACTCATTATATATTTGGGCTGCAATACAATGTGCAAATCAGGTAGAACATTGGATATGAAATACCTTTCACACAGAAAAATCAACTTTCCTAGGGAGGAGTCTCTTTGGATTTGGATACCAGAATTCCAATATTCACTAAACCTGGCAAGATTGTCGGAGAAGAGAATAAGGGAAGCTTCCCTGCAATCTTAGTGTCTTTAGGTGCCTTGGGGGGCTGATGAATCGATGAATCAAAATTGCTAAAAAATTCACTGATTTGCATTTTGTCAGGAGGCACAGATTAGTAAAAAAGCAAATGAACAGATTAGCAATATTTGATGAAATTTGCAGTTTGTATTTTAATTCATGCCCATCTCTACTTGTTGTCTATAACTGTATAAGAATCAATTGTACAAGTTGTTTTTGGTACAGTTTCTCAAGGTTCAATGCAAGGGGGTTAGTATGGATACTCAGGATTCTTCAGATATCATTGGACTTCCACCATCCCTTACTCCAACAACATCAGAAAAAAATAGATAGGCTGCCCCTTCCTGAGGAAGAAGGAACAAAGAAATATGATTTAAAGAGCACAAAACATTTAATATGGGCAGTAGCTGGAACAGAATTTGGCAATATTGCTACAGTGCTATTCAAGCATGGCTATCCTTCAGAGAGCACTCTAATCATCACCAGGAAAACAGTGGGTAAATTTCTGTTCAAGGCAGTGCAACATAGAGTTACATTGGCATATATGGCCCCGGTCACACGGGCAGTTTAATCCTGTTTTTACTTAGAAGTAATGAGGATCAAAAATATGAGTCCACACGACTACTGAGTTTTCTAAAAAATAAAACCCAGTAATGCCCCCTTCAGCTTGTTGAACCGAGTTTTCCTTGACCTAGGGGGTGATGTTGGGCATGTTTTAACCTGGTTATTAATCCACATTTTTCAGCCTCCCATGTATGTGGGGATGCAGATTATCCGGTTTTTCCCCCCCACACTGTTGCCTTATTGGCTGATGCTAATATTTTTTAGTTTAAAAAAATTATTCTGGCTTACCAGTTCAAAGATAAATGTCATGACCATGAGGACGCTGGACCCGGATCTTCAGTCACATGATTAAAAACACGTATTTAACAAAAAACCATTTCTTTTGCCTGTGTGACCGGGGCCTATGTGTTATGCAATTGTGCAATCAATTGTGCATCCTCAGCAGGACCAATTGTGCAATGTACTGACAGCTGTGCTTTGGGGATAACATTCACCAGCACTATCCCTATCAGTAGAGATCGAAACAAACTGTCAGTTTGGTGCTTAGTGCCAATTCCTTTTTCAACCAAGCAGGTGTTCAGCAGCGTCTCAGTCCCACATCCTCTGGTCAGCAGGGCATCAACTCAAAAGTAATTTCCTTGCCTCCCTGCCCACCTCTCTGGCCTCTGCCTATGAGCATGTGCCTGCCAGAGGTGGTGGAGCTGGGAAGCACTGAGCACCGAACCTGGCAATTAACCACCAAACTGGTGGGTCATGCCCATGTCTTCTTGTCAGTGTTAGTACAACTACAGGAGGCTCAGCATTGAGTTGTGGTGGCATAGTTGTGCACACAGGATTTTGCCAAATAAAAGGGAATACAGATTGGAATACATTTCCACATGTTGATTTCTATGTGTTGATGAGAGCATGGAAAAATTCCTAGACCGGAAACAAAAATATACTATATTGCACCAATATGGGGAAAGAACTGTGACCATATGACCGGTGTGCCTCCTCAGTCTGTTGTGTAGAATAATGACAACTTTGAAGATACTGGTTTATCTTTTTCTGTTTGTTTTTTTAACTTGTAAAAGACTCTTGAATTGGGCAGCCATGTCAAATAATAGACGAGTATCCTATGTAAAGTTTAACCCAAGGCCATCCCGTCCTCCTACCCTAAGACATGGTTTCCAATTCATGGGGCCCAGCTAAAGTGTGTTTTTTTTTTTTTTTTATCAAAGCATGAAATTAATAATATAGTTTCTTATGGTCATCAGCTATGGTAGACTGATGACCTTTATGCTCCACCATTTTAAAAAGAGTGTGATCTTAATTGTAAAATATATTATAAAATTAATTGTATGCACTTAAAAATATGCAACTCTGTGGACCAAATTTTTGCAAAAAAAAATTCAAAGAAGGTGCTGGGTTAATTTGTTGCAAACAGGGCAGGGGTGGTGGAGGGGAGAGATTATGTTGACACTTTAAAATCAAATGTAGTTTAACATGGGCTTTTTATTTATTATAGCAATGGAAGCACATGTTGTAAGAAATACATTCACTTTTAATTTCTTTTTAGGGGAAAAATAAGTAATAAGCAATAGGTGACACCTTTGTTACCGATGTTAAAATATTAAAAATATTCATTTTTTTGCTTGACTCAAGAAACATGTTGGGGTTACCTTTTTAAAAAACTTTTTAGTCTCAACACTTTTTTATCTGTATTACTTTTAAGAGTTTATTTATGTACTTGTTTTTTTTTAATCACCCTTTGGTTGGAAAATGTGCAGACAATCAATAAAAGCATCTGTGTTCAAAGTGTTCTTGTTTTTATATGAATCCTTCCTATCACCTGCTGTTTGTTGCTCTTTGGTTATGTCATGAATCCCACTGGATTTCAAGAAAGCTAACTAGTCCTCTATAAACGGCCATGCCTATTCATTTCCCATGTACTCTTCTGTCCCCACAGCTTCTGATGTGAAACAGATTTTAAGTTTCTGGAGAGTAGAGGTCAACATGAAAGCTGTTTTCTTTTTTCTTGTTTTTCTTTTTTAAACCCTCTGACATTCATCTTTCTGGTTTGTTACATTCTGGTTTCTATTACACTGTAGGAGGACATCACTGATGCAAAACAAAATTCTTCATTAAGTTGTAAATTTCATTTTGGGTGAGAATGTTTTACTTGTCTCCTATTCAGGTGGTACGCTGAGACTTAAAGAAATTCAAATCTTTGATGTTCACTCTAGTGATTCAATGAAAGCAACATGGAAGTACTAGGTAGACTTCTATCCATTTCCTTTTTGTATTTCAAATCTGGAACACAGATTGTGTGGCTGCTTTAGTTTTACAGCTGTTATCTTGTGGCATGGCTCAGTACGTGCATCATTGTTTATCTAGATGAAAAATCAAGACCTGGCACCCAAGAGTTCCCGAAACCAGCAAATGTCTTACATTGTGGGATTCTTTAAATGTCTGCCACTGAGAAAGAGCTGCTAGGCATTTGTTTTTGTTGTACATTTTCTGTGTTTTATTCCCCTTTATTGAATGTCAATGAAAATCGCTAATATGGCTAATTACAGTTTCTTGTTTTTATATGCCACCATGTTTCACCTGACATGTGGTCATTCTTATGGGGTTTTCAAGGTAGGTGAGATATTTAAGGCACAATTTCACCCTTGTCAGCTTCTCCCATCTGAGTTTCTATGGCTGAGAGGAGACCGGAACATAGATCTTCTGACTCCTAAGTCAATCCCTCTATCATTCACAGCACATTGGCTCTCAGTTATAGTGCCATGAGGAAATGGACAGAGTTCTAACGACACATATCTGGAGTGTGCCAGATTGGGGGAAACTAGCCAGCATACTTAGAAGAATCATTATATTAATATCTTGTGGCCAAAAAAAAAAAGAGAGAAGAAAATTGCAGTATTTCAGTCACATAATGCACAAGAAGAAATAAATAAATAAATGGGAAGTGTAGCCTAGGGCATAGAAGAACATTCTGGCTTAAGAACCTAAGTTAAAGGTTCACATTGGGCACAGTTTATCTATTTAGAATAGCTTTAGAGAAAAACAACAAAACCAGATTATGCTACTGATTGCCAACATTCAACGAGGACATGGCACTAGAAGAAGAAGAAGAAGAAGAAGAAGAAGAAGAAGAAGAAGAAGAAGAAGAAGAAGAAGAAGAAGAAAACAAAATAAAATTAAATCATTTCATTGAATGAAGTAGAGTCATGGCAATAAAAGCAAAAACAAAACTACAGTTGTGCTTACAGGTGGGAAAAACAAAATGGAAAAAATGTGTTTCGTTTCATTCCATTTCATCCCCCCACATTTCCTTTTGTACCTTAAGTAACATTTTTTCCAAAAAAATAATAATAATTATGAAACAAAATGAAACGAAATGAATCCTCCATGGCACCAGCAGTCTAGTGTGATGTGGGGGATTCAAAGGCCTCCTCCCCACCACCTCCAAGCTGATTTTGAAAGCTCAATCCCAGCTGACTGCTCCCTGCCTGACT
>JAHTLZ010000379.1:38910374-38925458 GCA_023846285.1 Phrynocephalus versicolor | reverse complement strand
TCTATCTATCTATCTATGTTTTTAGCCTTGTAACTGCTTGCTGTGTTATACCTGTTGATGTCCCACAATGCAGTGGCTTCCCATTAGTAAATCTTCTAATTTACCTGCTTCTCTAAAATCATTGCTCTAATAACATTTTACAGTTATGTACGTATTTGTTTTTAAAAAATCAAGTAGTTTTAGTGATACCGCGTTCAGAACAGTTTGTATGCATCATCTCACCAACAGCACACCTATAAAGTATTATTACGTTTTCTTAGTATTATTAATATTATTATCATTCCCAAGCTGTAGACTGGTGAGTGGGGAGGCAGCGATAATGCTGCCTTGCCTAAATGTAGTTATTGAATTTATGGTTGAAGCAAGATTTGAATAAGGGAGTTCTTGGTTCACAGCCAAACAGAAGGGCCGTGCGTTACTGAGAAAGAGAAAATGTATCATGGTGGGGAAAGGATATGAAAGGATGTGTGCCAATTTCTACATAGTAATTTGATTTTAAAATCATTGGAAATAGAGATGGGAACAACCAGGAAAAATGACGTTTCGAGTTGTCGTGTGTCGGAGCCGGCCCGTTTCGGCTCGTTTCCGTTTGTCGCGAAATTTTTCAAAAATTTGTCATTTCGTTTGTCGTCCGTCCTTAGTACTGGTTTGGGGGGGTAGGGTAGCGGGATCCTGGAGGCACCTCTCTGGGGTGGGTGGGTGCCTCCTCTGGCCCGCTACGAAGGGAAGGCATTTAGAGGGCTCCTGGAGGCACCTCTCTGGGGTGGATGCCTCCTCTGGCCCGCTACAAGGGGAAAAGGAAGGGTACATGACTGTGTAGCCATTGCATACCAAGTGGCACTGGCAGAGGCACCTCTCTTTTAGGTGCCTCTACTCTGACTCACTAAGAAGGACAGCATACTGGCGTACTGGTTTTTTGACTGGTGAGCGAGACGAGAGAGGAATGCCTCTGCTGGGCACCCTACGGCTCACTAAGAAGGGAAGTGTACTTGCGTATAGTGCAATGCGAGTACAGATCTGCCTTAGGGTTGGGGATAGGGCAAGGGCTAGGCTTAGGGTTACGGGTAAGGTTAGGGTGAGTTAGTGGGCTGCACCTCTGGGTGCCTCTGACCCACTAAGAAGGACAGTGTACTGGCGTATGGGTTAGGGTTAGGGTTAGGGTTAGGCTTAGGGTTGGTGGGCTTTTTATGCCTGACTGGCACATCCCAGAAGTCTCAGTCAAAACCTGGCCAAGTGGCCATGCGATTGGTGGAATGGCTCCAAAAATTTGCATGGTCCCATCCCATGGCCAGCCCATCATTGCGCGTGCGCAGGTGTAAAAAAATAAAATAAAAATAAAATAAAATAAAATGAAATAAAATGAAATGAAATAAAATAAAATCAATGGAGACTTTTTTTGCAAGAAAAACCCACTGCTGCTACTGTAAAAATTCAGGCAGTTAAAATACCTAATTTTCGCATGTTTCTGTGTGGTGCTTTGGTGGATTTTTGGACCACGGTTTCAAAAAAAATATTGCGGTCGCCATTTTGGATCCCCCCACACCGCATGGCATGGCGAGACGACAAGGATGCCCCCCACCAGAGCAGCCCAGGACAGGAGAGGGGGGGAGGCCGGGGACCCCCACCCAGAAACCACCCCTCTGGTAGGTGCCCTCACTCAGGCAGGCATATTTTCGCCTGCTTTTTTGGCCGGGAATCGGGTATTTTTTTTAAAAAAAGATTCTGTGCCGCTTGGCATCGTGCGATCGCCGCGATGCCATGAACGACAATGACAAATCAGACCTAATTTTTCTTTTATCGGTTCGAGTTCGAGTTCTGACAGCTTAATTGTTGTTACCGTTTCCGTTGCGTAATGGACACGAGGAACGGAAACGGAAACGAGAATTTCGCCAAGTCGTGCCCATGTCTAGTTGGAAAGTTATACATCTGTCTGTGTGTCTGTCTGTCTGTCTACACACCAGATATCAATAGGAACCAATGCACTTTTAGAAACTTGTCAAATTCCTGGCAAGAATCAGAATGCATTGTAATCCACAAAAGCCCTTCTCCTAATAAATCAGTTCGTCTTAAAAGTGCCACATGCCTCTTTTGTTCTTTTGCTGAGATAGACCAACATAGCTCCCTCTTTGAATCTCCTACTTAGAAACAATTTCTGTGAAGACGTGGAGAAGACGTCTCTCACCATTGTGGGCAGGACTGGCCTTGCATTACTCAGCCTTTCAAACAGTGGGCGACTTCAAAGAGAAGATGGTTTGCTGTAAAGCTGGCCACTGGGTAAGCCTTGTAGTCAAACATCATAGCTATTATACTCCTTGCTATTTCTCTCTATTCCTTTAAGTTAATGTTAATAGAGAAGACTAGAAAGATCCATTTTCCTTGGGTTTAATGGTGCTCAGTTTTAGAATTCAGGAATGAGGACAGGAAGAGGAGAACAATACAGAAGGGGATGTGCATGTTATGAAGATAGTTATATTTTAAACATGGTTGTAGCAATCACAATATTATCAAGCTCCTCTCTTCATTCTCTCTCCCTCTTTACTGTAAAATGGGGCTTGAATAGGCACACAGACATCTGTTGTTCTCTACCTTCCATGACTGAAATTCTCTGTTAGCTCATCCAAGGGCAGATGAACTTGCAACTCCCCCTCCCCTCCCCTCCACATTGACATTTCATGCATTTATCAGCATTTATTTCTCACTAGCTGCACTGTGGGGCTTTTTGAAGTTGAAACGAGCTTTGCAACCCCTTTCAGTCTCATACAGTTAACAATGAAAGCAACAAAAGAACCTCCAGAGAGCTTCATATTTCTTCACAAAAGATAGCAGATCTACATAGAGAAAGGGGCTGCTGGGAAACACACACACACACACACACACACACACACACACACACACACACACCATTCATATTTAAATTGAGCTTGCTTTAGCATTATATTTCCATCTTTCATGTTCCCTGGTCTGTTCTGTTTTTGTTGGTGTTTGTTTACTATGATCTGGCTGCAACCAAAGCTGCATGCTGAATATTTGCATGGATCCTTGCCTCCGATTGGAAGAGCGTGTACCTACCTGTACTGTATCATCTGCCTATGACAGAATGAGTTCTCCACCAAAGGTTGACTGCACATGGATGCCTCCAGTTGTCTCTGTAGAAAGATTTCTTCTTATTGAAGTCTTTATTCTCCTGGAAGTTCTTATCAGTGGCAAATTTCACATGGTTTCCATCTCTATAATTTAGTATCTTTGCTATAATAAACATTATGGGGGCTTGTTTCATGTGAACAATAGTGCACCTTTTTAAGTTTAGTTTTATTATGATTTGTATATCACCCACTTGCAAAAACAACTCAAGACAGTGGACAAAAATAAATTAGCATAAAACAAGGGATAAAAACATATATAATCGTGGTTGCTTTCAAGATTACTCAAATTGATCTCATGTTTTGGGTGCTAAAAATTCCAGGCAGGCAAATATATACCTAACAGCAAGACGATATTTCAGGCAGGCAAATATATACCTAACAGCAAGACGATATTAGGTATATATTTGCCTGCCTGGAATTTTTAGCACCCAAAACATGAGATCAATTTGAGTGGACAGCAAATTCTGAGTGACTTTATTTCTTATTATTAAGTTTTTGCTGTTCTCTTTCATATGCTAATAGTTGCCTGGCTTTCGGTACAGTGCACCATGATTTGAGGAAATATGCTGGTCTTGAAAGCAACCACATTTGAATGCAGTCCTAATCAGCAGGCGTAAAGCTAGCTGGAGTTCTGTGTTCAGGAAGGTGGTGAAGATTGATTTTAAAAATAATGGGCAATAAAATTACTTTTGGAATGTTGGTTTTCTTTACTTTTTGGTAAGTTTTTTTAGATATTGCTGTTCAATTTTCTTTTCTTTTCTTTTCTTTTCTTTTTTTTGTCTTCGCCAGACCAATGTGGTCAGAAGTGGCCTACCAGCATCTTCCTTTGGGAGTGCTCTAGGATCATGCTGTGCACACACACATCCTGGCTTTTCTCCTGGGAGATGTGTCTGTGTTGGATGTGTGTGTGTGTGTGTGTGTGTGTGTGTGTTGAATACCTGACCAAGGTTTTCCAACTCACTGAGTTATGTCTGCTAAATATGATAAAGGCAGCACAGAAATATACTAAATGGCTCAACCAAAGTCCAGAATGCATTATTTATTTATTTATTTATTTATTTATTTACCACTCTACTTTCCCTTCGGAACTCTGAGCAGTGTATAACAGATTGAAAAACAATTTTCCCAAACATAACCCCCATAATAAACAAAAAAAATATAACAACAATCAACAAAAAACTCATACAACATCATACAGATCCAGCAAGAAAAAGGTCTGGGACAAGACAAGACAACTAACACACAAAACACGTTGTACACTCAGTGACCACCAAAACTCTCCATGAAGAGCCAGGTCTTTAAGGATCTCCGAAAGGCCAGCAGAGACTCCGCCAGCCTAATCTCCATGAGTAGTTTGTTCCATAATTCCAGGGCTCCCACCAAGAAGGCCCGATTCTGGGTAGAAACCCTTCAGGCTCCCCTCGGAGTGGCCACCCAGAGGGAAAAGGCAAACGAAGCTCTAGTCAGTCTGGACGACACTGACCTCTGGGAGATCTGCTCCGCCAGATAGTCAGGTCCCAAGCCATGGAGGGTTTTGTAAACCCAAACCAATACCTTGAACCTTATTTGCCTCTACCCGCCAAGCAATCGAACCTCGTCTGGGAGTGTCTTCGGATTAGGTAATGCCTGGGGGCCAGCCACCTGAAGCGCTCCATCTGTTGGTGTGAGAGTGTGTCAGCTATCTTATTCTGGACCCCTGGTATGTGGCATGCTTGAAAAGCTATGTTAAACTCAAGATACTTTAACATGAGGGCACAAACCAACATACTAAACCTAACTAAATGTGAAGAAAGTGAATTTACCACCTGGACCACTGCCTGATGCCAGACTAATCCTTTCTCTGAGCAGGGTGGTGGAGCCACACTAATTATTTCCCCCTGAGGAAGGTCATCCTCAGCCATTTTGAGCCTGGGTGTGATCCCAAGCAGAGCTGCTGCTGAGTAAGCCAAACAAACAGAAAGAAGTGAGTACTGGTAAGTTTCTGTGCCACTAGCAGTTGGACTAGAGCTGCTTTAGAGGCATCTGCTATTTTAAACATAGTGTTGGGTCCATGCCAGGTAACTCAAACATGCCCTGTGCGAGCTCTCCAAGAGTACTTAAGACTGAGAGGTGACACACAAGGTCACCTTTTTCAACACAAATATAGGGCACCACTGACCGAGTATCAGTTTTGGAAAGTAACATCCTCTGCGCTGGCCAGAGCAGGCATACAGGGTTGGCATTTTGGGTCTCACTTCTTTCAAATTGGGGATGCTTCAACCAAAGTGGGCATAGGTTATGACCTGTATGGCATCCAGTGTATTGAGAGGTGGAGATCCAGAAGTTCTGCGTTTATGTCTGGGCGTTGCTGGAGATTTAGGCTGTTGTCTGTCACTTTTAACATTTCTGTCATTCCAGGTAGAACAGGGAAGACAAAGACCAGAGTAGTGGTGTTTGGACAGAGCTTTGTCTTCTGGGCAGCCAAGTATGCTGCAAATTCTCATTGGGGCTGAGACCTGGGCCTGGGCACATGTGCCACGATTGAATGGTGGAGCCGGAGAAGCATACTATGGGGCAAGTTTTGCCTTTGGGCACACCAAGAGCCTCCGGGTGGGCCCCCAGACATCCTGTTGGTACACCTGGGGGGCAATGATTTACCAGCAACACCGGGCAAGACCCTTATCCTCAAGATCATGTGAGACTTGAGTAAATTTAAAACTTCCTTCCCTAATGTATGCATAGTATAGTCCACACTGATCCCACGTTTAGAGTGGAGATCAGCCCATGACCCTATATGGGTGATATGGGTGGACAAACCCCGAGGAGAGTAAACAGGTAGATAGTTGAGTTTATCCATAAAGGGCGAGGGTCGGTGGTAGAACACCCTGGCATTTTGGTGCATTGCCCTAAGCTATATAGAAGTGACAGCATCCACCTGTCCAACCTTGGATTACACATTTTCCCTAGTCACCAGCAGGGGGGTCCTGAGGGCCAAGATGCTCGGCCATGTGGGGTAAGAGACCAAAGCCCTCTTAGTGTGGTAGGTTGTGCAGGAGGTAATGGTATTCAGGTAGGCCCAAGAAAGTCACCCTTAAGGTGCTAGACAGCCCTGAAATAAAGTTGAACATCACTAGTAAATCAAGGAGTTAAACAAAGCAAGAAAGGTAATATTAGTTCGACACGAGTTGGCACAATGCTGAACAGGTGGGTAGCATCTTCCCAGGGGTGAATCTCCCTGAATACACATTGGCTGTTAGGGGATAGTCCCCGGACATTACCTGCTTGCACTATGTTCCAGGTCCCCCTTAACAAGTTAAAGTAATGTTGCTTCAGTTAAGTTGAATTTGTTATAATAAAATTGTGGCCCAATTATCCCATAGCTGGCATTGTCTTGCCTCTTTATTTTGGGACTTGGGGGGCAAAGGATATATTGGTTTGAATACAGGAACCAACCAACCAATAATAAATAAATAAATAAATAAATAAATAAATAAATAAATAAATATTGTTTGCCTTTTCTATAGGCTCCCTAAGGGATGCAAAGAATCTATCTGCCAATCTAATGGATAATTACTTAATTAGCAATTTATAATGACATTGGGATTTTACACACACATACACACCAGCCCATCCTCCCTGTAAAAATAAACAGATAGACGTAGATTGCTATTATGGATGGCTCCCATCCTTGCCATTGGGCAGTTGGCACCAGTCCTTCTTCTGTGCCAGCTTAACATTTCCCTGCCGTAAAACCGTTAAAGCAATGTATTCCCTTGTTCCCTCAGCCAGATTCGTTTTCCCCTCTCATTACTGTGGGTGACGAGCCTTCCACAATGTGTGTGGGTGCAATGGCTTGTTGTGTCACTAAGGACAGTTCTAACAGCAGCTTCATTAGTTCTTTTTTACAACAAAAGCTGGAGGGTTGGTTTTCTCTCCCCCACCCCCCACTCTGCCTCCTCTTTCTTTTTCCTTAGTTGGCATGCGGGCTGAGTTTTCCTTGGACCCCCTGCTTGACTTCTTCCCCCCCTTTTTCTTTTGAACAGTGCGGCAGCGTGAACAACTAAGAATTGTAACTGATAGACTGTTTGCATGAGAACCCATGAAAGTTGCCTTTGTTCCTTTCACGTCAGCCAGGTTTAAGCAGACCCTCCCCCCCCCCCCCCCCCCCCCCCCCAACCCTCGACTAAAAAGGCGGAAGGAAATCCACTTTTAATTATACATTGATGGAAATCACTGCATAGTGAAGTTACATCAAGTGGAGAATGGCCAGTTTATACTCTTTTATCTCCAGAGCCCAAAGAGGTGCTGTCTTCAAAATAGATATGTTAGTACCAAGTGCCAGTTCCCAATCTGCGGAGAGCCTTGCCTAATTTAAATCAGATTACCAGCTTCATTTATAAGCATGAAAACATTTTCAGCAGTGCAGCTATATTACTAATGGCCTGCTTTACACCTTGAGCTGGCAAGTGGTTGCTTCCGTGACCCAGCTTTACTCCAATGGGGCTCGGTGAAGGAACAGGACTCCAATTTAGAATGGAAATCCGAGGATGGGTGGGAAGTGCCCAACTGGTTCTCATTAAGAAAAGGGAAGTTAAAAGGGGCTGCAGCATTTTAGCAGCTCAGTTCTGGACAACAGCTTCCTCAGCTGCATAATAATGTCACTGCGATGAATTCATAAGTCAAAATAATTCACTTTTGAAGATGGGTGGATGGAGAAAGGGAGAGCGAGTGATTTACAAGTCAGTGTAAATGTAAAAAAAAAGTCTTCCTTTTAAAATGTCTGCAGATTTCATTATTTCAATTTAACTAACTGATTAACATCATAGCCATTGAATGGGATCATCTGGATGCTCTGGTTCTTTACTCATACAAGGGTTTTTCTTCATTTATTTTTTTATTAAACCCCTGTCCCCTGCTTTTTGTAGCAGCCTGGTTTGAAGACTGCAGATATGTAAGCATCTTTCACCACTGTGTCCATTTTTGCCTAGAGCTTGGTATGTATTTCATAATTCCACCAAAGAAATGAAGTTTCTGGAACAAGTAGCATCACGAGAATCCTGCAACCAAGTCGATCCACATTTATTTACAAGTGAATCTACATATGTGTTGATTTTCATGGCAGTAGTTCCTAAATGCCCCAGTTGAGGATATAAATAAGAAGACATTTTTGCATTTTTTGGGGGGGAGGGGGAGGATTCACTGGTAAAAGGACCAGTACACAGAACTACAAAAAAGCCCTGTGTTTGTTTATGCACTAATCCTTTTATTCTGTTTGAAAGGGACTGCCTCTTCATCACTATATGTGGTATAAGGGAAATCTACCTACCCTCTTTAAAAAGCACTGGATAAGGAATGCTTTAATTAAAATATGGTCATTGATTCAAAAACAATTTTATCTCAAAGCACCTATGTGGTTATCTCCACTGGGAGCAATTTATAGCTCCCAGGCAAGTGAAATCTCAAAAGTTGTAACTTACAGACACCTTCTGAACGCTGACTTCTCATTGAAACCATTAGGGAAACTAGTATCAGAAGGTCATAATCTGGATTGGTGGAAATATCAACAAATATATTCACATTTCAAAGAGCTTTCCAAAGAGGGTGGTTTTATGACTACTGATACCCCACTCGACAAAATACTATCTTCTGGTGACTCAAAGCTTATTAGCAAATTTTATAATATACTGTTAAATGAAAAAATGATTGATACATTGGTTAAAGATTCTATGATTAGATGGGCTGAAAACTTTGGCTATACTATCCATTTAAATAAATGGGACTCCTTGTGGAATACAGTTAAAATCTTTAAATCTATTTCATTTAAGGAAAATTGTTACAAAATGTTTTATAGATGGCACTTTGCACCTCACCGTTTATCCAAGATGTATAACTGTTCACCTAAATGTTGGAAATGTAACTATGACTGTGGAACCTTTTATCATATGTGGTGGACTTGTAAAGAAGCAAAGGCGTATTGGAATATGGTAAAACTTTTCTTAGAAAGCTTTTTGAAAATTAAGATAGAGTCTAGACCAGAACTATTCTTGTTAAATATAGTAGATGTAAACATTTCCTATGACCAGAGATATGTACTTCACCATGTAATTGTTGCTGCAAGAATACTATATGCGAAATTTTGGAAACAACCAAACACGCCAACTGAGAAGGATTTCCACGGAAAGATAAGAGAATGTATCGAAATTGATAAACTCTCTGGCTATCTAAAGGGAGATTACGACGAGATCTTTCGGGAAAGATGGCAAGAAGTAACAAATTTGTTAGTATTGTGATGATATTTGGCAATTTTAGTAATATGTTAAATTACTATCTCTATTTTGCTTGATATACTCAATGAAAATTTTTAAAATTGTACCCCTTCTTCCCTTCCCCGCCCATACTCTTTTTCCTTGTTCCCCCCTTAAAAACTCAATAAAAACCTATAAAAAAAAAAAAGAAAGGGACTGCCTCTTGGGGGTGAAATGATTTAAGATGGAGGCAGAGATAGAGAACAATCCAAGCTGGAGGGCACTGGGAACTTGCACACACATAAGGAAAGACAAAAACAAAGAAAGAGCACTCCTCACTGCAGTCCAACCAACCTAGACTCCCTGGATATTCTGATTGGCTCTGACAGCTGACCTAATGAAGTGTTTGAGTGAAAAATTTACAAGGTAATTTGGTGGACATTATAAACGTTTAAGAGGCTTAAGAACATTTTCCCACCTAGCATGCAAAATACATCCCAGCTCTATATGTCAGTCCCAGTACAATACTTTTCAAGTATGCAAAGCATATTTTAATTCTATGCCCCTCTACTCAGGAATAAGACCCAATGTAACAATCTCCCTGTGGAACTCCTTGCCACAGGATGTGGTAATGGCATCCAACCTAGATGTCTTTAAAAGAGGACTGGACAGGTTTCTAGAGGAAAAGTCAGTTTCAGATTACAAGCTCTGATGGGGACACATGTTATCTCTAGGCTTAAAAGAAAGGTAGCTCAAAATGCCAGATGCAGGGGAGTGGTATGAAGAAATGGGTTTCTAGTCTTGTATACAATTCTGGTCACTGCATCACAAAAAAGACATAGTGGAACTGGAAAAGATGCAGAAGAGAGCAACTAAAATGATTACTGGGCTGGGGGATCTCCCTTATGAGGAAAGGCTAAAACATTTGGGGTTCTTTAGTCTGGAAAAAAGCACTTGAGGGGGATATGATTGAGACATACAAAATTATGCAGGGCATGAGTCTCCCTCTCACAAAATACCAGAACTGAGGGTTGGGAGCGTGAGAACAGACAAAAGATTTTTTTTAACCCAGCGTGTCTTTAGTCTGTAGAACTCCCTGCCACAGGATGTGGTGATGGCATCTGGCCTGGATGCCTTCAAAAATGGAATGGACAGATTCCTGGAGGAAAAGTCCATCACAAGTTACAAACCATGATGGAGATGTGTAATCTCCAGGCCTAAAATTGGGGTGCTTCAAGGGCCAGATGCAGGGGAGTGGTATCAGGAGACAGATACCTAGTCTCATGTACTCCCAGATGCATCTGGTGGGGTCACTGTGAGATCCAGGAAGTTGGACTAGATTGGCCTTTGGCCTGCTCCAGCAGGGCTCTTCTTATGTTCTCATGTGTTCCCAGAGGCATCTGGTGAGGCCACTATGAGATACAGGAAGCTGTAATAGATGGGTCCTTGTCCTGATCCAACAAGGTTCTTCTTTGTCAAGTCTCCCTACACTGCAAACCACAGGTCAGTTCCATGCAAAGGAGAAACACAAGAGAAGCACAAAGCAAAGCAAAAGCAAAGTGTTCTGCTTATATACTGCCCCATACCACTACAAGTAGTCTCTGGGCGGTTTACAATTTTTATTACAGTGTGCAGGCTACATATTGCCCCCCCCCCAGCAAGCTGGGTACTCATTTTACTGACCTCGGAAGGATGGAATTATCGACGACTGCCCAATATAGTTCAGTTACAGCAGTTAACAAAACTGCAAAACATAACCTATGACCTGCCCAAATGGAGAAGTAAATTTCCTGGTGTACAGAAGACACAAAGCTGAATTCAACCAAATTATGTAATGCCTTTTCCTCTGACTTCCATGTTTTTTGTTTGGTTGTTTTTTAATTTGGGAAACTTGTATTATTTTGGACCCTGCTTCACTGCAAGGAACAGAGCATCCTATGCAGATTTCATTTCCATACCAGAGACTCTTAAGTTCAGATGCCTTCTCTGATTTTTTATATTTAAAAATGGGGGAAAGGGTTTATAAGGATTTCAGATTAAGAAAAAGAAAATAGAAAAGAATGAAGGGGATGATAAGTACAATTTATAAAACATGAACAGAACAAGATGACCAACAAGACAAAACTGAATTTTGTATGGACAGAAAGATATTCCAAGATACATTGGCCCATATGGGGTGGGAATGTGATTATATATAGACATTGGTATTTAAAAAGATGAAACACTAATGCTAAATTTGTCCTAAATTACTACTTTTAGCAATATTTGAGACTAAAGAACAGTATTGGATGGTGAAGGAATGAATTATAAATTTAGTAACAACAGCTAAATTAATAATAACAAAGAATTGGAAAAAGGTGTGATCTCCAATTAAACAAATGGGATATAGAAGTGTGGAATATAGCTGTCACTGATAAATCAACATGTAGTACCAAAGTAAGAAAAGGTCTGTCAAATAAGAACATGTTTAGGTATATATGGGGAGAATTTATTGATTTTGTATTAACAAAGGTGAATAAGAGTCACAAGACTATATATACTTGAAGGAAATGAAGTATCTCCATTGATCCCAGTGGGGCAGAGGGAACACTTTGAGTGTATGGTCATTTCTTTAGTTTAGGTGTGCATGTTTATACTTTTTGTTTTTAACAAGTAAGGATTTTGTTTCTTGGGGAGGCGAGAATCTTCAAGGACCTGGCTTTAGCAGTGCAGAATAGATGCCAATATTTGAGAAGAACTGTGCTTACCCATGCTCATTTGCCATAGTACTTTTGATCTTCTGGTCAAGTCTGAGTGCCATTATGGCCCGATTCCCAAGCTGTTTCTCTTGTAAGGTGGCTCCAGTCTTCTTTCTCTTGTAAGATTTGCTCCAGTCTTCTTTCATTTTGGTTGTGCCATGTCCATATATGTGTCCATAGATTTTGTTGCACCAGTCCTTGTGGTGTCCTGGTTCCCTTCTTCTGTGTTTCTTTGGCAGTGTGGCTGCAATGTACAGGCAGAAAGTTAGCACCGATTCTCCTTTTCTTATGGCCCCTAAGACTCTATGAGGAGCTAAGCACCCACCAGAAACTTATCCTGAGGTGTTTGTAGGCATGGTGCCACGGACAAGATTACCATGTAGAGAGAAACCAAGGTGATGTCAAGGGCAGTGTCTGTCATTGAAGACCTTGATGTACAAAATGATTACTGTATTATTATCTTTCAGGAATATCTGGATAGGCATCTATAGAGTTACGCTTTTAACTTAGCCACCCATCTGCAAAATGATGAATCAGCTGCATGACGTTTCTTGGGCTGACCTAGTAGTGACAGTAATAGATATTCTTTTACATCAGGATGTGCTGAATCACCCTAGAAGCTTTAAGTGACTGTCTAGTCAGGAGCAATTGAGACTCAGCAGGGGCCATTGGAAATGTTCCTGCCCCTTCTTCAGAGACAAAATCTATTGAGGGAAGAATCTATTGAGCAATAGGTAGAAAAGAGACAGTGCTGGGGAAGAAGGAGTTATCTCATAACTGCAAACCTTCTCGCCTAGCTTATTTTAGTACTGATGGCAGATCAGTATAACACAACCTCATTTGTTGAATGGATCTGTCAATATTAGAATATTTGCATAAGCAACTTCTGACTTGAATAGAACTGCTGTTTGAACAATCAGAATTTATATTCTGCATAGTAGTTAGTGTATACTTATCTGTCAATATAACTTGCAGGTGCTCCTGACACAAATAAAGAAAAGAATATGCAGGTCACTGCTGTGGGAATAGTGAGATTGCTACTTTATTTTAAAAATAGTGGTGAGAATCTGAATGAGTGTTTATGCCTGCATATGCCATTAAGCATGAGAAGCAGTGTAGCATAGTGGGAAGAGAGAGAAAGATTAGAAATCCATAGACCTGATTTTTTCTCCCTGCTCAGACATGGCAGTTCACTGAATTGTAAAACCACTCCTTAAATATCTCGTGTGCCTTTAAAACTATATTCAGATTTATAAGTCAGATGTGAATTGATAACACATAACATCAAACAGGTGTAATGGTGTAACTTAGAGCAGAGAATAATAGATAAGTCTCCAATCAACTTCGTAGTCATCTGCCAAGTCATACAATGGTCCATTATTAAGAATTCCACTGAAGATCTGGAAGTTGAATCACGGCAACTGGACTTCTTTTCTTGAGTGATTGAAATGTTTGGCTACTCATCCAAGCAGCTTTGTCACTCTGAGGAAAGTTGGTCCTGCAATTTATAGTTTATCTTGATTTCACATCACCCTGGTCTGAATAGACTCATAAGTTGGACAATGGCCTGAATATGGTCATAGGTGGACAATAGCTGAAACAGGCTCATTAGGTGAACAATGGCCTGGGGTGCGTGAAAGTCCCACCTATGCAACCCTTCCCAACACTCATTAAGTATGGGTCATTAGCTATGGCCTTGCTGGTGGAGGTATGAAGTGCTTTTGATTTGTTTGGGGATTGATGAAAGGGCAGCTTGTTAATTAGGGATGGGCATGAAACAGAAAAACGGTGTTTTGTTTCATTCCATTTCATCCCCCCAGATTTTGTTTCATTTCATTTCATACACATTTGGGGGGGGGGAATCGTACGAAATGAAACAGTAATGAAATGATTCTTTATTCTCCCCCTCCTTCTTCTTTTGGGCTCTGGAGGCAGAGGCAGTGGAGGCTTTGGCGGATGGCCTAGGCTGGCCTGCTAGGCCTGCTCACCCTCACCAGCTGGCTGGTGAGGCTGTTGCAGTGGCGTTTCTGGTGGCTCTGGTGGTGGGTACGGCAGCAGCAGCAGCAGTAGCAGCTCCGGTGGAGGTGTCCTCGGTGGCAGGCCTAGGCCGGCCTGCTGGGCCCACTCACCCTCACCAGCTGGCTGGTGGGGCTCTAGCGGCGGCAGCTTTGGCAGTGACAGCAGAAGAAAAGGAAGCAGCCACACGGCCGTATGGAGCCCACCCACCTGCTTGCAAGAGCAGCGGCAGCAGAGAAGGAAATGGCCACATGGCCTCATGGAGCCCGCTCACCCACAAGATTGACAGGGGAGCTACTGGGCAATGGAGGGCCGGGGACCAGCTGTGCAGTGGGTGGGGAGGGGAATCAGGGGACCACATTGTGGCCCTCTCATTTACTGCCACCACACCAGCTCACCCCCTCTTCCCCAGCCTTGCCCCCCCTTCAGCTTGCCATAGCCTCTGGCCAGGCAGAAGGGGAAGCCATACAGCCAGCATGCCAATGAAGTGGGCGGCACGTGGGGGGAGCGGTGGACCTAGCTTTCAACTGCCAGTGCGCAGCCAGCACTGGGAGGTAGGTGGGTGGAGTGGGAGGAGTGCTGCAGCCCCCTGCTTTGAAATGCCATTTCAGCCCACTGGGCCAAAGGGGAAGCAGTGCACAGGAGGCTGGCTGGCTGGCTGGCTGGCTCGCTCTTAAAACGCAGGGGGGGGCAGGGATTTTTGCATTTTGTTTCGATTTGGCCCACAGGGCGTACTTTGAGGACCCCTGGTCTAACTGCTATACTACACTGATTCTCCAAATATTCTTTTCACAAGATATGAGTTAATAGTTACAGACTTATACTACATTCCCATAAATTTCCTATTGAACTCTTTGTCCATTTCAACCTCTCTCTGTCTCTTATTCTCTTGCTGTCTCTAACACACACACACACACACACACACACACACACACACACACACACACACACACACACACACAC
>JAHTLZ010000379.1:38878276-38897695 GCA_023846285.1 Phrynocephalus versicolor | reverse complement strand
AACTAGGGGACATCCACTCAAATTGAGGGCTGGGAGAGTAAGAACAGACAAAAGAAAATATTTTTTCACTCAACGCGTTGTTAGTCTGTGGAACTCCCTGCCACAGGATGTGGTGATGGCATCTGGCCTGGATGCCTTCAAAAGGGGATTGGACAGATTCCTGGAGGAAAAGTCCATCACAGGTTACAAACCATGATGGAGATGTGTAATCTCCAGTCTTAAAACTGGGGTACTTCAAGGGCCAGATGTCGGGGAGTGATATCACGAAACAGATATCTAGTCTCGTGCACTCCCAGATGCTTCTGGTGGGGCCACTGTGAGATACAGGAAGCTGGACTAGATGGGCCGTTGGCCTGATCCAGCATGGGTCTTCTTATGTTCTTATGTTCTTATACTGCAGTGGTTTGCCAGTTCCTACTCCAGCACCTGGTATTCCATGATGGTCTCCCATCCAAGTACTAACCAGGGCTGACCCTGCTTAGCTTCCGAAATCATTCAAGATTGCATGTGCTTAGCCTAAACTCTGCTGATACAGCTTGGTTTCCAGCTTTGTGATTATCCCCTTCTCCAAATATGTTCCAATTTATTGGCATCTTTCTTAAAATACACTATCCTGAATTGGATACCGTACCAAACTCTACATTAGTCCTAACCATTGCTGAACAGAGGAGAACTAGTCCCTCACCACATTTGGAGACTACACTTCTGTGAATGCTGCCCAAAATAGCATTGCCTCTTTTTGTAGCTATATCACACTGTAGGCTCATACTAAGCTTTTGACCTACAACAATTCTGATATCCTTCTCACCCGTAATATTACTGAGCTGACTATCCACCATCTTGTTACTATATGTTGGATTTCCCTAACCCCACCCCAGGTGTAGAACTTTATGCTTGTTGTCATTATAAATTGTATCCTGTTGTTTTCAGTCCAGTGTTCAAATGTATCATGATCTTTTTAAAATGTTGTTTGTCTTCCAGGATATTAACTACAATATTGCATCCAATTTTTTGTCATCTGCAAATCTGATAAGTATTCCCTAAATTGCCTCCTTAATAAGTAAAACCTTTTGTTAGTTTAGAATTAAGCCTTTTGAATAGTTTGTGATGTACATCCAAGTATGCGTAAGTCTTGAGCTACATACACATTCTCCTTTGGCTCTATTTTTAGCTGTTTTATGTTGACACCTTTCTTCCTATTATATAAAGACATAATTCTATTTTGTTTGCACTGGAAAAAATGGTTAACTATGTCTAGAAGTCCTATAAAATGTAAAAAATATTAGCAAGTTCTAAGGCAAGAGGAACCTCTACAAGAATGAATTACTTATCTCCCACCAGAGTTCTCCCCCCCCACTCAAAAATGTTGCAGGTTGGCTAATAGTTAATACAAAGCAAGGAAATGGTTTGGCATTACTAAAAAAATGATAATATCCCTCTAAAATGCTTTTGGCATGTTTTGAATGCGCAGCAGGGATATCGGTGTGGTACAAGGACACACTGTTAATAAAACTTGAAAAAGTGTCATTTTTAAAGGGGAGAATGTTCTTGCAATACACTCAGTATTTTGCCTTCTTTTACTTCTACATATTGAAAATGTTGCTATTTTAACTTCCTTCCATCAGTACTGAAATTGTCTTGTAGCAATGCAGTAATATAGTAGAGATACTTTTCACAATTGCTGCATTGGTATCTGATAATTAAACTCCAAGTCCAAATGAGCATTAATTTAATTCTATTATCATCTAAACCAGCATACTTTTGCTCCTCCTTGTTTGCTGAAAGACTAGAGTCAGTGTTACTCCCCTAAATTCAGTGAAACTTAGTCTTAGGTAAATGGGAAACATCCCATTGCTAGTTCTCAGTAGAGTAGATCCACTGAATCAACTGTTGATTGGTGAATCAACCACATCACTGGTTTCAGTTCTACTGATTCAATGGGTTTATTTAACTGCAGCTACCCATAGGATAGCTGCCTTGATGTCCTGAGCACATTCGATCTCGCCTGATCTCGAAATCTAAGCAGGGTTGGGCTTGGTTAGTACTTGGATGGGCAACCACCATGGAATACCAGGTGCTGTAGGTGCCTGGAATAGGAAATAGCAAACCAGTCCAGTATTCCTGTCAAGAAAACTCCATGGGGTCACAGAGAGTTAGTCATGACTGTAACAACATAACAACAACCCATAGGATGCAAATCTAGGTTACCCATGAGGCCAGATCAAATCAAATAAAACCAAAGTTTGCTGAAATAGGTTAAGCTTGAACAATCTCTAGAAGCAAAAATGACTAAACTGAGTCTTTGGTCACCTCATTAGAAGACAAGACTGGGAGGAAAATACAGTGGTACCTCTGATAATGAATTTAATTGGTTCCCAGAGGCAATTCATTATCAGAAAAAAAGTTATCCAAAATGAGGTTTCCCATTGAAATGAATGGGATTAAATCTATTCTGGAGGTCCAAAAAAGGCTAAAAAGGCACCTCTGGTGCCTCCTCCCCCTCCTCTCCTGGAGGACCAAAGTGCAGAGAGTGAGTTCCACTTCCTAGAGTGGGAGGAAATGATTGTCATTCTCAGGAAGGGGCTGCTTTCCACATGGCTCTCTCTCCCCTCCCAAAGCTCTATGGTTGCTGGAAAGAGAGGAAAAGTTCCCCAAAGAAGCAGAAGGTGGTGTGTGCAATCAAGGGAGGGGGAAAATGCTATGGGGGCATAGAATGGGGGAGAGGGTGGAGGCCCCCAAATCCCCCCAGGACATCCCCAGCCCCTGCATCCCCCCCTCCTCCTGTTTGTTCCATGTCCTGAGGCTGAGTGTTCCCCTCCTCTCCCGGCCCCCGCCTCCGCTGCTACCTCCTCCCCCTCCTTGCCCAGCCCCTTCCTTTTATCTGCCACTGCCACCACTGTCACTGCCTCCTGGCATCCTGGCAGTGGCCATAGCTGCACACCACTGCTGCTTCCTCCCCATCTCACCCAGCCCCCATGTCTGCTGCACTGCCGCCGCCACCACCAGACACCCCCGAAGCTGCGCCACCTCCACTGCTCCCTCCTCCCCATCTCACCTATCCCCCACTTCTGCTCCACTGCTGCCGCTGCCACTGGGGTCCCTAGCAGGGGCCAATGCTGTGCACCACCACTGCTTCCTCCCCATATCACCCCCCCGGTGAGAGTTGGGAACAATGGGGAGGGAACAAGGGCTGGAGAAAGCCATACTGAAAGGCTGGGCTGAGAGGGGGGCTCCTGACCATTGGAGAAAGCACCCCTGGCTGGGGCTGTGGGCTGTGGGGCCCCCTGGAAATTACGATTCATTATCCGAAAAAATTGTTATAAGGGGCATTCATTATCTGAGTTATTACTATGATGGTAGGGAGGCTGAAGGCAACAAGAAGACAAAATGACTTGATAAAGGAAGCTACAATCTTGAGTTTGCAGGAGAAGAAAAGGGCTGTTTATGTGAAGACCTTTTTGGAGGTCACTAATTGATAGGATTGCCATATGCAGGAAATGACTGAGTGGTGCAAACCAAGAAGAATATATATCACCTATAGTGATATCCAGTGCCATGTGAGGACTCCTCTTAAGGAATTGGTTAAAAAGAGAAAACACTATTGCTCTCTGACCATTTGTCTTGCTTACGGAGAAATGCCCCCCTCCCATGTCACAATTCTGAGTTCCTCATCCCCTCCCTTTGCCAGCTTTCCATCTCACATTAGTATTCAAATATCTAAATTGGCATCTGAAAGAGTCAAATCATTCCTGGCCACTTGTTCGGTACCTAACAAAACAATTCCTTGACTTTTCAAAAGATGCTGTTTTAACACACTTCCAAAGGGGGTTGGGGTGGGGGGTTGAGGAGGAAGAAAAAGTAGGGGAAACAGATTCTGTGAATAGAGGCTAAACACAGCTGAACAAAAAAAGCATTTGTGTTTGTAAGGGGGGGGGGAAGTATTTTCACTCCATATCTAGGGTATGTTAATTGAAAATCTGGAATCAGACTGATTTCCTGTTGCGTACTAAAATGAGTTGCTATATGAAACAAGACTCTTCAATCTGACTACGCTATACTTGCTTTTCCTTCCATTTCCACTGTCATTTATTCATATCTGCTGGGTGATATTTGGGTCTGCATTTAATGGATTAGAGTCCACATTGATCTCTGTTGGAAAATATGAACCGCTGTGGTTGATCGCTCAGTGTTACTGCCAGAGCCTACTCCTTTGCTACTAAAGTCAGCTTCTATTGAAGTCTCTCCCAAATAGTCATCTGTATAAACAATGATATGTGATTCTAAACTTTGAACACATTTTTGACCAGCTGTACTAACCATTTTTATGTAAGTTTTATTTAAGGGCAGTACTCCCATGCCGTGAAGTCAGACAATGAGGAGGAGATTAACCCCAAATTTTGAAAGACATTGCAGGGGATGGGCAGCTCATTTGAGCAGACACCAGCCATTCTCTATGTGATCAGGCAACCAATATCCAGAGGTGGAGGAGGAAAAAAAGAGGTGCAAAATCAAAGGAGTTAGGGGCTCTTGGCTTACATTTTAAGATGGCAGATATGGATAACAATTTAAAGACATTTGTCAGTTGTTCATAAAATACACAATATGTGCTTGTTTTGCAGTGTGAAGATCTGGGAAAAACTCAGCCATGGTGTTCCTCAGTCCTACAACTACTTTTCTAGAAGGAATAGCCATAAAACATAACAGGGTTACATTTTAGTAGATATGCATAGACTATAAATGAAAGGCTTTTATCACCCCACATGAACCTCCTCAGTTTTAAGATCTTCTGGGAAGATCCTTCTTTTGGTTTCACCACTTTCTTAAGCTCATTTGGTGAATGCAAGAGAGGGACTTCTCCCTTGCTGCTCTTAGGCATTGAGATACATTTCCCTGAGAAGCCAGGGTAACCCCCTTCCTCTTACAGTCAAGGACATTCCTCTGTGCTCACAAAGACAAATTTGTTGGGTTAAACTGGGCCACAATTTATTGGTAAACAACTTGTTTATCTTTTAGACTTTTAACTTTCCCCTCTTACAAGGGGGCTAAGTACAGTGCAAGCAGGTTTGGGTCTGGAATCTTGACTTCCAGCCCATGCCTGAATTCAGTGAGCTCTTATTTCAGAAAGGTGCTTCCCACCTGTTCAGCACTTTTCTTAATTTTAGTGATCTGCTTACCCCAGGGCAGTCCTCAGTCCACCGTCACTTAAAATAATTTCCAACCTGTTATCTTATTATTCCTAAATTCCTCTTCCTCCTTTCTAATTTGAGATGAGGGCTGCCTAGCACCTTGTAAGTGTCTTACCATGGGGCACACCTGAATTTTTGCACTTCTTGTCAGTTGTGACTTGGCCAACTATGTTGTACCTCCTGGCCCTCAAGAGAGAATGGGATTGGTGAAAACTTGTTGCTATTCATGGCCAATCCGAGTAGCAGCAAAACATTCCCATCCAGCCCCGTGCATGACCAGCTAATCTCACACTTAACCTTACCTGATTTCAGAAGGCACCAGGATCAGGCCTTGTTAGTATTAAGATTAGAGATCCAATCTAATGCCGGGGATATCCAAAGAGGAGCTGCAAAGAGCTACAGTTGATCAATAGTTGGATTCACTATAAGGTAGCATCTCCAATTTCTCATGCAAGTAAAGGGAGATGTGACTATTTGTTTTCCTGCCCTATGTCTTATCTGATTGAGGAATACAAGCTTGATATAATTTATGACTGAAGCACCTCCTTAGCAACATTGCATGAAACCCTCCAACATTTTGCACAGAGGTCACTAATAATCCATCAGAGGTCTGGGTGTTTAATACAATGGGGACCTGTCCAGATACAAGCCTGTGACCTAGAGGTCTAAGGTTTTATATATCAATAATGTTCCCCAGAGCCATCTAGTTCACTTGGCATGACAGACTGTGATGAATTACATGCATCAGACAAGAATGAAAAGCTAGAACACCGAGTCACTCATGGAGCAGCACTGTTTTATGGATCATTCTATTCATTCACAATTTGGGCTGGTTGAAAATCTTAGGCAATGTTTGTAAATTCATTTTCATGCAGCTACCTGATACGAAAGTATTCCATGGACACAAACGTAAAAAGCAACTGAAATACTTTTAAAACACATATTTCTCTTTCTGGATGGGAAAACAAAAAAACAAAAAAAATACAATAAAATAAAACCAAAGCAAAACCAAAACCAAAACCAAACAAATCTTTTGTACATGTAAAACTTTACAACTTGAAAAAGGTGTTGCATAATATGGGAGACTTTAAACATCCTCCCCTGTTTGAAAGTTAAAAGCTGATCAGATATTATCAGATACATAATTGCAGTAGGTATTTAATTAAATTGTGGGATATCTGACCAATTTTTAAATTAGTTATTCACACAAGGCAATTTTTTTAAGCTGATACATTGAATATGATTTACATGAGTTCAAAGGAGTTGGAACTAGCCAGTGATGTGAGCATTAGTGCTTTTTGAATTGCTGAGCAATGACTACAATGCATGTATAAATTCTATAAAATAACCCACCCCCCCCAAGAAAGTAGCTGTGTTAGTCTGTTGTAATGAAAACAACAAAGAATTTTGTGGGAACAATTGCCAATACACTGAATCCAAATATACATGCATATTTCTGACTCTTGCCTTATTAAATAGTTACCCATTTATCCAAATTCCCCAAATTCTGCAAACAGCTGATCCAGATGCAGTCACAGTTCCCTCCCAAACTTTGCCTGTCTCGCTTCTTTGACATTACAAGAATACACCCCCTCACCAAGGATCTAAGATTTTGGTTCTGAATCTCAGGAAATTGGATGCTTCTAGAATAATAGAATCATAGAATCATAGAGTTAGAAGAGACCTCAAGGGCCATCTAGCCCAACCCCCTGCCATAAAGGAACCTCATCATTTGGCCATCTAGCCTCTGCTTAAACCTCCAAAGAAGGAGACACCGCCACCCTCTGTGGCAGCATACTCCTCTGCCGAACAGCACTAATTGTCATGAAGTTCTGCCTAATGTTCAAATGGAATCTCTTTTCCTGTAGTTTGAAACTATTGCCCCGAGTCCTAGTCTCTGAAGCCATGGAAAACAAACCTGTTCCTTCCTCAATATGACATCCTTTCAAATATTTAAATATAGCTATCATATCCCCCCCCTCAGCTTTCTTTTTGAAATCCTAAACATTCCCAGTTCCCGAAGCCATTCCTCATAAGACATTTCCTCCAGACCCTCAACCATCCTGGTCGCCCTCCTCGGCACCTGCTTGAGGTTGTCAACATTCTTTTTAAATTGAGGCTCACAGAATTGGACACAGTACTCCAGGTGGGGTCTGACAAGAGCAGAATAGAGTGTTACTATCACTCCCCTTGATCTAGACACTATACTTCTGTTGATGCAACCAATAATCACATTGGCTTTCCTGGCTGCCGCATCACAGTGCTGAATCATGTTCAATTTATGGTCCACCAAGACCCCCAAATCCTTTTAACAGGTAGTATTTTCCAGCCAGGTATCCCCCATCCTATATCTCTGCAATTCATTCTTTTTACCTAGATGTAGCACCCTACATTTCCCTCTGTTGAAATCCATTCCATTAGCTTTGGCCCAGCACTCTAATCGGTCAAGGTCTTTTTGGATTTTCATCCTATCCTCTAGGGAATTAGCAACCCCTCCCAATTTGGTATCATCTGCAAATGTAATTAGCATGCCCTCTATTCCTTCCTCCAAGTCATTAATAAAGATATTGAACAGCACTGGACCCAGAACAGAATCCTAGGGCACCCCACGGGTCACGTCTCTCCAAGCTGAAGAAAGGCCATTTATGGTCACCCTTTGGGTGCGATCAGTCAACCAATTACAAATCCACCTAACAGTAGCACTATCTATCCCACTTTCTACTAACTTCTTAGCAAAAATATCATGGGGAACCTTATTGAAGGCCTTACTAAAGTCCAGATAAGCAATATCCACAGCATTCCCCTCATCCACCAGGCCTGTAATTCTATCAAAGAAGGAGATCAAATTAGTCTGGCATGACTTGTTTTTAAGAAACCCGTGTTGACTTCTTGTAATGATAGCATTGTTTGTTAAATAATTGCAGACTGGCTATTTAGTAATCTGCTCTAGGATCTTTCCAGGAATTGAAGTCAAGCTGACTGGGCAGTAATTATTTGGGTAAAAATTAATAACAATTGAAGCTGAGCCTCAGTTTTCAAATGCCTCCATCTGCAGGAAGAGCTGGGGCAAAACACGCAGTATTGAACATGGAATTTTAGCTCCTACATATGCAGGGAAGGGGGCTGAAATTTGAAGAAGATCTTGCAGTTCACAGAATTGAGATTTTTTACATTTTGGATTGCAACTTCCAGAATCCCCTAGCCAACACAGAAGCTTTAGCTTTTTAGGGAGATTTAGTCCAAAGCAATATCTTTTTTGTCATGGTGGCTCAGTGGGCTTGAGCACTGAAATGGTAAGTTGCAAAGTCAGCAGCTTGGTGGTTCAAATCCCGGGTGCCATATAATGGAGTGAGCTCCCTCTGTTAACCCCAGCTCCTGCCAACCTAAGCAGTTTGAAAACATGTAAATCAGGCATGTCCAAACTTCAGCCCTCCTGATGTTTTGGACCACAACTCCCAGAATTCTAAGCTTAGCTTGCCAATGGCAAAGGACTGTGGGAGTTGCTATCCAAAACATCTGGAGGGCCGAAGTTTGGACATGTCTGATGTAAATGCAAGTAGATAAATAGAAACCACCATCAGCTGGTCAAAAGCGCCGACCTGGCCTGTGGGCCACATGGTCAGTGGGAGATTAAAATAATATATATATATATTTAAATGTGCTGACTCGGCCTGTGGGCCAGCTGTTCAGCAGATTAAAAAAAAAGAAAAAAGAAAAAAAGCACCAACCCAGCCCACAGGCCAGCTAGTTGGCGTGAGAAAACAAACAAACAAACAAAAAAATACGCTGACCCGGCCCGCAGACCAGCTGGTCGGCATGAGATTAGAAAAAAAGCAAAATGAAACAAAATGAAATACAAAATGAATTTTTGTTTTAAAAAATTCATTTCACAATAAACAAAATGAAGCAGTAAGGGGAGAAATGAAGAATGAAACAAAACACCATTTTGGCGTTTCGTGCCCATCCCTAATCCTGACTAACACAGATTTTTCAGAACTGATTCTTCATTTTACTGTCCTCAAGTCATGCACTATGGATTTTTATAATGGCTTCCACAATATTACAGAATATTAATTGGTTCTTCACATACATCAGGTTGTCCTGTAATGGAGAACATATTCAGAGACATCCAGAGTGGAGCAATATTTTTTTCATGCCCTGAACATATCTCTCAAGATTCCCTCAGATTCATGTTGTCCACCATGGCAGCAATTTAAATGAGATTAATGAGCAACAATGGGTTGCTCACTTGATTCCTTATAGTACTGTAATATTAAAGCTAACAAAAGCATTGCTATCGTATAGAATGGGATGCAGATGGCAGTACAAGCTTTCGTGCTGCAAATGGCAGGGTAGTAAACAAACAAAGGTAAACTATTATATTCATATGAGGTGATCCCTTATATGGGATCCACATTTTGGGGCCATGTTCACAGCAGACAGAGTGGGCATGTCAGCCTTGTGTGTCAAGAAATCTGTCTGGCACTCATCAGGCACTGTTACTTGATCACAGCTGGATGAAAATGCACAGTCAGGGCAAATCTGTAAACACCCAACTAATCTGCATGGGAAAAGTTACTCTCATTTCCTTTGACAGAAGAAGGCCTCCAGGACACACTTTCTAGCAGTTATGGTTGCTCTAGCTGGTTGCAGACATTGTCAGATTTAGACACAACACCATTAGAGGTTGTCAAAAACATACCATCTTTTTAGGTGAGTGTGGGGGACAAGCCATTATTAGGTTCACTTCGTATGTTATTTTGAGAAAGGCTTGAGAAGGAACATGTACAGAAATGTCCAGCAGAAGAACTAAGCAGAATTCCACCCCACCCCACCCCCGCAGTTGGAAATGTTACATTTTCCCCTATAACCTCCAAAATCTCCTAAGCCACATAAACAGTGCATGCATTATGTTACTTCACACATGGATGAAACTTATTAGCTGAAGTCCCATTGCTTAATGTACTGAATTGCAATAGAGTAGACCCACTGAATCAGTGATTAGTGGATGAATCAACTTCTCCATAAACTCCATGGATTCAGATGGGCCTACTCTAGTTGAAGCTTACCATGCTAAAATAAGTTACAACATGCTACTTTAAGCCAATTTGAATCAGTGACACTTTTAAATATTAGCTGATAGCATGGCCAGTTTTACTCCTTCTCCCTTTATCACCTAGAATAGGAGCAGAAAGAAGAGCAAAGCACTGGCACGGGGAGTTTGTAAAAACTGGCCAAGCATGCACCAATTTCATTACTTGATCCTCTTCATTGCAAAGGAAATGAAGAACTAAGAAGCCATGAAAGATAATCCCCACTATCTCTAATCAATAATTGAAGGAAGTAAGGAATCCCATTATCCAAGCTTTCTTGGGCAGACTCTGGGGGATGTGACCAGATTAGAAACTTCTACAGGCCAGATCTGGGCTTCAAACACAAAGGTCTCTTCCATTGCAATGGATTTTGGTAACACCTCTTTGAGCTTGGTGTAGTAACAGAACAATTCAGCCCAAGTTAATCATATTTAAGACTTCAAAACATAGGGTGTAAGTAGTCACATTTGGCTAGTTCCTCTCCCAATCACTTATTTTAAGCCATTAGGACTGACCCTTTCCCCCCATGTTCATTAGACAGAAATCAGAGATCCCTTAGATTAAGAGCCATGTCTTTAAAAAGATCCTCAAAATCCAAGATTCCTCTGGATTGTTATTCCCTTATAAGTGCTTTTCAAGTAACTGTTGAATGGTTAGGCTGTGTGTGTGTGTGTGTGACAATTAAAGTTCAGAGTTCGGTTCTTTTCATGCTTCCCCTTCAGATTAAAAGTTACATTTTTACAGTAACTGAATAATTGCAGTAATTGAATATAATCCATTTAAAGGCATAACACTTAGCATGCTTGACATTTCCTGAAAAGTCTTCTGTATTCAATAGACAAAGGGTGAAAGCGGCTAAGTATGTTTTCACAGAAGGAAAAGAAAAGGCTTTTTAGTGTCACCAATTGCAGTGTGTTTGACAAATGTCAAAGTGAAGAGAAACAACAACTGGACTTTTAAGTGGCATTATTTACTATGTGGCTTCAAAAGAATATAAATTACAGCAGTATATGTAACAGAAGAAAAATTCAAGACACTTTAGCTAGAAAAGTATTTGATACTGTTGTTACAAAATACAGCACCTCTTCCATAAAAGTGGAAATCCAAGAGATTATACTTGGGACCCTCAATCAAAGCATTCATATTCCCCCTCAGCTATGGCAGAAGAGATAATTGTTTTAGCTCACTCCAGATATTTAAATCTTGCAGGAATCTCTCATCTTAAGTATACACTTTGTAAATTTTGGTCAATTCTTCCGACATGGGCAAAAATCAAATCATCCTCTTGTTCCTCCCATTTGCACAGGTCAAACTCAGTAGGTACAAATATTCCCAGCTTGGGGAGGACCACCTGCAAACAATTCAGCTATATCCCAAACCAAATCACTCTGATTCAGTGAATGTGTAAATTTGGTTTGAACTAGGTTGGATTTATTAAGGTCACTTTGGAATAAATCAAACCAATTTGCTGACCTTATAAGAAGACCAGAATGTGGATAAAAGGGGGCCTGGATTTCATGCATTGATAACTGTAGCTTCCATCTGAAGCAAGAAACTCACAAAGACTCTTCAGTTATTGTTTTTAGAAGACAGAAGGGCACTTGTTATGATGAATAGAGATGGGCATGACTTAGCGAAATTTTTGTTTCCGTTTCCGTTTTCGTTACGAAACGAACCGAAAAACAAAAATTGGCTCCAAAATGGAACGAAAACAGAAACAAAACGACTAATTTTGAGCCAATTTTCGTTTTTCGTTATGGCAAAAGCATTTAATGGCACTAAATGGGGAAAAACAAAAAAAATCATTTTTGTTTTCATTTTTTGTTTTCGTTATGAAACGAAACAAAAACAAAAAATTTTGAAAATTAGCTCACGAAAACGGAAACGAGCCGAAACGGACCCCTAAATGAAAAACGAAAAACGAAAAACCATTTTTCCTGAGTCGTGCCCATCTCTAATGATGAATAGCATGGTGCCTTCTTGTGTGTCTGCAAGTTCTCTCTTATATTTTTGAAAGAACTTTCTTGGAGCTTGTTTGGCAGGTTTGAATTTATTGTACTTTTTCAGGAGAAAGCCAGGAAATATAAATAAATAAATAAATACTGTAGCTTGTATTTCACTTTTCTTTGTCCTACAAATATGCAACAGACAGTTCCCTGTTCCTAATTCAAGGAACAGTTGAGGTATCAGTTGTGTGTTGATCTAACTGTTTTTCTAATATGAAATATATTAAGTAGTGTCATGTTTCATCAAGTTGCTTCAGATTTTGACAACCTTAATGTTGTTTTCAAGGTATGTGAGGAATATGTTTTTATCAATAACACACACATCCCCAGTGAATTTTCATGGCCAAGTGAGAAGCTAGGTCTTCTAAGTCCTAGTCTGATTGTCTATATTTTATACCATACTGGATCTGTAAGTTAACTTACATATCATATTTCCTTTTTATGTTCCTTTTACTCATATACCTCCGAGATGACTCAATATTGGCATTAGTTTTAACGCCAAATTTTGATTTGATTTTAATCGATGTAGTAGACTGAAGGGTGATATGCTAGGACTTTTCAAATATTTGACGGGTTGTCATACAGAGGAGAGCCACCTAGATGCCCTAAGCACAGCGGCCTAGATGCCCTAAGCACATCCGATCTCACCTGATTTTGGAAGCTAAGCAGGGGAGACCCTTGATCGCTGCCTGGCTGCAGTTCTGGATTGGACCAGGACTCACAGACTCAGGCTCAACCCGGGAAAGACTGAGGTTATGTTCTTCGGGGGCGGCCCAGATGGGTACTGTGGCCCTCTTCCCAGTCTGGGCGGGTCCGCCCTCCAGCTGGCGCAAAGAGTGAGGAATCTGGGTGTCGTCCTGGATCCGGGTCTGACCCTGGAACCCCAGGTGTCAGCCGTGACCAGGTTGGCCTTTTACCACCTAAGGCTTATTGCCCAGATTCGCCCGTACCTTGACGAGAGCTCCCTGAGGACAGTGGTACAGGCACTGGTCATGTCGAGATTAGATTATTGCAATGCTCTCTACATGGGGCTTCCCTTGAACCTTGTTCGGAGATTGCAGCGGGTCCAGAACGCGGTGGCCAGGTTGGTGGTTGGTGCACATCGGTTTGACTGCATCACCCCCATCCTGGCTCGCCTCCACTGGTTGCCCGTTGCCTCCCGAATAAGGTTCAAGGTGTTGGTTTTGGTTTACAAAACCCTCCATGGCTTGGCCCCTAATTATCTGGCAGAGCGCCTTCACTGACAACTAAATCTGGCTCGACCCACGCGTTCATCATTGGCCCTTTCACTCCAGACTGTCCCCCCCAAAGGAGGCCTGCAAAGCGAGTACTCGCGGGCGGGCCTTCTCGGTGGTGGGTCCGTCCAGTTGGAATAACTTGCCGAGTTAATTGCGACAGGCCCCATCGTTGGCGTCCTTTAAAAGAGGCCTAAAAACTTTACTCTTTAGGGACGCCTTTAATAATGACTAGAGGGTTTTTTTTTCTCTGTGTTGCTTATTTTTGACCCGCCTTATTTATTCTTATAGTGATTGTTCCTGCTCTGCTTTGTGATTTTTTCTGCTTTTAATTTTTTTTATGTAAACCACCCTGAGTTCCCGCCCGGGAAGTAGGAGCGGTATATAAATTTGAAAAATAAATAAATAATAAATAAATAGTACTTGATGGGAGACAACCAGGGAATACCAGGTGTTGTAGGCACCTGGAGTAGGAACTGGCAAACCACTCCAGTATAACTGCCAAGAAAACTCCATGGATATGGAGTCATGAAGAGTCAGTCACAACTGTAATGACACAACACACACACACATACAGAGGAGGGGCAGGATCTCTTCTCGATCATCTCAGAGTGCAGGAAGTGTAACAATGGGCTCAAGTTAAGAAAACTCAGCTTCTGGCTGAACACCAGGAAAAACTTCCTAACTCTTAGAGCACTGTAGCAATGGAACCAATTATCTCGAGAGGTGGTGAGTGCTCCAACACTGGAGGCATTCAAGAGAAATATGGACAACTTCCTGGCAGATAATCCTTTAATTTTTATTCCTGTATGAAGCAGGGGGCTGGACTTCATGCCCTTGTAGGCCTCTTCCAAATTCACTGTTCTACGACTCTATGGAGAAAATAACCCACACAGAGCACACAGGTGAAGGTGTACGGTGTACAAATCAGGCCAACCCAAACAAATCTACAAACCCAGACTTAGGGCTCATGGACATTTAGTCCTCATACCTGCTTTGGAGACAAACTGGCTTGTTTCTAAAGACAGCGATCAGACAACACCTTTGCTGAAGTGAACCAGCCCAACCCCAGCATGTTCCTGCCCACAACTTTCTCGCCTTCCCTTCTTTTACTTTTCTGGTGCAGGTAGGATTGTTCCATTTTGGTTAGTTTCCAGCATGTGCAATTCCTGGAAGTGAACCAAAAGTGAACGTTCTGCTTTCAATATGTCATGTGATGAAGTGACTTATGAAGACAGCCAATGCAGAGTGTTGGCAAATTAAACACAACTTTAGTCCGTGTGTGTGTGTGTGTGTGTGTGTGTGTGTGTGTGAGGGAGAGAGAGAGAGAGAGAGAGAGAGAGAGAGTGACCATCAGCTTTTTGTATGGTGACAGCTGCACTGCAGTCTAGAGACATATCATGTGAAGGAAAGCTATTATTTTGATGCACATGTTAGTCTGTACAGTTTAAACCTGGATAGCACTTTTGCATGAAACCAATATGTGTAATTAGCAAACATATAATGAATTGTCAAAATTATCACAAGCTTGAGTCATGATGGATTGGAATAGGTAGAGAACCTCTAAGAGTGGAGACCATCTCCTGCAGACTGCAGTCATCATTAGAAAGTGGCTTCAGAAGGATTATTTCAGGATTCAGTTTATACTACATACAAGTGAATTCATTAATCATGGGGTACTTTTTAAAATAATTTAAATGATTCCATATAAATATCAATCAATAATGAGATCCCTAAATTTTCTTCCGGTGGATTTCCCAGCTAGTTACAACTGGGGGAGGAAGATACTGATATATAAATACCAGAATTGCAATCAGTTCCCACTTACTGCTTTTAGGAACAGTGTGGAAATACAAATAGTAAATCTGCCCTTTTAAACCATTTTACTGATGGTTGCAGTGAATTTAATTCCTTTGTCTACTATGACCTTAAAAGGTTTTATCATTTTCATGTTTTAATCTATTTCTGTGATGTTGGTTACCTTCCATTTTTAGTGGAATGCAGTTTTTCAGTTAGAAAGTCCAGATAAAAATGTAATAAACAAATATTTCATGTTGCAATTCCTAATGTAGTTTTTATACATGCTGTTGTAGCTCCATTTGATTCCTAATTTATGTACTTTCGTGCAATTAAGACTCAAGTGAACAGCATTTACTTACAGATTATTTTATACCACTCAGCTTCTGTTTCCCAAATAAAAAGATGCCATCAGACCAGTTTCTTGTACAACCAGGATCTGTGAGCTGTCAATCCTAGAGGTTCATGCTTCTGCGGCAGTTATTCCTTGCATGGCTGAGCAGCTTTAATCCAAAACTAGCATGTCTCCACCCATGAGTGACTGGCCTAGAGGCATGAGGGCACAGGACAGTACTTTCAAAATTAATTTACCTAAGTGATGTGGCTGGTCTTTCTAGAATGGTCACCTCTGTGGGACATTGGTTTTGTAAGCTAGATGCACATTTCTGAGTGTATCAGAATCACTATTGCCGCAAGCATTAAAGGATGACATTCATACAGTTTGCCCGGAATAAAGATTGCTCATAAGCTGTGCTTTTGGAGAGCACGGGCTTCCTTAGTCCATTGGGCTAGTACCCATGCCATGAAGGCAAAAGTAGAAAGTAGCTCTGGAATGATTTTTTTTCTGTCTTTGGGAATATAATGTCTTGGAGTGGCTGACTAGAATGCAAGAGTTTTCAGTTTTTTCATATAATTATATAATTAATTGAAATGATTCCATAAAATATCAATCAATAATGAGATCCCTAAATTTGCTTCCAGTGGATTTCCCAGCTAGTTAAAACTGTTGCAAATCAACCGTGTTGCAAATCAACCATGTACAAAATACTGCAATTTTTTGCTAATAGGGAACTCAGATTGTAACTGCCATGAGTTTTAAGTAACACAGAGTAACCTTTTAGTTATTTTGAGGAATGGGAATATAAAGAATTATATTTAGGAAATGTAACGAGATTTCATCTTACTGATGGATGGGAATTTGAGGCACAGGAGCTGAAACCCTGTTGCTTAATCCAGTAAGTTGCACTAGAAGAGGCCTGTTGAAACGTTGGGGAATTGGTGAGTCAACACCTCAGTACTTTCCAACAATTTCAAAATGGGTCTGCTCTAGTGCAATTCACTCTGCTAAGCATTGGGATTTCAGTCACAGGATGAATTTTTTAAAAAGCAATCTCCAAAGTTACTGTGACTTTTGTGCGTAGTTAAAACTGGATTGGAAGTATGTAGAATTAGTAGCACATCTCAAAATTTCCAACAGTGTATAAACAAAGAGACATGCATCCCTACTCTAATTTGGAAGATGTGCAAATTTAGAAGTTGGTGGTGAAACAGTTACATATTCATCAGGTGTCAGGGAGGCACAATTTAGAAACTGGTATTTTCTTCATTCATTTAAAATGTTATACAAAACTGTCTATACTTTAGAAAAACATCTGCCTTAAATTCCTACTCAGTACCACTTTACTTTGCAATATTACTGACAGAGTCACCTCATTTATCCCATTGCCTATGGTCTAAGTGTAAGTAATTTGCCAGCCGATAACAATGGCTCAGCTTTGCTAAATGGTACAGAGAATAGCAATTACACTTAAAAAAGGCGCTGGTGCTCTGTATGTCAGCAAAAAAGCACCTACAAAGACATAATTACAATGCAATTGCTCACAAATTCCCGACGTAAACATACATTATTAGAAGCCACTTGTCTGTTCAATTTAGGTGACATTACCCGGAACATACTGCATCTATAGGAAGCCATTTGTGATGAGTTACTGTAATAATTTGAAGAGGAATTTAAATTAAATGTGGTAGGGAAGTATTTGTGTTCTTCAGACCCCTTGGGTGCATTGTATTTTATAAGCAGACAAATTGCCTATGGTCAAATTGCAAAAATGGACCGAATCAGGGGTATTTGGTGATTCTGTGGCATTTGAGGGTGGATCAAGGAGCCACTGCTTATTCCTACAGTAAAATACAACAGCACCATGGATCCTCCTTCATATCCCATTTGGCATTTGCAGGATAAAAATGGTCAGCCAATTGAACTGCAGAAAGAAGTAATCAAACAAACCCAGCTGCTGGTATCAAAGGTGAAGATGATTGGCAGATGAGTCCTGCTTTGACTGAAATACATTAGTAAATCACAATCAGAGTAGACGCATTGAATCAGTGGATATTTGTCAAGTCAGTTCCTTCATAAGTTCTATTGTGATTCAGTGGTTCTACTCCAGTTGCTACTTATAACTGGATTTCAGCCAATAAATCCCAAGACCACCTTAGGGCTCCCCAATCACCAAGGTGCTAGAAAGGCTCAGACTGAGGTCACTATGCGGTATAGCTCCCTTTGCAGCTGTTCTGGCAGCCATTACACAGACCTGTCAAAAGTCTGCCATCCTTTTTGCATTCTAAAATATTCTTCTTTCCTTTCGTCCAGTCTCTCAACTTAGTTTACTGAATTTACCGAAATGCTATTACAGTATGAGGATTGAGCATGCACATGTGTATGTGGAAGGATAAGTATATGAATTTTAAGTGGATAGGCTACAAAGTTGGAGTAGTATGCAGCCTCTCATTGTCAATTTTTCTCATTTATCTCCCATTTACAAAAATAAAGAAGTCCAATCCACACAGTTAATGTCATGGAAAAATGAAAACAATTTTTTTTTCGGTTTTCCCCATTTAGTGCCATTAAATGCTTTTGCCGTAACGAAAAATGAAAATTGGCTCAAAATTAGTCATTTCGTTTCCATTTTCGTTCCATTTTGGAGCCAATTTTCGTTTTTTGGTTCATTGCATAATGAAAACGAAAAACGAAAACAGAAACGAAAATTTCGCTAAGTCGTGCCCATCTCTAATAAGGAGTTAAATGTGCCCCTTGTGTATTTACGTACAACTAGTTCATTCTCAGTTAAATTTCAAAAGTAGTGTAATAAGCAGGTTAGAATTCCCTCTGTGAGAGTGGCCGGTAACATCTTCTGAATACTTTGCTAAGCTGCTTTTTTGGAGGAAGTCTCTCTTTAAAATGCTTTATGACTTTGTCTTGTCATACCTAAGTTTAAAAGGGAAAAGAGGTAACAGAAAAGTAAAGTAATGAACAGGAGTAGATCCATGAGTTACTTTTTCAGCAATAATAGTTTTCAAACACTCTCACTAAAATCCAGTAGTAAATCATAAAGAGTAGACCTATAGAATGAGTGGAAATATGATGAGCCAAGATTCATGTACATTCCATTGATTCAGCGGACCAACTCTACTTCCAACTTACTATTGAATTTTAACTTCTGACAATCTTGGGTGGAATGCAGTTTCAAAGATGAGGAGTGTCCGATGAGAGGATCTTCGTTTTATCTTTCTGGATCTATGGTCTCAACTATCCCAATTGTGAAGAAAGAATAGGTCAGACAGATCTTGTTGGGAAGAGGTGTACTCTCATCTAACAAGGTCCTAAATCATTTATGGCATTGTATATTAAATTCATCACCTTGAAGCTGGCTTGGAAATGAACAAGTACCCAATGCAAGGCAGGCAGTGTAAGGGAGATATGTTGGTATTTCCTCACTCCAGTCAACTATCTGGCTGCCATACTCTGGACATGTTGAAGCCTCCATAACAGCCTCATGAGTAGCCCCACTTGAGACTAACAGTGTGTAAATCAGCATGGTGAGAGATGCAGTGTCAAGATAGAGACACAGCTGAGTGATACTAGGTATTTCTAATATTGCTAAACAAGAGCTTGTTTGCTCTATGAACAGTCAATCTAGATTCAGCCATCCATCAGTTGGATCTATGGATTTCCTTTGGCTGCCATGTGAGCTATAAATTTGTGAAAGAAAGAAAGAAAGAAAGAAAGAAAGAAAGAAAGAAAGAAAGAAAGAAAGAAAGAAAG
>JAHTLZ010000379.1:38853279-38869578 GCA_023846285.1 Phrynocephalus versicolor | reverse complement strand
AGGGGTGGTTTCTGGAGGTCCCCGGCCTCCCCCCTCCTCCCTCCTGGGCTGCTCTGGTGGGACACGCCACAGGCTCGCAGCAGCAACAAGCCGCACGGCACGAGTCTCGCCGCCGGCTCAAGCGGCACGGACGGCACAGGAAAAAACTTTTAAACTCTCCCGTCTCCCCCCACCCATTCCCGGGCCAAAAAGCAGGCGGAAAAATGCCTGCCGTGCCTCAGGGCACCTACCGGAGGGGGGGTTGTTTCTGGAGGGGGGGTCCCGGCCTCCCCCCCTCCGTCCTGGGCTGCTCTGGTCTGGTGGGACTCGCCGCAGGCTCACAAAAAGCCCAGTCTCGAGTCGCCGACGGCCGCCGCATACGCAAGCGGCACGGACGGCGCATAGGAAAAAACTTTTAAACTCTCCCCCCGCCCATTCCCGGGCCAAAAAGCAGGCAGAAAAATGCCTGCTTGACTAAGGGCGCAGGGCACCTACCGGAGGGGGGGTTTCTGGTCTGGAGGGGGGGTCCCGGCCTCCCCCCCTCCGTCCTGGGATGCTCTGGTCTGGTGGGACTCGCCGCAGGCTCGCAGCCAGCAAAAAGCCCAGTCTCGCCGCCGGCCGCCAAAGCACAAGCAAGCGGCACGGGAGGGACAGCGCATAGGAAAAAACTTTTAAACTCTCCCCCCACCCATTCCCGGGCCAAAAAGCAGGCGGAAAAATGCCTGCTTGACTAAGGGCGCATGGCACCTACTGGAGGGGGGGTTTCTGGTCTGGAGGGGGGGTCCCGCCTCCCCCCAATCCTGGGCAGCCGGACTCGCCATGCCATGCGGTGCGGGCGGGGGATCCAAAATGGTGCGGCGAACGCAATATTGTTTTTGAAATCGTGGTCCAAAAACACACAAGCACAACAGAAACACGCGGAAATTTATAAACTGCCAGATTTTTCACAGTAGCAGTGGGTTTTTTCTTGCAACAAAATGTCTCTCCTCTCCTCCTCTGTCCTCTATTGATTTTATTTTATTTTATTTTTTTTACACCTTCACAGTGCGCAATGATGGGCTGGCCCAGTGGCCTGGCCAGCCATGTGGGAGGGGACGACCATGGAAATTTTTGGAGCCATCTCACCAATCGCATGGCCACTTGGCCATGGAGACTTCTGGGATGTGCCAAAAAGCCCCCTAAAACCTGCCCTAGCCCCCTAACCCCCTAACCCTAATCCTTGACTCCTTACCCATACGTCACAGACTGTCTTCTTAGTGGGTCAGAGAGGCACCCAGAGGTGCAACCCAATAGCCCACCGTAACCTTACCCGTCATTAGCCTAACCCTAGCCCTTGCAGTAACCCACCTTAGCCCATAGCCAGATCTACTTGCATTGCACTACACACGCAAGTACGATTCCCTTCTTTGTGGGACATGGCAGGTGCGACCCAGTCCTCGGAGGGTCGTACCAATGGACCAGGTGGTCTCACTGTCTGCAAATGGTATGCATATCCATATGGTTATGCATGCCATTTTGCAGCAGCAGGTAAGGAGGGGAGACCCCCATGTTGAGGGGTCTCTTGGAGCCTGCTGCTGCCCCTTCCTAGTGGGTGAGGATAGGAGGCACCCACGGGTGCCTCCAGGAGCCCACTTTCCCTTTATAGCGGGCCAGAGGAGGCACCCACCCCACAGAGGTGCCTCCAGGAGCCCGCTACCCCCCCCCCAAAAAACCAGTATAACGACAACGAAAAAACGAAAAAACGAACCAACTAATTTTTGTGAAGTTTCGCGAAAAACGGAAACGAGCCGACACGGGCTGCCTCCGACACACGACAACTAGAAAACGTCATTTTCCCTAGTCGTGCCCATCTCTAGTGTGAAGCAATCCGTTGTCTCCATGACTTAGGTTTTCTTGGAGAGAAGGTTGTAACCTATGTGTTTTCTCCTAAGCTGTTGTGAGTTTTTCGGGCTATTTGGCTATGTTCTGGAAGTTTTTCTTCCTGACGTTTCACCAGACTCTGTGGCTGGCATCATCAGAGGACAAGGAGCTCAGCGAACTAGGAGTTCTCTCTGTGCTCTGGGCTTTTCTCTAAAGCGTACACAAGTGCTGTGTTATCGCCTGGGACCAGAAAAGAAGGAGCCAGAGGAAGACTTTGTAGTCCAAGAAACCTAGCGAAGGACATTCTCTCATGAGAACTCTGGGTGGAGAACAGGGAAAAGAGACGGATGAATATGGAAATATGCTGTGGTGTGAAAATTAATGCCAATTATCCTCATCTTTGAACATCTTTTTGAAACAGATTTCTTGCCATTCAAACTGAATGGAAATGTTTGGCAAGGGGTGCGGACAATTTTTCAGCCCAGTACTGGATCCAGCTGCCAGTCTGGGTCTTTTTTGTGCATGTAGTGAGATGGGTGTAACATCTGGTTCTCCATTTCACACCATTTATTTATTATTATTCATTTAAAATATTTGTATGCTGCCTTTCTCCTGAATGATCCAAGTCAGTTTACAGTACAGTATTAAAAGAAAAAAAGTTTAAAGAAAATAATAAATTTATACAATCTTTAAAAAGCATTAAGCAAATCCATTAAAACTCATGAGAAGAACAATATTAAACACACATAAAACATAGAATAAAATGCTTCCTTTAAAAACATGCCCTTGGTCAACAGATCATTCCAAGGAAAGCCTATTTGAAGAGATAGCAAAACAACAAAGCATGCTGCTTATATACTGCCTAATAGCACTTACAGCAGTCTATGTGGTTTACAATTTTATTATGCAGACATACATTGCTGCTGCCCCTTGTAAGCTGGATGGACTCCAGAGTCAACCTTGAGCCAACTACCTGGGATTGAACCCCAAGTTGTGAGCCTAGTTGGGCTATAGTATAGCAATTTAACCATTGCACCATAAGAGTCCTAAATAGAGATGGGCACCAAATGGAAAAAAATTCATTCCATTATTCATTATTTGTTTCATTTCGTAACGAAACGAATAACAAAAATTGTGATGAAATTGGAACAAACCGAACAGAACCACAAAAATTAGGTTAGTTACATTTCGTTTTCGTTAATGGCGACGCACAATGAAATGAGCTGTTTTTAAATGTTAAAAAATGTCCTGAATATCCGTAAAAACCCAGCGATAATTATTTATTCTGCCTGATAATACCTACCAAGGGGGTTGGTGTCCTTAAAACATCCATTTATATCTTTTCTCAGATCGCTGTATTTTTTTTCCTTTAAGGGTAGTTAGGGGACATCGACCCAAAATGGCTCTCAGATGCCTAATATTGATTTCTTGGGTATTAAAACGCCCTGGACATCCGTAAAAATGCAGTGATAATTATTTGAAATTATTACCTACCAGGGGGTTGTGGTCCTTAAAACGTTTGTTTTTGTCTTTCTCCCATCACGAAGTATTTTTTCTTTTCCCTTTAAGGATGACACAAAATGGATTCCAGCCACAAGACGGATGCAAGCCATGTGGTGGGATCATGTAAATTATTGGACAATTTCAACCAATATCATGCCCAGGTTGCAGACTGGGTAGGTGTGGCAGCCACGGAGGGCATAAAAAGCTTTGGCAGCCCCCGTCCTCCTTGCAGTCTGTGGTGGGAGTTAGGGTGGGATTGCTGTCTCTGCAACTCGTTACTTTAGGCCAGCCAGGCAGGTGTGTGTCTCTGTGTTCCTGCTGGCTGCAGCCTGGCTCTTAGGGGAGAGAAAGAAGAGATTTCTCTTGCAGCTTCCCTGTGTGCGTGCATACCTCTCGGTGAGTACCCTCCCCTGCCCAACAGTGCAGTCACTCTGCGGCTGCCTTACACCCTGGGCAACACCTGCCACTGCCTTTGCAGCCTCCTTGCATGCCTAGTCTATTTATTTATTATTTATTTGTTATATTTATATCCCGCTTATCTACTGGGTACTCTAAGCGGCTATACTGTGTCTCTGCCAGCATCATTATTTTTAGTGTTTTCCCTCTGGTCTGGGGTGTTGGGGGACGTCCGCAGATGGAAATTCTTTAAGTCACACAAAAGGCAGGTAAAAATGAAAAATGAAAAATGAAATGAATTTTTTTCAAAAAATTCAAGAAAAATGAAAACGAACCAAAATGGACCCGCAACAAAAAACAAAAAAACGAAACGTCATTTTTTCTATTCATGCCCATCTCTAGTCCTAAAGGGAAACCCTGTCTTTTGGATAGCTTGAACCTAACAAAATATTTTGAGACAGTCCGACTCAGGATCAGAAACATTGTGCTAGTCGGTGCAATGACTTCACATTTTGTCTTCTCACTTTATATGTACTCAGAACTAGTTTCTGACTTGAAATACACATACAGCATACTTTCTTTCACTCAGAGGAAAAGAAGTCCTTAATCCCACAATATAAATAAGGTTAAATGTATTAGCCTCAAGTGCAATAACTTAACCTACCATTATTACACAGCTATCCAGCTGGCATTTTTTATTTATTAAATTTCTGACTATGTTATGAAGCATTATAATCAATGCATTATTGACAAAGGCATATGAATTACATGCCATTTATTTGTTTTAGAATGCTGCCTCTTGCTTTGAAAAACTATAATACACACTCAACAATACACAGTGGGCATCAGACATGTTATTCACAGGGCATTTAGATTATACAACAAAGCACCATGATGTGAAAGTTTGCATAATTAGGATGGCTGCAAACTCTGAACCTGTTCTCCGCTCTACGTGTTGCTTGTTACACTCGTGTCAAGTGAAATATTAGTTAAGTGGGAATCAAAACTTTATAGCATTTTAAGCACTGACTCCCACATAATAACACTGGAAGCATTTTATTATAACCTGAGGGGACTATAAATACTAAATCTACAGCATTTTTATAACCAGTACTACCAAAGGCAATCTGATTGTCACAGTTTATTTATACACATAGGATTCCCCTATTACTAAGAAGAGTTGTATTACAGGCATAAAATACAGCTAAGCATTTTAGCTCTGCTAGAGTAGCTACAGCTGTGTCGCATTTGTGTTGCCTTATTTTAATGCATGCTGGCTCTCTAGATTAAAGTTGGAAATAGCATAATACTCCACTAGATGACAGGCTTGGTTTAAAGCCAGAACACTTAGTGATATTTTTTAAACCATTTTCAGCTACACATAAAAATCATAATGCTGGGGCAAGTGTAGCTTCTCGGATGGGACAGGTGATAATTTTATTGAAAGAAGAAGATTAAAATGTCAGCGTCACACAACTCCATTTCTTCCTCCCCACCCCCCACCCCCCACCCCCCGTCACACCAAGCTCTTAACTGTGGCATGAAGCTTGATAGATTTGCAAGGAGATATTCATATAAAACAACTGATAAATCATTAGGTTTTTAAAATAATGCTTTTGGGAGGAGTAGACAAACAAAGTATTAGTGAGGAAATGAGGAAAGGCTTTGAGTTTGCCTTCTTCAGTGTTGAAATGCCTATTCTCAGAAGGATAGGGCACTAAGGTTGGCTGTCCTATTTCTTGGAATTTCAGGGACAAACCCTGAGATGTAGAGGCTTACCTTTGTGACATCATGGGGGCAGGCCCTTAGGTGACGATTGTGGGTATCTGCACACAAGACACAGAAACAGATTATATGGGTTTCCTACATCAGCGGTGTCCAAACTTTTTTGCAAGGAGGGCCAGATTTGGTGAGGTGAAAATGTGTAGGGGCCAACCATTCAGCCTGAAGGGGGTCCGTGTGCATCTGCAACAGCCGCAAATGCTCCAGTTTCAAGGCGCCCAAAGGCCCAGCAGCTGTTGCACAGCCCGGGAATCAGCCCATGCACACCCAAGATGCACCACTGCTCACATATGCTGCCCTCCTTTTCAAGGCAGTGGGGAAGACGCTGCAGCAACGGAGCCAGGAACAGGTAGGCAGGGCAGATGGGGATGGACGGAAGCAGGGAGGACAGGCAAACGATAAAACTGCAAGCTGACATCTCTAGCCAGCACGGGGAAGGGCTGGCTGGTGGGGATGAGTGACAGGCTGAGCCAGCAGGGAGAAGAGGCTGAGGGCCACTCAGAATTTTAAATCAGGCTGCATTTGGCCCCCAGGCCGGACTTTGGACATGCCTGTCCTACATGATATCTTACAATCATATTGCGTGTTCAGCTCAAAAACAGAATTAAGTCCCAGTGCCTAGTGATTAGGAGAAGGTATTCAAGTATGGGCCTTTTCACATGACCCCTAAGATCCACTGGCCACTTAAATTCGGACCAGAGATCTTGGGGGTTCGTTACTCTTCCTGCGTCCCCACCCCTCCGCACTTCCTTGCCCCTGTCTGCATGAGGGGAGGGAGAAAAAAAGGGACAAAAGAATGAAGGCTCACCTCTGTCTGCCGGTCCAAGCCACCCATTGTCGTCCTGATTCCTTCTCTTAAAGGGGCGGGAGGCAAAAAAAAAACCAAACAGAAGTGAGGAGAGCCCGGCACTCACCAGATTACATCCGGATCTGGGGATTTTCACCCTCCAAGAGTAGGTACATGAAAAGTGCGCTGGGACCTGCTTAGGTGGGCGTGGTCACACTTAATTTCCTGCAAACTCCGGAGCTGGTGGGGAAACAATTGTAAGCTCCGGAGCTGGCAGCCATTTGTGGCGGAGTTTAGGGGTCATGTACAAATACGCTATAAAACCAAATAGAATCAAATGTTCTCTTCCACCAGGGAGGTTTGAGATTTGTCTTTTGTTGCCAGGAAAGCCAGGGTAGTGTAGCCGTTCCCCAAACATATTAACCCATCCTGAGTGACTAATTGTGCACTGATGAGAAAAAGAGGATAGGGAATGTACACATGATAATATTGTGTTGTTTTAGTTATGTTTTCATTTGTAATATTTTTGCTTTTTATTATATTTTTGTATCTGTATTTTGTAATTAATTTATTTTATGTTGTAAACTGCCCAGAGTGGCTTTCTGCCAGATGTGTGGTATATAAATTGAATGAATTAATAATAATAATAATAATAATAATAATAATAATAATAATAATAATAATAATAATAATAATAATAATAATAATAATAATAATAATAATAATAGGTAGAGGTGCACATTTAGAAATAATTTTGATGATTTAGGTAAAAATAAAACAAATGTCACCATAGATGGAAGACAACCTGTTAACTAAAATTTAAAATGTTTTAGTCTCTTGCCCTCATTTTTTATGGTTATTTATTTTGATTCAGAATTTGGCCTGGGCTCCCTATTAAATACAGGATTGTCCATGCAGGGACTAACAATACTTCAATACACAGTTTTCAGGATATCACTAAAGCATATGAAGAGATTGATAACGATCTTCTGAACATCCTTATTACTACCAATGAGAAGGATCTTGGAATGGTTGTAGATCAAACACTGAATATGAGCCAACAGTGTGGTGTGTCTGCAAAAAGCAAACACAATTTTAGGACTGGAACACCTTCCTTACCATCTGAGGCTGCAAAGCCTGGGCCTCTTCACTCTTGAATGATGGCGCCTAAGAGGTGACCTAATTGAAGTGTATAAATTCATACATGGTATGAACAAAGAAGATAAACTGTTTTCCTTATTGCACAGCACTAGGACTAGGGGGCACTCCATGAAACATTTGGATGCTAGATCTCAAACAAATAAGAGCAAGTACTTTTTCACCCAGAGGATCACTGGTCTATGGAACTCCCTGCCAGAAGAAGTGGTGACAGAAGAAGCCTTGACAGCTTTAAGAAAGGATTGGACAAGTTCATGGAAAACAAAAGGTATCAATGGCTATCATTATGGATGCCTAAGAACAACCTCCAGGGTGGAGAGATAGGCAGGATATCTCTCAATGCCATTTACGGGGAATCATAAGCAGGTGAAGCCATCTGCCTGGGATTACTCTGAAGCAAATGGTGAGCCGCTATGTGAGACAGAATGCTGGACTGGATGGGCTGTGGCCTGTTCCAGCAAGGCTGTTCTTATATTCTTATGTTCTCATGAATTAACAATTTATAGTCTCCAAATCCTGTGAGTTAATGTATGTGTGTGTTGTGTCGTTACAGTCGTGATCAAGTCTTCGTGACCCCAGTTCCTACTGAAGGCACCTACAGCACCTGGTATTCCCTGGTGGTCTCCCATCCAAGTACTAACAGGGGCCGACCCTGCTTAGCTTCCGAAATCAGGTGAGATCAGATGTGCTTAGGGCATCTAGGCATGTGAGTTAATAGTCCCCTTCTATTCAACACTGGTTTGGTCTCACCTAGAATACTGTGTCCAGTTCTAGAAACTGCACTTTAAGAAGGATGCCAATACTGGAACAATTTCACAGGATATCTATAATTCAAAATAGATATAATCAGAACATTGCATTATTGTGAACAAACTATCCCCTGCAAGTCTACATACAATCAACCTGCTTAGTAGGAGTTTTCTTTAAGTTCTACAGGTTCAATATATATAGCCAATGTTTTATCCAAAGGGCCCTATTTCTGTGATTTATCCACCATGTTTTTCTTCTATTTGGTAAATAAATTTCAAGAGCAGAATTTGTTTGCACTTCTTTCCCTCACAGTCACTATCTATCAAGCATCTGTTCTAAGATCTTATGCAAAGAAACTTGACAGTCACATCATTGATGCCTTCTGTTCAACAGGGACAACACTTCACATTTAGAGCCATATCTCCTTTAACTAGTAAATTGTTTCTATTAGCTCCTACTATTTTCACACATTTGCATCCTATGAATTATCTTTTTTTGCTTCCTGACGGGTGATCAGGAGAGAGGCATAGGCTTCATTTGCAACTATGATTGTTCAAGGAGGTTGAGAAAATGTAATGAGGTCACTGGACAAATGATATAGGATCTGCTTCTAAATGCAAAACATTTACCTTGTGTATTTTTATGCTTATGCATCATACAAAAAGAAGATTTTTTCCATGTGTTGCAAAAAGAATACAGTCACAAAGAAGAGCCTCATCCAGTCAGATATGAGAGGGGGTGGGAAACAGAGCTCCTCTGATCCCAGCCAATTCTTCCCAAATATGTGTGAAATGATTATGGCCTACTCTATTAGAGTGTAAGGAAAATAAAAGTTCAGCAACTAGAGATGGGCACGACTCAGAAAAAAAAATTCGTTTTCGTTTTCGTTTTCGGCTAGGATCCGTTTCGTTTCGCTTCCGTTTTCGTGAGCTAATTTTCAAAATTTTTCATTTTTGTTTCGTTACATAACGAAAATGAAAACCGAAAACGAAAACGAAATTTTTTTCATTTCTCCCCATTTAGCTCCATTGAGTGCTTTTCCAGTAACGAAAAACGAAAATTGGGTCAAAATTAGTCGTTTCGTTTCCGTTTTCGGTCCATTTTTGAACCGTTTTTCGTTTTCATTTTGTTACGTAACGAAAACGAAAAACAAAAACGAAAACGAAAATTGCGCTAAGTCGTGCCTATCTCTATCAGCAACATATTTGAGTGTATACAAGTTACTGGTAATAGTCAGCATGATTTTTAAAAAGATTGAAACTGGCTATGTTCCATATATATCCACCAGAATCAACATTTACAAATTTCCAGTTCTTGTCACCCTTATTGCAATTATTTTTTTTTCCAAATGTGTACCTGCTCATTATTTTTTCTTTCTTTCAAAAATCTAGAGACCATGCTTTCTTATACTATTTTAATTGTCTAGAGTCTCTCTTCAGAGGAAAACCCTCTGAACAGTGTCTGTTAGCATTCTAAGAACCTCAAGGTCTGGTCATGCGCATATTAGAGTCAGTGGGAGTTTGGCTCTTGACAACAGCAGGCACAAGAATGAGTCCCTGAAATTTGGGAAAGGGGGAGAGCCTCCCTCTTTAGAGGAACTTATATGCTCTTCTTTCCCCCTTTCTTTAATGACTTCTAACATCCTTTTGATGTGGAATCCAAAAAGGGGGACAGTTTCATCTTCAGATATATGTGCCTTCAAAGATTAAAAAGAAGCCGAGTATGAACACTGGTATCAAAGACAAGGAGCCTGTTTAGTTTGTGACTCATTTTCGTTATCACGGGTGGAATATTGAACTGGACATTTAACAGAATAAATATGTTAGGGGAACAAAGCAAACAATTCCCATGGGACCGTGCGAAACCTGTGAAACCTGACTGTCCGAAAATGAAAGTTTTGTTTTAGCTTATAGGGCAGAGGCTGAAAATACAGGGACAAGCATCTCATATACACATTGCACCCACCCACTGCATCTGTAGATGATTAAGAGTAGGGTATTTAAATACTCTTCACTCTAGAAAGAAACAGCCTTGTCAATGTGAATATCCTGCTTGCGTGTAAGGATGCAGGCAGCAGGAAGAATATGTGGTAAGGACAGAAACGCAAATGTGCATTTAATCATTGAGAGATGCTGTGAAGTATAAAACTTCACACCCAAGACATCAAAAGACATCAGCTAAATTTATTTGGAAATCCAAAGATTAATGTCTAAGAAACGGAGGAGAGAGCAACAAACACCAGAAGATGGTCTGCATTCCTTGTTCTCAAATACTTGAACATGTCTTAATTGTACTGGACTGTACACAGAACACTTATTATTTGTTGTTCTTTATTATGGTGGTTTATGTAAACCACCCAGAGTTCCCTTTGGGGAATATCGGTCGCTGTATACAAATGCAAAAATAAATAGATAATAAATAAATAAATAAATACACTGTTCCATAGAGATATGGTTATGTGACTTTTTGCTGTTTCTTCTTATACTTTACAGGATACAGGAGGAGAGGATTTTGGTGCGCCAGGAGCAGAGCTAAGGAAAGTTGCTTCTGTTGTATTTCCACAATCCCACAGCCAATAGGCCAGAGATATGGTGGCCAAATCAGAGCATCACATTTTCTCAGATTTCTGCATGGAAATCTGACAGCAGGATGGCAGTCCTTATAACTGTCACAGAGGCAGGGCAGGCATAGGGTTTATTTCAACAACAAAAAACACCATTTCATTCCATGTGTAATGAAATGCTGCTTCCTCATTTTGTTTCATTTTGTTTCATTTCATTACGTAATGACACAATGAAACAGCATTTCGTTTTTCATTTTGTGCCCATCCCTAGAGTACATTCAGACTTTTGCAAAGCAAAGCAAAAGCATAGTGTTCTGCTTATATGCCACCACATAGCACTTAAAACACTTCCTGGGCAGTTTACAATTTAATTATGAAGGCTACACATTGTCCCCACCCCCAGCAAGCTGGGTACTCATTTTACTGACCTTAGAAGAATGGAAGACTGAATGAACTTTGAGCTTGCTACTTCATATTGAGCCCCACATCACGAACACAGATATAGCTGCAGTACAGCAGTTAAACCACTGTGGCACAAGGCTCTTTGTGCAAAAATAATGCATTTAGCAATACATTTAATGAACTCCATGGCACAGCAGTGAAACTGTAATATTGTACCGAGACAAATCAAAAAGCCTTCACCACCAAGGCCATAGCTAACGACCCATTCTTGATAGGTTTCAGCACCTTAGGCCATTGTTCACCTTAAGGCTATGGATACTATTGTCTCCCTAACGAGCCTATTCAGGCCATTGTTCATCTTATGAGCCTAATTCAGGCCAGGGTGACAAGAGGTCAAAGCTGACTATAAGATGGAGGACTTGCACTTGCTGTATTCAGACCGATGAAGCTGTTTGGATGAACAGCGAAACGTTTCTATCTCTCAAAAAAGAAGTTCAGTAGCCATGACTCAACTTCCAGATAAACTCACCTGGATGACTGAGAATCTTCACAGACATATTGTAGTTAAGCTTCTGCTTATGACTGAAATTCAATCCCAATGTGTTTAGGTAGTTGGCTCAAGGTTGACTCAGCCTTCCATCCTTTCAAAGGTCAATAGAATGAGTACCTACCTCATGGGGGTGAGAGCAAAGTTTTCCTTGCTTAATTGATGTAGAGCACAGAGAGAGTGCTCTAAGCACTATGGAGAGGTATACAAGTCAAAACAACAACAAAAACAATGTACATTTTATAAATATGCCAAATAGTAGAATTTCAGTTTGTGAGGGAAGCATTTTATGCTGCTTTTCAATATTACATGTATTTTAATTCTCCCTCAACTTCCAGTTTCCCCTCGGAACTTCCTCTACCCCCATTTCCCCCCATGGCCTCAATATTTCTGGAAATTTTACATATCTGGCACTTCCTTCCTCTTCCCCCCAAAAATAATCATGCCAATATCCTATTCCAGTGGTGGTAAACTTTTGGCACACCAGATGTTTTGGACTACAACTCCCACAGTCCTTTGTTGAGATGGCATGAAATGAACTTGTAGTTCATTTCATTATTCATTATTCATTTTGTTATGTAACAAAATGAATAACGAACCCCAGAGTGGATTTAGAACAAAACAAATTGAACCAAAAAAATTGTTTCATTTTGGTTTGTTTCATTAATGGTGGCACTGGAGATGTCTCCTACCTGGTGCTGGTCCTGGAGATCCAGTCTTCCTGGCTGCAGGGAAGGGTGACCAGGAAAATAAAAGCCAACCAGTCCATGTTACAGCTGTAGCACGGGTCACGTGGTCAGCAGTAAAATAAAATAAAATAAAATAAAATAAAGTAAAATAAAAATAAATAAAAATAAAATGTTAAATAAGGAGCACTGACCTGGCCCCAGGGGTGGCTGGGTTGGTGGCCTAAAATAAAGGAAAAAATATAACAAATAAAATCAGTGCCGACCCTGCCGCAGGGGTCACTCAATTCTTGCTTGAAAAAAACCACACCCGATCCGGCCCATGAGCACCGTCCCCGGCCCGTGGGACCTGGACCTGGCCCGCAGCCAGCAAAAGGAAAAAAAGCCAACCGGCCCGCACTACAGCTGTGGTGGGCAGTAAAAACAAAATGAAATAATCAAATAAATAAATAAATAAAATTTAAAAAATGAGTGCCGACCTGGGCCCAGGGGTGACCGGGTTGGTGCCCTAAAATAAAGAAATAAATATAAAAAAAAAAGAAGCACCAACCCGGCCCCAGGGGCCCCACAGTCAGTGCTTGGAAAAAGCTCTAGGAGTTGTGGTCCAAAACATCTGGAGTGACAAAGTTTGCCACCACTGTAAGTGTCAGAGGCATGAGAAATAGACGCTTCTACTTGAAGTTTGGTGATTTCCACCAAACACCATGACTCTGAGTTGTATATAAGTGGGACTCCCAACCTTAGCAAGCAGCCAAAAGGCTTGATAGGTCACACTGGGATGAGATGAGATAGTCATGTCATAGGTGTAGGAATCTCCCTGTAAATCTCTAAATGATTGTTTGGATGCAAGCCAATGCTTCTATTTGAAAAGGAATAAATCTGAGTATGTTGTAAATAATAGAATGATTTGTGTAAGCACATATCCAAAACCATATCATTCACTTGATAAAATGTATAGTTTGGTTACATGTTATTATTTTACAATACATCCATCCCGTAGCTATTTTTCAGCCCATGGCAAAACTTTATGAGTAGGCTATAGCTCTTAAAAACAGAATGTTTATAGTCATGCCCAGACACCTCTATACATAATGTATAGGCACAAATTGCTGCTGTAATAATTATGCTGTGGTTACGAAACCATTATTTTTCCATGGGAGATTTGACAAATGATGCTGTAGGCTATATGATGTCACTTAGGAAATGCATTAACTTTCCATTGTAAATGGGCTGCTGGAGGCTGACCAATTCTTCTTTATACACTATTATACATACAAAGTAGATACACTGAATTATAACTTTCAGCAGAACAAATATTTATGTGCATGTTTCTTTATACAGCAGATGACACAGCCCAAAATCAAACTGTTTTAAGGGTCACGGCTTTCAGCACCATGCAGCACAATTCTATGCTTGTTGAATCAGGGAGTGGAGCACCAGGACTATGATTCATGAGACTTCTTATTGAACTGCAGAAGAGGCTACCAAAGGTGTGGTGGTGGGCCTTTCAGAAGCCCCAAGATCAACATAGATTCTGGGGGAAACTCCCTGCATGATTTATATGAAAAAGGTATGGCTGCACAGGATAAAACACTCTACGAGGAAATGTGTCAACATCTTCAGCTGTTGATGCATTTTGCCACTTACTTACCTACTAAAATAAAAATAACAATCACCTGAGTATTGAATTGCCGTATTACCTGGTTATTCGGGTTTTATGTGCTTACTCTGGATTCCTTCCTTATTTTCAAGCCCAGAAGCTGTTCATAAGAACATAAGAACATAAGAAGAGCCATGATGGATCAGGCCAAAGGCCCATCTAGTCCAGCTTCCTGTATCTCACAGCGGCCCCACCAGATATGTTTGGGAGCGCATGAGACTAGATATCTGTCTCCTGATACCACTCTCCTGCATCTGGCCCTTGAAGTACCCTGGTTTAAAGCCTGGAGATTACACATCTCCATCATGGTTTGTAACCTGTGATGGACTTTTCCTCCAGGAATCTGTCCAATCCCCTTTTGAAGGCATCCAGGTCAGATGCCATCACCACATCCTGTGGCAGGGCGCTGGGTGAAAAAATATTTTCTTTTGTCAGTTTTTACTCTCCCAGCCCTCAATCTGAGTGGATGTCCCCTAGTTCTGGTATTTTGGGAGAGGGAGAAGAGCTTCCCTCTATCCACTTTACTCATACCCTGCATTATTTTGTATGTCTCAATCATATCCCCCCTCAAGCGCCTTTTTTCCAGACTAAAGAGGCCCAAATGTTTTAGCCTTTCTTCATAAGGGAGGTGCCCCAGCCCAGTAATCATTTTAGTCGCTCTCTTCTGCACCTTTTCCAGTTCCACTATGTCTTTCTTGAGATGCGGTGACCAGAATTGTACACAATACTCCAGGTGGGGCCTTACTATTGTTTTGTATAAAGGCATTATAATGTTGGCTGTTTTATTTTCAATCCCCTTTTTGATAATCCCTAGCATGGAATTGGACTTCTTCACCGCTGCCGCACATTGGGGAGACACCTTCATGGAGCTGTCAGCCAACACACCAAGATCTCTTTCCTGATCCGTCACGGATAACTCAGAGCCCATGAGTTGATAGATGAAGTTTGGATTTTTTGCCCCAATATGCATTACTTTACATTTGGTTACATTAAATCGCATTTGCCATTTCTCAGCCCACTCCCCCAGTTTGGAGAGATCCTTCTGGAGCTCTTCACAATCTTCTCTGGTTTTTACCACACGGAAAAGTTTTGTGTCATCTGCAAACTTGGCCACCTCACTGTTTATCCCTGTCTCCAGGTCATTTATGAACAGATTGAAAAGCACCGGTCCCAGGACCGAGCCCTGGGGCACACCGCTTTTCACTTCTCTCCATTGTGAAAATTTCCCATTGATACCTACTCTTTGTTTCTGGGATCTCAACCAGTTCTCAATCCATAAGAGGACCTGCCCTCTTATCCCCTGACTGTGCAATTTTCTTAGCAGCCTTTGGTGAGGGACTGTGTCAAAAGCCTTTTGAAAATCCAGATAGACTATATCAATCGGTTCACCCAAATCCACGTGCCTGTTGACCTTTTCTCTCTCTCTTTGCTTGTCCCATCTCTGTGACATCAAAGGGACCTAACCCCAGGTGAGGTCCTGATTTTATATCTACAATTTCAGGGAATAGGATGCTGTTGACCTGGGGACTCTACAGGACAAGCGTGAGAGCTTCCTTTCTCTTCTCCACATCTACCGTTTGCATTTGTTCCATGTAAGCCCCAGAGGATGCACTCAGCCTTGGGATCCTATTTGAACAATTGTGGTGAATTCAGTTCATCAATGTCTCTTCTGAAGGCATAAAGATAAAATCCGTAGAATTAATCATATAAAAATAGGTTACCATGGAATCTCCAGCTAGAGGCACGTGTTCATTGAAGGAAACTTACATTTGGGCTCCAAAAAGTGAATGGGACCCATTACGGAACAAGCCTTACCTAGTTTCTTCCACAGAAAGACACCCAGAGGAAATGCAGAGTGCAGCTTCATTTGGGGACATTAGTGCCAAATATTTGTTTGCGGGAAAAGAGGCATTACTCATCCACACCTCCACCCAAAACACACAGACAACCAGTGATTTCTTGGGAGTTTTTTTTTTAAAGTTTGAAATACTCCACCAAGATTCTGGGAAATATAACTTTAAAAGGAACTTAGGTCTGAGAGTGGAGTGAACAGTGGTGGGCTTTGGATTTTTATCTGCTCTGGGAGGACCGAACCATTATCTCTTTGAGACAGTGTTTACATAAAACAAACAGGAAGGATGAAATCAATGTCTACCAAGTATTTCTTTGAACAGTTAAGACTGGCAAAGGTAGAACATTAAAGCGGTCTAATGTACCTTTTGATGA
>JAHTLZ010000379.1:38838937-38853269 GCA_023846285.1 Phrynocephalus versicolor | reverse complement strand
TCTGTCCTTCCAGTGAACATTCGGGCTTATATTCAGTGTGACTCTGTTCAGAAGATTGGCTTCCATTGTATGCCCTACTCGTTGGATCAAGGAGGGCTTTACATTCTTCATCTCCCTCAACCTCTCAAGTGGCCATGTATTGCTTGTCAATGGTTGCATAAGGATCCGGATGACACACTGCTCATTCACAGGCCTCCTCTCAGATATAATGGAAAGCACTGTTAGAGTGCTACAATGTTACAAGCAGAGTGGTGTTGCAGGTGTTCTATCTTGAGTTTTCTGTGACCTGCCAATGTAAAATTCCCAAGATATGGTTATGGGAAGGCAAGCAGATATGGTCCATCTTTACTACCATTCATAGATCTCTTGAGGTAGTTTTCTGGGTAAGGCTACTATGAACAGGCAATTGGTAACAAGAACAATACTCTCAGAAGTGCAGAGCTAGAAGGGACTTTATGAATTAATCATCAAGCCCAGCTTCTGCCATAAGAACATAAGAACATAAGAAGAGCCATGTTGGATCAGGCCAAAGGCCCATCTAGTCCAGCTTCCTGTATCTCACAGTGGCCCCACCAAGTGTGTATGGGAGCACACAAGACTAGATCTCTGTCTCCTGATACCATTCCCCTGCATCTGGTCCTTGAAGTACCCCAATTTTAAGCCTGGAGATTATACATCTCCATCGTGGTTTGTAACCTGTGATGGACTTCTCCTCCAGGAATCTGTCCAATCCCCTTTTGAAGGCATCCAGGCCAGATGCCATCACCACATCCTGTGGCAGGGAGTTCCACAGACTAACAACACGCTGGGTGAAAAAAAATCTTTTCTTTTGTCTGTTCTCGCTCTCCCTACCCTCAATTTAGGTGGATGTCCCCTAGTTCTGGTATTTTGTGAGAGGGAGAAGAGCATCCCTCTATCCACTTTACTCATGCCCTGCATTATTTTATCAAAGAGGTACAGTGGAGAACTGAATTCCCAACCTCTTGTTCTTCAGCCAGACACCTAAATCACGGTGCTAGCCAACAATCCAACAATTCTAAGATATAAAAATATGTTAGGTTCAATCTTGGCTTGTTCAATCTTTGAACACGTCTTTAGAAATTAATGTTTAGGTGTAAGCTTTTCTCATTTTTTTTGTACTCGTCGACATAACTTCCAACCCTGCACAACTCAAAGCTATGAGCTTTCTTTAAAATAGCAAGAAAGTTATCTTGGACTTTGACACCCAGCAATCCTGGCAAGCTCAGCTAGTGGTGGAAAACATCTGGGAATTTTAGTCCAAGAACATCCAGAGACTCAAGATTGAAAACCACCGTGCTAGGGCAACAGATTTTACATAGTAAGAAACCCCACACAATCATAACAGTGGGTGGGAAGAAAAGGATTCCATGTGTGAACAAAAGGCTTGTAAGCACATGAGGCAGGAATTAGTTAATTCCATGATACGGGCTGAAGTGCAGTGTGATGCTATTTCTCACCTCTAGATACAAAGTCTCAGGGAATTGCTATCCATCCCTGGGTCTTCAGGCTAGTGTTCAAGTTTCAGCACTGGAAACGGATAAAAGCTGATTTTATTTTTCATGGTGGCTCTAAAGCATGAGCAGCTACCTCATCTCCACTCTCTTCCAGAAAAACTCTTTATGTTTGTGCTGTAGGGAAAAACCTTGGTATGAAAAAGAATACAGTATGTATAAGAACAAGTGTATTTCTTGCATTTCTTGGGCTGCTGGTCATACACCCACATGTGGTATTATTATTTATGCAGCAAAGGGAAGAATGGGGGAAGTCCAGGAAGTAGGCATCACCTATACAAGTGCCCTTGTGCAATCACTTAAGTCAACAGGATGCTACTCATAATATTCATTTAGTGCAGAAATCCATATTACCTATCTCACTTTCTCTAACACAGAGAACCATTGTTCAGTGTTTATTATATAAGGATCCCCATCCTGTAAGATCACAAGGGGCCACTCTTTGCTGTGAGGTTTTGGCCCTAAAATCTAAGGAAATGGGAAGCTGTCGACCTAGAAACCTTATCTGTTATATTTGTTTTTCAAAGATATTACAATAGTTGATAACAATGATAACAAGCCATCAAATCAATTCTGACTTAGAACAACCCTTTTCCTGATAGAGAATACTCAGAGTGGTTTACCATTCTTTTCTTTTGCAGGTGCTCTGGGACTGCACAGGACCACACAGGCTGGCTGTAATCATTGAGCTATCTAAACACTTATCACAATGTTTAAATGTTTGCAAATGTTCAAAATACCTTACACTACTTTTATCTGCCCAGTAAGATTTCTTATCTTTCCTTAGTCTCCCATTTACTGCGTTCTTCAAAGTTAAAACTAACCATCAATCAAGGACTTTGTCCTCCTGCCCTCCACCACAGTCTAAATAACTTCAGGCTAAATTATCCCATCATGCTACCATCTATAGACATAGGAACTGGGGTCTTGATTATATATTTTATATATAGTGACCTAACCGCCCAGAGTGACCTCACTGCCAGATTGGCGGTATAAAAACCCAATAAATAAATAAAATAAATAGTAAATAAATATCTAAACAGTTAGCAAAATCACCTCTTCACACCTCCCCCCAACACCAATGCAAAGAAAGAGAGCCACAACATGTTTAAGCATTTTCCCGGAAGATATTGGATTTTCTGTTCATAAACAACTTTGGCTAACATCAAAGCTTTCAGTTTACCACATGCTGAGTCAAAATTACACACCTCCAAAGTTAAAGTTAAAGTTAGTGAGTTACTTCAGGAGCATGCTTTTTTGAAATTCCAAATGAAATAAATACCAGAAATATGTTTCCTTGCTTTAAAAGAAAACCCAAATATCGATTCAGATTTTTTTCACAGTTCATTTGTGTCCAGTTTTAAAACACCAGGAACCACCAGTCATTGAATGATGCAGAAATAATGTCTGATGAGTGTGTGAGTGACTGGTTGGAATGAGTGAGTATTATTTACTAGCCATGTAATAACAACAGTTCTTTAGGCAGCATACAAAATAGCTCTCTGAATGATCTTGGATATTGTGAATATGCAGGTGGAATAGAAGGATAAATATTGGACTTACTGTCCCCGGACTTGTTTGGGACATATGACTTTAAATACCATTTGGTGAGCTACATGCATGGGCAGAATCTATTGCATTCATATTCCATTTGTGGACCTTCCATGAGATCTGATGAGCCACTAAGTGAAGAGAATGCTGGCCTGAATATATATGCTCTATATATACAGCCCCATAGTACTTAAATGTTTCTCTGGGTGGTGTAAAGTTTAATTATGTAGGCTACATATTGTCCCCACCCAGGAAGTGGGATACTCAGTTTACCAACCCCAGAAGTCAATTTTGAGCTGGCTACCTGAGCCCGGGAACTCAGATTATGAGCAGAATCTTCACTGCAGTATTGGAGATTAACCACTGCACCATGAGAGTCAATGAATTGCCCTTTGGTATAATCCAACACATCTCTTCCTATGTTTTTTAAAAATTGCTTCTTTTTCAATAATTCATTAACCTATCTCCCAAATACCAACACAGACATGGTAGAAATTACTGGCTTGTAAGTAATTATATATTAAGAAGAAGTTTATTAAATGGAGATATAAAAAGGGTGCAGTACAGAAATACTTGGCTGTGTGAGGCTTGTCTTGAGGAGAATGTAGAAACACTACTGTTATTTTTATGTGCCATCAAGTCAGAACTGAAGTGTGGAGTTTAGTGAAACTGATAAGGCTTCCAAAGATATGGAGTCAGAGAGAGCAACTGTAGTTGCTTGCAACACTTCTGCCATGTTTGTGATCTTGCCAAAGCACGTGGAGAACTACACTTGCAGCAAGTGCAAGCTGGTTGCACTACTAGAAGAGAAGTTCCAGCAGCTAGAGACCCGCATATCTAACCATCAACAAATTAAGGAGCTTGAGCTGTTCTTGGAAAGAGTGGAGCAGAATATCCTAGACAAAGAAGAGACAGGGTACAGTTCTGAGGAAGAAGTCATTTCACTAAATCAGAAGTTAGATGGATGAAGGAATGTGATTAGAAGAAATAGAAGGACAAGGGATCACTCTGAGAGTCTGAAATTACAGAATCAAATTGAGGCTCCTTCCCTTGTCACAACTGATGAGGAATGCACAGAGGAGCAAATGGTTCCACCTGAGGATCTCTACTTCACCACACTTGATGAGATACAGGAAGACAAACAGGAACAAACTGAAGACCTTTCCCTCAATATAGTCATCGAGGTGCATGTAGATGAACAGACTGCAGGAGAGAGGATCCTTGTACTAGATGATTCAATTGTTAGAAATATAGGGGATCCCCTATACCCTTTGTTTTTCCCTCTATGTTTTTTTTCCCTCTTGTTTTTTGTTTGTTTTACTCGGGGAGGGGGGACTGAGTGTGGAAGGGAGGTGAATAGAAGTAAGTTAAGATTTACATTATTATGCTTTAATTTTTTTACTGCATTCTTTCTTTTCAATTTCTCACGTATATAATTGTAAGCAAGACTAGACAGTGCTAATGCTAATTTCGAGCTTTTGAGTCTTTATCAGCCATTGGGAAGTGTACGGGTGCCTTCCCCCTCCCTCCTATAAGGGCGCATACAGAATGTGTATGAGGGCTAAGAGGACGGGAGAACAGAAAATAATTGTAGGTGGTCGGGTTTGGGAAATTATTGTTCGTTTTTTGTTTTTATATGTAGTGTTTGTTTGTATATTCACAAAGAGACCGTTCCAGATTGATACAAGAAAGAAAATATGGGTAGACTGGTGAAATTAGCCACATTGAACGCTAAGGGCCTAGGCTCTGTCATGAAGAGAAAGAGACTAGAGTCATTAATCAAGAAGAATAAACCAAACATAATCTTTCTTCAAGAAACACACCAAACGAAAGATGGTCAAAACGAACTGAAATTACCCAATATGAACATTTATGAGAAAAGTTTTGGTTCTTCTAAAGCAAGGGGGGTAGCAATCTTAATTTCAAAGCACTGTGACTGTACTGTTGAAAAAACTGTGAAAGATCTGGAAGGTAGATATATTATTCTTCAGGTCACAATTGGTTTAGAACATTATACACTGATAAATGTTTACGCACCGAATACTAATCATAACCTGTTTTATAAAGAGGTATGGCAGCAGATAGAGAAGGTATAGAAAGGACATGTGATTTTAGCGGGAGATTTCAACATGGTTATGGACAAAATAAAAGACAAAACAACGATTAGCAAGGTAGATTGGGGGACTAGGCATACAATCTTAACAAAATTCATCACAAATACAGGATTAAAGGATGTATGGAGAGAAATGAAGGGCGATGAAAGAAAATTTACTTTCTACTCATTAGCCCATAAAGCTTATTCGAGAATAGATTATATATTTGTTTCACAAAGCTTGTTATCTAAAGTCGTAAACACTAATATAGAATTGATAAAAATTTCAGATCATGCTTTAATGTCTGTTGAAATAGAAAATAAGAAGAACTACAAGGAAGCGAAAAGATGGAGAATAAACTCTAGAATTTTTCAATTTCCAGATGCGGTACAAAAAATACAAAGGGAATGGCTAGAAACCTGGAATATTAATGAAGAAGGTGGTGGTCAAATAGGAGTTATCTGGGACACTCTGAAAGCAGTGGCTAGAGGTTACATAATAAAAGAAAATGCTATAATCAAAACTCGAGATCACCAAAATAAAAAAAAATTAGAGGCTATCATAGCAGACCTTGAATCTCAATTTTTTGTAACTAAAGACAAAAGAATTTTAATTCAGATTGAGGCTAGGAAAAGGGAATTAGAAGAAATAGATCTACGACAAACCCAAAGAAATCTACTATACCTGAAAAGAAACTTTTTTGAATATAGTAATAAAAACTCAAAGATGCTAGCAAAACTAGCACAGAAAAGGAAAGAAAAAAGCATGATAGGAAGGATAAAGGATTTAAGCGGCAATATCTGTATTCAAATGAAAGAAAAATTAAAAGTCATCCAAGAATTCTATCAAAAGTTATATACAGCTGATAGAACCAGTAAGGAAATTATGGAACAATATATAGACAAAAATCTAAAAACAAGACTAGTGGAGGAAGATAGGCTTGAAATGGAAAAAACTATTAACGAGGAGGAGATAGAGGGTGTCATAAATAAGCTAAAGAATGCTAAAACTCCAGGAGATGACGGATTGGGTCCAGAATTTTATAAGACATTTAAATCAATGTTAATCCCTAAATTAAAGAAGCTTTTTAATCAGATATTGCAGGGAGAACAAGTACCTTCCTCCTGGAAACATACTTTAACTATTTTAATTCTCAAGCCTAATAAAGACCCAATGGATGTGGGATCTTACAGACCAATATCACTTATAAATCAAGACGCTAAGATCTTCACAGCAATTATAGCGAAAAGAATGTATACATTTATAGATAAGTATATTAAAGAGGACCAAACCGGCTTTATTAAAGGCAGACAAATGTCAAACACTGTAAGAAGAGTTCTCAATGTTCTTTATGAGATGGGAAGATCACAGGATAGAGCATGCATTTTGTCTTTAGACCTATTTAAAGCCTTCGATTATGTTCAATGGCCTGCGTTAAAACTTTTATTAGAGAAATGGGGGTTCGGAGAAAATTTTTTAAGCGTAATAAACCAACTATATTCTCATAGTACCTCGTCAATCATTGTCAACGATGGGATGACAGAAAAAATTAGCCTAGCCCGAGGAACAAGACAGGGTTGTCCTTTATCGCCAGTTCTGTTTTGCATAGTGATAGAGTTATTAGCCAATGCAATTAGGGAGGATCAATTAATTAAAGGTATGGGTAAGGAAGGTAAGATAAAAATCAGTTTATTTGCAGATGACGCTTTGTTAACAATAAAAAATCCAGCAGAAAGCATATTAAGGATAAAAGCACATTTGAAGGAATTCGGTGAAACAACCGGACTAGGTGTCAACTGGCAGAAATCAGAAATTATGATTTTCAATCAGAATAACCGAGACATGGAGGTGATCTCTAATCACAGATTGAAAGTTTGTAAATATATAAAATATTTAGGGATATTGTTAGATAAAGATATCAGCAAAACGAAAGAACGAAATTATATAAAAATAAAGGAAGAGATTAAAAATAAACTACAAAATTATTCCAAATTAAACTTATCATGGTTCGGCAGAATAGCAATGGTAAAAATGAAAATACTTCCTAAAATTAATTTCCTTTTTAGAATGTTACCTATTCAATACACAGAAGTTGAAATCAAAGTCTATCAAGACCTTATAAACAGATTCTGCAATGGTGGAAAAAAAGCAAGAATAAATAAAAGCTTATGGTACAGATCTCAAAAAGAGGGAGGTATAGGCATACCTAATCTTAGAATCTACTATACAGCTAATCAGCTCAGTTCTCTGGGGGAAATACTATTTAAACCTCAAAAATTAATATGGTGGGAACTTGAATCAGAAGAGTTAAGTGAAGACATAAATAAATATGTATTTACCCTCCCCCTAATAAGGAAAAGTCACCCAATTAAAAACCCGCTTCTGAGTTCCCTATTATTCACTTGGAAAAAGTATGGAAAGAATTTGGTACAGGAAGGTTCCCCGCTTGGACTGGTGATCGATCAGATGAATTTCCCCACGAACATGAAGAAACTGGGAGATTTATTTAAATTAAGGAAAGTGGCAAGGTTAAAAGACTGGATTAAAAAAATGACAACAAAACAAGAAATTAAACGCGTTTTGCAAACTCAGGAATTGTCCTGGTTGAACTACGCCCAGCTAGAAAGCTGGACGAAAGATTGGATTAGGAGAAATATTCAACTCAGAGGATACACAAAATTTGAGCAATTTTTGACATCATATGAATCAGAGAAAGGAAATATAGGAAAAGGCGCAGTTGCTAAAATTCATAAAATAATTCAAGATTCACTCGAGAACAGGGAACAGGACACAATAAGAGAGCTATGGAAACAGGACATAGGGAAAGAAATAAACAATGAGGAATGGAAAAGAATTTGGAATCTGAGGATCTTACGGTCATTATCAGTTAGAATAAAAGAAAACTATTTTAAATTAGTTTTAAGATGGTATATGACTCCAGTTAGAGTAAATAGAATGAATCCAAAATATTCCAAGCTTTGCTGGAAATGCGAAAAAAAGATAGGCACTTACTTTCATTTATGGTGGGAATGTGAAATTGTTCAAAAGTTTTGGCAAGAGATCTTTGAGGTGATAAGATAGATACTACAAAATGATATTAAATGTGTACCTGAAACTGCATTGTTATCATTACCATCCATCAATGAATATGATGTGAAAACTAGAGAACTAATAGCTAACTTTATGACAGCTGCAAGACTGATCATTGCCAGAAACTGGAAACTTAAATCACACCTCAAAATTACTGAATGGTATAAGGAAGTGTGGGATATAGCACTAAATGATAAATTGTCTTGCAATATAAAAGTTTTGCGAGGAGAAATGAAAAAAGATATCTTCTATGATGTTTGGGGGAAATTTATTGATCATGTGTTACTAAAAGGAAAAGGGATTCAACCAACTTATAATCCAACACAGTTCTGGTGTAAAGGACCTTAAGAAACCTACTAAAAAAGATGTTGAAGAAGAAAGAGAAGATGCAAGAATACTGGGCGGTTTCTTGGGGATGGGGGGCACTTAGTACTGTTTATGATTGTCTATGTTTTTATATATATATATAATTGTGTATTATTGTTATTTGTGAGTTTTTCTTATGTTTATTTAATAAAAAATTAAAAAAAAGAAATATAGAGGGATGCATTTGTGATGTGCACGATAACAGTATGGTGACTTGTCTGTCAGGTGCAAAGTTTTCAGACATCACAAGAAATCTAGATAGTTTGTTAGAAACAACTGGGAAGGAGCCAGTGATCATGGTACACATTGGTACCAATGATGTTGGGAAGGCAAAGTGGCCAATGCTGGAAGCCAAATTCAGGTTGTTAGGAAGAAGATAGAAGTCCTGGACTTCCAAGGTAGCATTTTCAGAAGTGCTGCCTGTTCCTCATGTAGGTATTACTAGAGAGCTCAGAAGCCTCAATGCATGGATGAGACAATGGTGTCGAGAGGAGGGCTTCACATTTGTCAGGAACTGGATAAAATTTTAGGACAAGCCAAACCTGTTCAGGAGAGATGGGTTGCACTTGAACCATGATGGGACCAGATTGTTGGCACTCAACATCAAAAAGGCTGCAGAGTAGATATTAAACTGATAACTGTGGGAAAGCCAACAGGAGCTGGTCAGCATCCAGGAAAGTGTACTTGAGTGGTGAGGAGGATGCAAAAATTACTGAGCAGAGTGAGGAGCTAGTCACCAGCACTACAGCAGAAAGATGCAAGAGGCAGTCTAATGATGCAACTGGAATCAAAAGACTGCATCAGAAAAACATCTATAAATACTTATATGCAAATGCCAGAAGCCTCCAGAACAAAATAGGGGAGATGGAATACTTAGCAATAGCAAAAAATATTGACATTATTGACATCACTGAAACCTGGTGGATGGATGATAACCAATGGGTTACAGTTATCCCAGGCTACAAACTGTACAGGAAGGGCAGGAAGGGGCAAACAGGAGGTGGTGTAGCCTTGTATGTCAAAGAAGTGATAACATTGTACAAATAAGAATATCCAGGTGATATGGAGTCACCATTAGAAACTCTGTTGGTAAGACTATCAGGCCAGGATGATCTAACAGTAGGCATATGCTATCAACCTCCTACCCATTTCCCTGAGGGGAATGGAAATTTTGTAAAAGAGGCATCCAAGAATGGAAGCCTGATTATAATGGGGGATTTCAATTACCCTCGCATAGACTGGGTGAACTGTTGTTCAGCACATGAGAAAGAGATAAAATTCCTAGATATGCTAAATGATTGTTCCCTGGAACAGATGGTTGAAGACCCAAGAAGAGGTACAGGAATCCTTGACTTGATCCTGAGTAATATACAGGATCTGGTGCAAAATGTTAATGTGACTGATCCAAAAGGGAACAGTGACCACAACACAATTACTTTTAATATAATCATAGACTGCAAGTCAGTGATAAAATCTAACGCAGAGAAAAAGAATTAAAATTTCCCAAAGATGAGGAAACTAGTAAAAAAGATGTTGAAAGGGAAAATTGAGAGAGAAGCATGGAGACTGTTCACAAAAACAATAACAGTGGCACAATTGGAATGCATATGTAAAAGGAAAAAGGGCACTGCCAGGTCCAAGAGGACTCTGACGTGGCTTATAGGAGCTGTTCGGAAAGTGATCAAAAGCAAGAAAAACTCATTTAGAAGATGGATGGCTTGTGCAAATGAGGACAAGAGGCAGAAACATAAATTCTGGGAGAACAAATGCAAGGCAACAATCAGGAAAGCAAAGCAAGACTTTGAGAAGTGTATAGCTAAAAACATTCAAAGAAATAACAAGGACTTATTTAAGTGCATTAGAAGTAAGAACCCAACCAGGAAGGTCATTGGACCATTAGATGACAGTGGAAGGCAAGGCATTATTAAAGAGGAAACAGAGATTGCAGAGAGACTCTGAATTCTTTGCTTCAGCACTCAGTGAAGGAGACAGAGAACACATGCCCAAAGCAGAGCCTTTCTTCCTAGGGAGCAAAACCAAACAATTAAGCAAGATAGGAATAACCAGGGAGGATGTCCTTCCATGTCTTGTTAAATTAAATGCTGACAAATGAGATGGCATCCATCCACGAGTTCTCAAGAAACTTAAAGATGAAATTGCTGAGGTCCTAGCCAAAATATATAATCTTCCCCTCAAATCAGGTGTTGTGCCTGATGACTGGAAGGTAGCGAATGTAACACCAATTTTCAAAAAAGGATTCAGAGGTGATCCAGGAAATTACCAACTAGTCAGTTTGACATGTGTCCCAGGTAAAGCGATAGGAACCATCCTAAAATATAAAATTAATAGGCACATAGAAGAGAAGGTGCTGCTGAAAGAGAGCGAACATGGCTTCTGCAAGGGCAAATTATGTCTCACTAATCTGTTGGAATTTTTTGAGTGTGTCAACAAGCATGTGGATAAGGGAGATCCAGCTGACATTGTTGATCTGGACTTTCAGAAGGCTTTTGACAAGGTCCTGCACCAAAGGCTCTTGAATAAACTTGCCAGTCGTGGAATAAAGGGACAGGTCTCATCCTGGATCAGCAACTGGCTAAGTGATAAGAAACAGAGTATAGTGCTAAATGGAAACTTCTCCAAGCAGAGGGAGGTAAAGAGTTGGTTCCCCCAAGGTTCAGTACTGAGACCCCTGATTTTCAACCTCTTCATATATAATACAGAAGTAGAAGGTAGCTAAATTTGCCAATGACACTAAATTATATAGGGTAGTAAAAACAGAGAGTGTGAGGAGCTCCAAAAGGATCTCTTGACACTGGGGGAGTGGGCAAAATGGTGGCAAATGAGCTTCAACATTAGTAAGCGCAGAGTGATGCACATTGGGGCAAAAACTCCCAATTATGTTTATAAACTGATGGGGTCTGAACTCTCTGGAACAAACCAGGAAAGGGACCTTGGTGTCCTGGTGGACAGCTCAATGAAGGTGTCAACCCAGTGTGCTGCAGCATTGAAAAAAGCAAGCTCAGTGCTAGGGATCATTAGGAAGGGTATAGAAAGTATGGTGGTTACTTCATGTCCTTTCTCGAGCCAAGGTGAACTTGCCTCCGTGTTGAAATCAGTTTTCAACACGGATCGAGAAGTGGATTGAAAAGATTCCCGAGCTCCAGGACGGGAATCTCTCACCCCACTTGGAGCGCAGTTCAGGGGGCGTGGTCGGGGTGAACTCGAATTGATCCCACAAGGACATGAGGTTCTGTTCCTTTGAACTCAGATTGACCCCACAAGGACATGAGATTACATTCCTTTGAACTCGGATTGACCCCACAAGGATGTGAGGTTACGTTCCTTCGAACCGGTCTCCAGTGGGGCCGCGAACTGCAGTGAGTGGGATGTGAAGTATCAGCCTAAGTCAGCAAGTGTCATTTTGCCTCTTTATACAGTAAATCTATGATGAGGCCCCATCTGGAGTACTGTGCACAGTTCTGGTCACCGTACCTCCAGAAGGAATGGAAAAAGTACAAAGGAGGGCAACTAGAATGATTAGGGTACTGGAACACCTTCCTTACCATGTGAGGCTGCAATGGCTGGGCTTCTTTACTCTTGAACGATGGTACCTAAGAGATGACCTGGCTGAAGTTTAAAAAATCATACATGGTGTGGACAAAGTAGATAAGGAAAACTGTTTTCCCTATTGCACAACACTAGAACTAGGGGACACTCCATGAAACTTTGGGGTGCTAGATCTCAAACAAATAAGAGAAAGCACTTTTTCACCAAGAGGATCACTGGTCTATGGAACTCCCTGCCAGAAGAAGTAGTGACAGCTGTCAGCCTTGACAATTTTAAGAAAAGATTAGACAAGTTCATGGAGAACAAGGATATCAATGGCTATCATTATGGATGCCTAAGGACAACCTCCAGGTTGGAGAGATAGGCAGGATATCTCTCAATGCCATTTGCAGGGAATCATAAGCAGTTGAAGACATATGCGTGGGAATACCCTGAAGCAAATGGTGAGCTGCTGTGTGAGACAGAATGCTGGACTGGATGGGCTGTGGCCTGTGATATTTAAGAAGTGGTTTTACCAGTTCCATCTCCTCAGGATAAAATAGGAAATCAAACCCAGGGTTCCTGAGTCCTAGTGTGTCATTCTTTCCACTACACCCTACCTTTCCTTCATTTAAAATATTGTAGTAAGTCTCATACGGAAGAACAGCAAAATGGAACACACTATGCCAGTTTAATAACAACTTCAGTGGTCTTCAGTTTGTTTCTGGTCTCTGTTCAAGGTGCAGCCTTGATCCGAAACCCACTGGATCACAATATCTTAAGAATTGCCTCCTTCCATATAAATCTTCTCAAAATCTTGTAGAAAACAGTTTGCTGGATGGGAACAATAGATGATCCAGAAAGGATTTCACATCCAGTAGTTGAATTTCACCCTCTTTTTCAGGCTCTTCCCGAGATAATCAGCCAGCTGGATATCTGACTGATTATAACATGATGAAGTGGCTTCTAGAGATATACCCTTCCAGAGCTTGGATTCTCCTTTTAAAATGTAATTGTGTGCACTTACAGCACCTGATATTCCCTGGTGGTCACCCACCCAAGTACTAACCAGGGCCAACCCTGTTTAGCTTCTGAAATCAGGCAAGATTGGATGTGCTTAGGGTAGTCACTAATTATTTTAAAAGGCATAACGTGTAACTTGTTATTGTTAATGGTGCAGATTTTAAAGTAGTGTACCATTATTTGTTACATTATTTGATATCTGGGGCGAAGTAGGGAGAGATGCCACTTACTTGAACTGTTGACCAATGTGGAGTGACATTCTTTGTTTTCTGTTGTTGTTGTTTTTTAATTCAAGTAAAATGTTCCCACAAGGATGAGAAGGACTTGACTACTTGTAGAGATGGGCACGACTTAGCGGTATTCCCGTTTCCGTTTCCGTTAGTCGGTTCCGTTACTCTACGGAAACTGTAACGGGAATTACTGCCCCAGACTTCGAGCTCGAACCGACGAATGAACAATTTTGGTCTGATTTGTCATGCTCGTTACTTGCGTGACGTCACGCGATCACGCAATGCCAAGCGGCACAGAAAAAAAGTTTTTAAAAGTAAAAAAAACCCGATTCCCGGCCCTAAAAGCAGGCGAAAACTGTCTGAGGGCACCTACCAGGCCAGAAGGGTGGTTTTTTTGGGGGGTGGGGGTTTCCTCGCCCCCCTCTCCTTGGCTACTGCTACTGCTGCGCTGCTGGTACCAGGCGGGGGGGGATCGTCTCGTCTGCCTTTGCCATGCGGTGTGCGGGCGGGGGGATCCAAAATGCCGACCACAATATTTTTTTTAAATCGTGGTCCAAAACCCCACCAAAGCACCACAGAAACATGCGAAAATTAGCTATTTTAAATGCTTGAATTTTTACAGTAGCAGCAGTGGGTTTGTCTTGCAAAAAAAGTCTCCATTGATTTTATTTTATTTCATTTTATTTTATTTTTTTACACCTGCGCATTTGCAAAGATGGGCTCGCCCATGGGAGTGGACCATGCAAAGTCTTGGAGCCATTCCACCAATCGCATGGCCAGGTTTTGCTGACTGAACCAGGCTGGGAGGGCGTCTCCATTTGCCATGCAGTGCGGGGGGATCTAAAATGGCGGCTGCAATATTTTTTTTAAATCGTGGTCCAAAACCCCACCAAAGCACCAC
>JAHTLZ010000379.1:38799495-38831984 GCA_023846285.1 Phrynocephalus versicolor | reverse complement strand
ATGATGATGATGATGATGATGATGATGATGATGATGATGATGATGATGATGTGAAGCTTCTCAGGTAGGAATTCTTCCTAAAAAGTCAATGTCTCAATGTCAAATAAATAAATAAATAAATAAATAAATAAATAAATAAATAAATAAATAAAGTTTTCTTTGCGGACAGAAATTAAAGGCTTTCAATATCACAGTACAACAATGAAACCCCTTAAAGTGGAGGGGGTTCTTTTTCTTTTCCTTTATTTCTTAATACGTATTTTTCTAAATCCATTGGTAACAAAATCCAGTCACTTCGGGAAGTTCCCTTCTAGAGATTTTTTACACTTCTCAGGTGGCCGAAGTTGCTTGACCTTCAACCTCATGTCTTTTAAAGTCCTCAAGAGGTGTGCTAAATTGCCCAGAAATGCACTGCCTGTCATGTCTTGTTGCTTAATGAAGGGCCAGCCAAGATTCTCCAAAAGGACTGGCTTTAAGTCATTCCTAATTGATCTTCTCCTCAAATAAAGTGGTTACAATCCTTCGCAGCCACTCTGTCACATGGGATTTCTTCAGAGTCATATTCTTCCATTAGGTAAGAAAGAAATGGGAGTGAAGACAGCCAACAAAACATTATGTCATCTTCAGCGTTCTGAAGAAGATAAGTCCCACATTCTTCTAGCAGACAGTTGACAGTTAACCGATTAAAAACACAGCACAAAAAGTAGCTGCCTAATCCTATCAGTAACAAGGGTTTGGATGGTGTGTTATATGATCAAGGATAAAGATCCCAGCATCACTACTGGTATTTGGAGGATTAGATCTTTTCCTCACTATAGACACAGCAGGTTGAAATTGCTGCTTTAGAAAGTTACTGTATTAGCAAATAAAATATGGAGGCAAGTTACTTAATATTGAGTTACTTACTCCCTATGGTCCATATGGTTTTGACACTGACAATATGATCAGAGAGCTGTATGGGTGCATGTCTGCTCACACCAGAAAGGATCACTTTAAGAGGGGTGCTTTCCCTTTAATGGGACCTTCTGTTTGTCAGGGAATTGCTCCATTTTTGACCCCAAAAGTTGAAGTTATACAGCTGGGTCAAAACAAAAGGGTCCAGCTTGGAACTGATCTCGTCAGGCTAAAGTGCATTTCCCCAAATGCATGTATGTATGTATCTGAGGCTAGAGGTTTCAGAGAGGGTAGCCGTGTTAGTCTTTTCAAGAATTTCAGGCAAAAATCAAAGAAAAGCAAAACAAAACAAAATAAAAGACAAAAAGTGGCACCTTAAAGACTAACTTTCATATTTTAATATGACATTTCAGGGAGTGCATGTCCACTTCTTCAGACATATAGGAGAAGATCATGCCAGTTTGTCCGTGCAACACCACAGGTGCCATGTGTTCCCTTCTGTGGCCTTCAAGGTTTGATCTCCCACTCACCAGCCAGTCTGCACTCCTCTCCTCCTCCCCTTCAGCTCTTTGTTCAGTCCCTGCCAGGACCACAGGAGTCCCTGCCCAGCTCCTTGACAGATTGTCCACTCAGACAAGAAGGTGGGACAGGCATATTGATTCTCCCTCTGGGGATTGGTCACACAGTCAAAGAGGAGAGAGATGCACTCCAGTTGGTGAGTGGGCCATAGGCAGAAGATGCAGGGAAAGGGAGTATAATTAGAAATGGCCAGATCTCTAATTGTAAACAAACAAATCATGATATTCCTTAGAAATCGCAATTTATCAAAAATTCATCACTTTCTGTTTGTTCATTTTGATGCTCCTGACATATACAAAGTGATGATCTTAAAGCAATTTTTGATGCATCATTTTGTCAACCCCCCCTTTCTGTCCTTTTTTTGGGGCCCTTGCCATCTGCATCCTAGGTCAGTTTCCTGGGGGGGGGGCTATTTGGTTTGCATAACTCGGACATCCAAAATTAAACTTTCACCAAACATGCAGGGATTGTAGATGAGAGTCAGAGGACGCTTCTCTGTGATTTTGATGTCTTTAGGTGCTGGGGAGGGGTGTATAGGGTTTTCAAGTTTGAGATGAACCAATGAATGAATTAATTGGTTCATCAAAATACATTGTAAATCTGAGATTCACCAATGCTGACAAATTACAAATTGTGATGAATTGGCATTTTTCTGACTTGTGCTCCTCATATCTATTAGAGGGCTAAAGGGAGCCTCCCTTGTTATGTTGTTTAATCATATTTGTCTTTTGTGCAGGCTGAAGGTAGGTCTTCTTCACAGAGTACCACCTGTGCAATTACAAGACTGCATTAAAAGCAATAATGTGAACCTACTTTGCTTTGTTGATGGGAATTTCAATTTAGTGAAAGCTCAGTAGGATTCTGGCTGCATAATTTATATGCAGTAAGACTAAACAATATTTAATTTGTAACTTCTTGTGAGCAGCAACATGGTAAGCAGTTACTGTGCCACTTTAAGGAAAACAATCACCAGATGAATGAATTCTGTTTAATAAAATTAATATTATTTTAAAAGAATATATCTGGATATACTCTTTTTAAATAATATTAATTTTATTAAACAGGGTCGGCCCCGGTTAGTACTTGGATGGACGACCACCAGGGAATAGACATGGGCACGACTTGACGAAATTCTTGTTTCCGTTTCCGTTACTCGTTTCCGTTACGGAACGGAAAAGGAAACGACAATTACTCCGCCAGAACTCGAACTCGAACCAACTAAAGAAAAATTGGGTCTGATTTGTCGTTGTCGTTCCTGGCATTGCGGCGATCCCGTGATGCCAAGTGGCACAGAAAAAAAGTTTTTAAAAGTTAAAAAAAAACCCGATTCCCGGCCAAAAAGCAGGCGAAAATATGCCTGCCTGAGTGAGGGCTCAGGGCACCTACCAGAGGGGTGGTTGACCCCCCCCCTCTCCTGTCCTGGGCTGCTCTGGTGGTGGGGGAAATCCTCATCGTAGTCGCTCGCAACAAACCGGACTCACCGCCGGCCGCCGCAATTCAAGCGGCACAGAAAAAAAGTTTTAAAACCCCCGATTCCCGGCCCAAAAAGCAGGCGAAAATATGCCTGCCTGAGTGAGGGCTCAGGGCAGGGCACCTACCAGAGGGGTGGTTTCTGGGGGGGTCCCCCGGCCTCCCCCCTCTCCTGTCCTGGGCTGCTCTGGTGGGGGAAATCCTCATCATGTCGCAGTCGCTCGCAAGTCGCAACAAGCACCGGACTCGCCGCCGGCTGCCGCAATTCAAGCGGCACATAAAAAAAGTTTTAACCCCCCCACCCTGATTTCCGGCCCAAAAAGCAGGCGGAAATATGCCTGCCTGAGTGAGGGCACCTACCAGAGGAGGGGTGGTTTCTGGGGGGGGGGGTCCCCGGCCTCCCCCCCTCTCCTGTCCTCCTGGGCTGCTCTCGTCTCGCCATGCCATGCGATGCGGGCGGGGAATCGAAAATGGGGCTGCGACCGCAATATTTTTTTTGAAATTGTGGTCCAAAAAACAAAAACACACAAGCCAACACAAGGACCACAGAAACATGCGGAAATTGCTATTTTAAAACTGCCAGAATTTTTACAGTAGCAGTGGGTTTTTCTTGCAACAAAATGTCTCCTCTGTCCTCTGTCCATTGATTTTATTTTATTTTATTTTATTTTATTTTATTTATTTTACACCTGCACAATGATGGGCTGGCCATGGGAGTGACCATGCAAATTTTTGGAGCCATTCCACCAATCGCATGGCCACTTGGCCAGGTTGAACACAGAGACTTCTGGGATGTGCCAGTTTGCTGCATCTGCAACTTGGTATGCATATCCATATGGCTATGCATGCCCTTTTGCAGCGGGTGAGGATAGGAGGCACCCACGGGTGCCTCCAGGAGCCCGCATTCCCTTTATAGCGGGCCAGAGGAGGCACACACCCCACAGAGGTGCCTCCAGGAGCCCGCTACCCCCCCAAACCAGTATAACGACAGACGAAAAAATGACACCACGAAATGACAAATTTTTGTGAAATTTCACGAAAAACGGAAACAAGCCGAAACGTACCCATCCCGAAAAACGATAACTCGAAAAAAAATTTCCTGGTCGTGCCCATCTCGACCAGGGAATACCAGATGCTGTAGGCATCTGGAGTAGGAACTGGCAAGCCACTCCAGTACTCCTGCCAAGAAAACTCCATGGACATGGAGTCATGTAGAGTCGGTCACGACTGTAACGACACAACACACACACACATATCTGGATAAATCACCCTTTGGTCATTCTGTCCTTTTGTACACTGCTAAAAGGAAACCCTATTCATTTTGAGATACAGTGGTACCTTGTATAAAGGAATTAATTCTTTCTAAATGAAATTATGTTAAGCAATTTTTCCTTTACACATATTTCAGATAGGAATGCATTGAAAACAAGTAATCCCTAATCGCAACCATTTTTATGTTGTACGGATTCGCCCCATAGACAATTCTGTTAAGCAAATTTCCCTATCTTCGGAATTTTTTATGTTGTACAGATGTTATGTTATACAAACTGTTATACAAGGGTCCACTGTATTTGCAGTTGCTCCACTTTGACATTTCAGGGCCCAGATGTCTAGTTCAGAATGAAAAAAAAACCCCAACAGTTTGTAGTCAATCTGGTCTACTGGTTTATTTTTCTATGTGACGCCCCCCTCCTCATCCTGTATGAGATATTTCCTCTCTTTCTTCTCATGTTGTTACTGCATTTCAATGTATGGGGAATTCAGAGCATCGGAGCAAACTGTAGCTGAAAAATAACTTTTGGATGAGATGTCTGGGATTGGTTCAGATCTGTTAAAGCAACAGAACTTGTGGGGGTTGGGGAGCACAAAAGGATAAAGAAGAGAAAAGGCCTTAATCTTTGTTCAGTGAGTGATAAAGCAGCATCACATGGGTGAAAATTGGCCTGACCTTCATCCACATGATGCTGTGGCTGCCTCAGCTACTCTTTTTCTTGCACACTGATTAAGTGAAGATAGCCTCTTTCTCTGTGAGGAAAAGTCAAAGAACAAAAAGAGAAGGGGGAAAAAAAACCTTGCCTTAACTATAAAAGGCTTATTTTTTTAAATCACAGTTGGGCTCATAGAAGGCAGTTTCTAATCTTATTTTTCCCCCTCTACATAAAAAAGGCTTTTTAGAATTCCTTTGGTTCAGTAGCTTTTACCCTCTTCAACCTTAGGGTCTAGATCTTACCTGGCTTTCCCCTGGATGTCCTTCCTGTCCTGTACCTGCTCATCCTCACTTTTACACAATAACGGTTTGACTTAAATGGGTTGTTCTCCAAAGCATTGCCCCCTTGGGGGAAAGCAAAACTGGAGGGAGGGAGAGGCATAGCACTGCTCAGCTGGCTTAAATGGCAAGCATGGCGCATCTATTGGCAGGGTATTGACGGTCTGTGAGGTAACTTTACTGCACTGGCATGTCTCTGTGTTTTCCAACATATATCAACTGACACACAGTATTAAGTATCAGGTTATCCATGTTTATATAGACAAGGGAGCTTGACTGCTCAGTTGCATTTAAATAGCACTCGGTGTGACTAATATTTTTAACAGTACGATACTTAATATTTGACAAGGGTGTCATAATTCATTCTTCAGATGATCAGCATTATATTGACAACAAATAAAGTCTTCCAAATAGGTCTTTATTATCTTTTTGTGTACAGTCCATTTATGGCAATCTGTTTTGACTTCAGTAAACCTTAGAGAAAATAGGGGCTCTGCACAAAGAGTCAATTGTAAAATATCAGAGACAGACAAACAAACTGGCTGGCGTCCAACGTCCAGTTGGTTATGTCCTGAGGCTAGCTAGAGTTTCCAAATGGCCCATCTTTCCCTTATGCTATCAGAGCTAAAACTGTAAAATATCATTCAGAAGAATGGAATGTGAATGTAGATGGTATAGAATTACACGTCTGAGCTGGTCTATGAGGAAATGTTATTCACCATACATACCTATAATATCATGGCATGGAATAATGTTAAAGATCTCTTCTGTGGCTACTTGTCCTCAGCAGAGGGTTCTGTTCAAGACTAATCTAAGGAGCTGTAAATTTCCCATAGATGATCAAGCATCATATCCATATGAGCATTTAAATCTGAGATTTTTACCTGTGCAATCCATAACTATTGTGATATGATGGCACATGGGATTTTTTCAGACTCCAGCTAGGAATAATGGAATAGGAGGACTCTGGTTTAATTTTGTTGGTTTTTTGAAATGGGGCCATGATTAAGAGGGACAGTTGGGCACATTCATATTCTGCCAGTTGAGAATTGGGGAACTGGTACTGGTTTGTCATGGAAATAACAATGTGGGTGGGTGGGAAGGAATGTAGTTTTAAGCGGGTAGGCAGGGCAAATATGTATACAATATAATAAAGAAAGACAAATCCATCCCCTAATAAAACCCTCCCAAAAAGAAGAGAAAAGCAGTGCCTCTCTGAGTACAGAGAGACACACACAGTACACACACAGAGAAAAAGTCTCTCTCTTCTACACACACACAAACCACTCTCTCTTTGTCCACTCACACAACACACACACAAGGCACCTTTGAGCAGAAGTGAAGCTAGCCCAACTGTAAGACAGCTAGCTAGCAGCACTGCCAGAACTGACTGTAACTCCCCTCACTCCCACAGACGAAAAAGAAAATGAAACCAGCTATCCTCTTATATACCCTAGCCCCAGCAGGCAGTTAGAAACCACACACCCCAAAAATAGCACTTTAAAATGGATTCCTATGGGAGTTGAATAACTTGCCCCCCTTCACCACAATCCTCCCCAAATTGGGACGCTTAAAGGGAAGAGCTTGAGGAAGCTCCACTATAATCTCCATACTGCTAGCTGCCAGGGATCACTATTTTCAAGCCCATAACATTGAAGTTATTTTTTTTCCTGGGGTGTACCCAATTTGAAGTTGATTAATTTGGCCCCCTGAACCCCAAATATCTCCAAATTTGGAGGGCTCAAAGGGGAGAGTCCATTGAAGGTTCACACCATATTTGGTGCCTCTAGGTCCTAGGGGGAGATATTATACAGTGAAACAGTTTGGTTAATTTTAAATAAAAATGCTGTTTCATTTCATTATTAACAAAACACTGTTTCATTTGTTTTTTTAGTTAATGAAATGACAAAACAGTGTTTCACTTTTTGTTTGGTGTCCATCCCTAGAAGTTACCACTAGAATACAGAGAAACAGAATTGTTCCTATAGACAAAGGTGCCAGACAAGGGTGCATTTTATTTGTTTTTCTGTTCAGTTTGTACACAGTATTATTCAAATAGCCAGATTAGATTCAGATGAAAGAGGACGTGAATATTGGCAGAAGAAATATCAATAATGCAAGAAACTACCAGGAAGCAGCAATGGCTTGTAATTATTTTTAATGAAAGTCAAAGAAGAAAGTGTCCAAACAGGATTGCAGTGGAACTTTAAGAAGAGCAAAAATGATTACAGCAAAAATGATTAAAATGAAGAAAGTGAAATAGTAAAAGATTTTTTATGCCTTGATTGGGAGATGGCTTGTAACAACATGTTCACATCTCATATAAATTGAGCATGGTGATTTTATGAGGTGGCATTGTCTATTTTTGCATCAACCTATATGGATATAGTTTTCTGTTTCTTTTGCAATCACTTTTTCCTTTCTGCTCCATCTAGAAATAGCAATTATGTGTGCATGTACTTTTCTGTAACTGATTCAAAGAAATGGTTGCTGCTGCAGTTGTTGTTTCCATAATATTTTACAAACATAGATGGTGCTTTTAGTATTAAAGGACAGGGACAATGTTTTGCAATTAGAACAATACTTCAGTTTCTCTTGTTCCACTACTTACCTAATGGCGGGAAGGGGGGACAGTTCTCAGGGTCATGAAGCTGTCAGAAATGACCGCTTCCTGTTGAAATATGAGCAGATTAACCCTGACTATAGATCCATGCCCCAACTGAGAGGTGTGTTATGTTTTAGTTGAAATAAGTCCCTCACTCTCAGGTCTGGTTAAATCCTTCCCCTTCTCAGGTACAGAATGAACAACCTCACATCTGCTGGTTGGCACTTGCTTCCATTTCTAATTTGGAATTTTTCCGGACATTACTGAGCAATGTGGGCCTGTGTCTTTGTTTATTTAAAGAACATTTGAACGTCCTATCATGTTATACTGAACATACATTTTTTTCTTTATGTGCAGTAATTCACATGGCTTTTCACGACATGGCAGCTGCATTAACACTATTTTGAAAAGTCCCCTTATTGTCTCTTTAGTCAAAAATCAGCTTCCCCACCCCACCCAAGCATCAAAATACATACTTAGTTACAGCAAAATTGTAATACTATATCCATACTATAATGTGCAGTTTTGGTACAACGAAAAATGAATAATTTATGAACCATGTTGCAAATAAAACATACATTCATAGAGTCATAAGATCCCTTCCAACCAAGCATTGAGGCACACTTAAAAGCTTTTGGTTTTTTGCCAGTGCACCAAAAAGTAGAATTTCCCCACATATGATAAATTATATACTTTAAATTATACTTTGTACTTTTAATTTATTCTTAATTTTGTAATTACTACATGGGACTATACAGTACATGGAAATCAACATTCCCTATAATTTGCAACCCCACTGTACAAGAAAGAGAACATGCATCCTTTTATTAAGTAGGACAGATATTTCCTCATCAAATCAATATCAATTAATAGAAAACCAATCTTTTCCATTTAACATGTCACTTTAGGGGATTTCCATGTTTACAAAAGTTTCAAAATGATGAGAAACTGACATTGTTGCATGCCATACACTTTCTATATGGATATGATGTGCCATCTTATGCTATGCCTCGACAGAAACTTGTTGACCTTCATGACTGGCTAACTGCATTGCTGGCGCATAAAAAAGCCACCGTTCGCGAGCTGCAGCAGATCATCGGGCACCTACAACTCTGCAAAGCCCCTGGGCTACAGTGTCGAGTTCGATACCTAAGAATTTCAACACAGTGGTGGGGCCTTCCATTTTGTCCTCAGCCAAAGGTAGTCCCAATTCACTGGCCATTTCCCAGAATGAGGCCATAAGGGCCACACATTGGCCGGTGCCCGCAACTCCCGCAAATAGAAAATAATCTAAATAATGTATAATGTGGGAGTTATGGGTCCGCTGACGGACCACCCATTCCACAAATGATCTAAAACATTCAAATGCCGAACAAGATATAGAACAGCCAAAGGGCATAGCTATATCCAAATAAAAGGAACCCTTGAATGCAAAACCAAGCAGCTCACAGTCATCTGGGTGTACAGGAAGCAATTGAAAGGCCGATTTGACATCACATTTCCCAATTTTGGCCCCAATACCACAGCTACGCACCATCTTGATGGCTGAGTCAAATGATGTGTAGCGAATGCTACACAATTCCTGCGGTATCCTATCATTAACAGACTCACCGGCCAGGTACGAGAGATGGTGAATAAGGCAATACTCACCCGGGGTCTTTTTAGGGACAATGCCCAAAAGGGACACTCAAAATTTGGGAGTTGGTGGTTGATCAAAAGGACCCAATATCCTGCCCGCGGAAAGTTCTGCTGCAATCTTCTCTCTAACAATCGCCTCCATACCTAAGACAGACTTAAGGTTCTTGGCCATATATGGCACCTGCTCCCCCAAAGCTGGGATATGGAAGCCCTGCTGAAATCCCTCAAGGATGTAGGTACCGTCTTCTCTGGAGGGGTAGCTATGAAGCCACACCCTCAATACAGGTACCTTTATGGAACTAGGTCCCTTTTAGAGGCTGGGATGAACCTGGCAGGTTGTGTTTCCCGCCAGCGTCCTTACCACCATCACCTCCTGGTTTACCCCTTGGACAAGTAGATGCAGGGTGATTAGCTCCACAGGTGGAGCACAGATGGCAGAATTTGCATTGCCGGCGCCCGCAAGATCCCTTGCTATTGTAATCAAAGCAGACCAGCCAGGGTTGAACCGACTGGCCTGCAGTAGTGCGGGAGTTGCCAGAAGCACTGGAACGCAGCATGAGGTGGCTGCTATCAAACCTCTCATTTAGATGTGAGGAGCTCATCACCCTAAGCCAGAGATAACTATGGGGCATATCCCAGCGGAGGCTGGGGTCTTTCGTGATCCAGCGGTGAAAGCCTTCATCATACATCAACCAGGCGTTGCCCAGAAAGTCAAGGCATGCCCTAATAATCAGGTCTAGATAATGGAAGAGTACAGAGCCCTTCTAGGGTGCACCTTGGAATATATCCCAGTGTACATTATTCCAGGACCATTCAGGCTTTCGTTTCCAGATCCGCTCCTTCTCTTTATCATCTAGCTTTTCCAGCTCTTTGGAATCAACCTCCCTATTCAGGAGGTCGAATATATCCTCAAACTTACCGGAGACAATCTTGTAAACGACGGCCTCCAAGAGGTGATCACCCAATGGTAAAGACTCCTCTCCCTCATGGAGGTCTGCAATCCCAGGCTGGGAGAGTCCAGATCCGCTGGCTTAGCCCCCACAGGTTCCGGATGCACAGTTATGGCTGGACCTGCAGCCCCTAAGGCCTCCGTACTGGACATGGGCACAGAAGGGGCATCTGTCTGGGCAGCCACCTCGGACACTGCTGGACCCCCAACAATGGGGAGCTGCGGGGGCACTGACACCCCTAGGAAGGTGGACTTGACATGACCCTGGGTTACCGTGGCGCTACCTGGCCATGGCCACAAGATTTGGCTAGGTGTATGTGTGGAAACTGTACAGAACTCACCCAGACCCAGTTGGTGTATGGGTGCTGACAGTTGTGTCCGCTGAGGTGTCGCACCGAGAGACAGATGCATAGCCTGGTGCTGCGGATCTTTGACGCTGGGCAGGAGAATGGAAATCTGCACTGACCCATCCAAGTGGGTGTTTGGTCCTAGCAACTCCATGGATGGTGCTGGATCCTCTCGGGTCACGGGTTGCGAACCTGCAGAGGCCTGGCCAGATGACCCAGCCAAGGCCGACTCAAGAAAGGTGATACGGGACTTAATCAGATCTCCCATCAGTTTCAGTTCCGCCCTTCGTTGAGCCTTGGTGTCCCTTGGAGGCCGCCCACCACCATAAGATGATTCCATCCCCTGCCACTTGGCATGTTCTTGCTCCAAGCGAGACAATTTCTCCCACATGGCTGATAACTGCGGCCACTCTTCATCGGAAGATGATGAGAACTCTGGGGCCACCTGGAAAGTATGCCTCTTGTTAACAGGGGCCTTCCCTTTTCCTTTGCTCGAGCCCTTTTTAGAAGACATACTCAATAGAGACGAAGTAGGCGGTCGGTAAGGAATCTCCCTCGAGCTAGCTAAGGAAGCAATTACCAGCCAGCACAAGCATGGGCCTGGGATAGTTGTGTGTAGCCAAGATCAGGTTCCCAATCAAGGGTTGGCTAAAGGATTGCTGATCAGATGATGGCAAGGAGAAAGGTGGAGAAAGCGGCAACATTAATATGAGAATGGACAAGGTTGGTATAAGGAAAATGATCACCAGCCGTGGGGGGTAATAAGAATGAATACAAAACAAAGTGGCCACTTCACAAAATGGCCACCAACAGTCAGAGAGGGCAGGATGGCAGAAGCACCAACAGAGCCTCCAGAGATATAAATTTCCCTTCAACCAGGTAGCCCCCAATGGTCTCCCTGTGTAATTGGGGTCCCCGGCTCTGGATGACTCCCCAGTGGGGAAGATCCAACTGGATTGCTAACCCCACATGGGCAAGGCAACCCTACGGGGAGAAAAAATGGCTGCCCTTCCCTAATTAGGCTCTACCGGGTCTGCTCGAGGGCATGTACATGAGCACAGGGGCCTCCAGGCACCCTTGCTGCACACAAAGAGCATCCCAGCCTCGCTCCCCCCCACCCACAGGGACCGCTCGTTCCTAGTGCCCTGGCCAGCTAGGTAATGCTGCCAAAGCCAACCGCCAGCGATTTGACGTTCGGGCGGGAGGGCACAGTCACCTGTCCCGAATCCATGCTGGCCAGGCACCCCCCAAGGGTTTCCCTCAGGACTCCCACCCCCCTCTCCGAAGGCCGAGTAGGCTCACGAGAGCCTGACTAGGTATGCCCGCCCACCCACCTCCTGGTTCCCTCCCTAAAGAGAAGCCCGGTAAAACTCAGCAGTGCGGCAGTGTGAAGATCCGATCGTCGGAGCCGTCGGGAAAGCCTCTTGCTTGTCTGACAAGGATCCGGCGACTGTGCAGGCAGGTGGTGGGGAGTGCACCAGGACCTTAAATAGGCACGCTCCCCTTGCGTAGGCTACGCAAAGTGCGCAGCCAACCGGCACCTCATTCAGCCAGCCAGCAAAGATGCTCCAGTTCCGCACAAGGCAGAGCAGAGCAGCCATTATTCGTGGTAGAATCTGTACATCTTGTATATCTTTCATCCATATTCTAGGGACCCAACATGCGTCAATCCTTGACCAAGATTGATGTCTATCTGAAAAAAAGTGTAGTCTCTTGTATATGGATATCTAGTCCTCCATGCATCCATTAATGCCAGTTCCTTTGCCAGCATGAGAAATGCTCTTGGAATTAAAGTACGTATATTTGTTTTAAATAATCCACTGGTTTAAAAAAAAATTAAACCTTTCCATTTCTTCTCACACAGTTCACATAAGAATCACTTCTGTCTGTTCATTTTTCAGGTTCACAAATGATTCAGAATTATCTTCAGAAGGGGATGTGCTTAAAATGTCAAATAAAAAATGATTGACATCAAGTACAAGTATTTTGTCATGATCATGACATATTAGTAGATGGGAGTGTGTGTGGGGGAACCCTTCTAATTAGCAATGTCCACACTTAGCAGATGTGCTACCAGGAATTTGCCATGGAGGTAAAAAAATTCACTTTATTGCAAGTGCCAATTGCCACGGATGTGTACAAGCTTAAGCTGCTGTTCCAACTATAAATACTGCACCCTTAAAATGTAGAATCCTCCCAAGACTCCCTTTCTTCCTCTGTTTACTTGCACTGCCTTGTCTTTGTACAACTGAAAAACCATCACCTTATGGCAGAAGATGGCTTCTGAAGGCAATAACCTGGTATTTGAAAATATATATTTTTAACATGTCAGATTGTCACAATAGTTTACAATAGCTAATAATTTCATACAATTCATAGGGCTCAATAAATTACTGTTTCTTAAACAGACACAGGTGAGTGAGTCTAGATGTGATCAATAGTGAATGATAAATCAGTTGGAATAGACAATCAGTTTTCAGATACAGATGTCATTTGTGGAATACAAACAAAGGTTTATACTACGAAGAATCCATAAAATCATAGCAAGTAGACATGGGCACGACTCGGCGAAATCCTCGTTTCTGTTTTCGTTCTTCATGCTCGTCACGTAACGAGGAACGAGAACGACAATTACTCCGCTGCAACTCAAACCCGACCCGATAAAGATAAATTGGGTCTGATTTGTCATTGTTGTGCATGGCATCGCGGCGCTGGCGATTGCGCAATGCCAAGCGGCGCAGCACAGAAAAAAGTTTTAAAAATAATTTTAAAAAACCGATTCCCGCCGGCCATAAAAGCAGGTGAAAATATGCCTGCCTCAGTGAGGACACCTACCAGAGAGGGGTGGTTTCTGTGGGGGGTCCCCAGCCTTCCCCCCCTCTCCTGTCCTGGGCTGCTGGTACCAGGCTGGGGGGGGCATCGTCATCTCCATTTGCCATGCGGTGGGGGGGATCCAAAATGGCGACCGCAATATTTATTTTTAAATTGTGGTCCAAAAACCCACCAAAGCACCACAGAAACATTTGAAAATTAGGTATTTTAAATGCCTGATTTTTTATAGTAGCAGCAGTGGGTTTTTCTTGCAACAAAATGTCTCCATTTATTTTATTTTATTTTTATTTTTATTGTTTTACACCTGCGCACGTGCAAAGATGGGCTGGCCATGGAATGGGACCATGCACATTTTTGGAGCCATTCCACCAATCGCATGGCCAGGTTTTGCTGAGACTTCTGGATGTGCCAGAGAGGGCATTAAAAGCCCACCAAGCCTAACCCTAACCCTAACCCATACACCAGTACACTGTGTTCTTAGTGGGCCAGAGGCACCCAGAGGTGCAGTCCACTAACCCACCCTAACCTTAACCATTACCCTAAGCCTAGCCCTTACCCTAACCCCAACCCTAAGCCAGATTCGTACGCAAGTACGCAAGTCTACGCAAGTACACTTCCCTTCTTAGTGGGTCAGAGTGGTGCATCGAAAGGTGCCTCCAACTCCAGACCCACTTCCTCCCTTGTAACCCGTACGCCAGTATGCTTTCCTTCTTAGTGAGTCAGAGTCAGCGCCGAGAGAGGTGCCTCTGACACACTACCCCCAACCCTGGCTAAATATGGCTGAGCTATAGCTAATGGCTATAATGTTCTTAGTGAGACAGCGAAGTGCCGAAGAGGTTTCCTGTCACACTAACAACCCAACTTAATTGGCAGTGGCTACTGGCTACGTGTTACGCTTCCCTTCCCTTCTGGGCCAACTCAGAGGGAGGCACCCAGAGAGGTGCCTCCCAGAGCCCTCCCCTCCCCCTAAACCTGTACAAACGACAGATGACAAACGGAATGACAAATTTTTGAAAATTTTCACGAAGAACGGAAACGACCCGAAATGGGCCCTTCCCGACAAACGACAACTCAAAACGTAATTTTTTTCTGGTCGTGCCCATCTCTAATAGCAAGTGGTTCTTACATGACCTCACAATGCACTAACTGATCCTAAATTAAAGTAATTTTGGTTCTACATGTTATATAACCCTACACAACATGATGTGCACAATGAAATTGGGAAGAATCTATGTGAATTTGTCAATCTTGATTTGACTCATGTTCTGACTGTTCGGCTTTTATATTTATTGTATCATGTATTTCTGTCCTCATAGATGAAAAAGTATTTCCATGCATATTTTCTTTCCTTTAAACTCATATACTTCAATAGATTTTTAAAGTGTTCACTATCTCAAGGGCCACATCTCCCTTTATGAGCTTTCCTGGGTATTAAAATACCATAATCAGGGGACATCATTCTCTTATTCCCATTACCTTCATACATGCATTTGGTGGGGACACCCTCTCTTGCTGCACCCATTCATTGGAACTCCCTCCCATAGGAGGCCAGACTGGCTCCATCTTTGCTGTCCTTCTAAAAGCAGGCAAAGAGCCTTCTCTTCAGGCCATCTTTCTCTTAAAGACTGGCTGTAGCCTTTATTAACCTCTTAAGTTTATTAAAGCAGTAAAGTGTGGCTGTACTGCTTTGAATGGATTTTTGGTGTTGTTTTGGATACACTGTATTTTAGTGTGATATTTGTTTGATCCCTTTTAGTACAGTGGAGCCTTGTATAACAAACAGCATGTATAACATAAAATTTGTACAACATAAAAAATTCCAGAGATAGGGGAAATTTGCTTAACATAATCACCTATGGGGAGAATCCGTACAACATAAAAATGGGATCATTCCATTTTTAATGCATTCCTATGGTAGGTAGGTAGGTAGGTAATAGTTTATTGCTAAAAACCATTGGTCATCACAATCTTGATTTAAAAAAACCTTATAAAGTTACATTCGCTACATATATAATTAAAACTTTTAAAAAACCATGTGACATTTGCAGAGCAATATAGTCCTCCCAAAGTTAGAGGTTGACCCGAATTTTCATAGCTGCCAGTGCAAATTTTGCAACTTGCTGTGTAACAAAACTGTCTGTACCAACAAGTAGCATACTAAGTTGGGCTCCAGGGGACCTATCGACCAGTGAACTAATAATCCCACCAAGGAATTTGCCTCTGGGTTGGTCGTGAAGGGGGCACCTGAGCAAGTAATGGGACACGTCATCAACTTCACCTGAGCCACAAGGGCAAAGTCTGTCCGACACAGGGATATTATCACGTCTCCCCTCTAAAAAAGCAGAAGGCATGGGAATTTGTATAAAAGAAAATTTGCTTAACATAATTTCATTTGGAACGAATTAATTCCTTTATACAAGGTACCACTGTATTTGTATACTTAATTTAGCTTTCAATATTGTCTTTTAAGGATATAAGCCACCTTGGAACTTTCTTAAAGAAAAGAAGGGATTATAAATAAATAAATGAATGAATATTTTTGTTGATTGTGAAATGTACACTGTTTTCAAGTGATTCCCTGCCCCCCACGTGGAGTAAGCTACATATATTTTTCAGTATACATATAGGGCTGTGTGCACTCTTTCAAATGTGTGCCTTTATTGTGCACATGTCAAAAATGTAAACGTATTTGCATTTTAAAAGCATGAACTACACAATGAACTTCAGAACACCGAGAATTGTAAGGTGCCTGCAATTGATGTTTAGATGTAGGAAGTGCAAACTTGGGACATTTTCACTCAAATGAGAAGTAAAAGAATACCTCACTCATCACCATACATATAAAAAATAAACCAAAAAAGAATCCTAGATACAATCAAGAACAGATAGGAACAGTCCAGTACACACATGTTCTAGCCTCAAAAATTTACTAGCAACCTATGCAAGCTTTAGCTGGTCTATGAAAGTTGTATTTATGGCTTTGGCTTACCTTTATTTGGCTGCAAGGCATAGCCCATTGGGTACACCATATTCATAGTGTGGGGCAGCACTATGAAAAGCTGCAGCACCATATTCCTTTACTCCTTTCAACCTCTAAGTACTAATGGCATGATGAAAGGTTTAGCAGCACTATGTTATTGATGGGGAAGAAGATACATGGTGAATATGTCTGTGCTGCCTTCTGACACAAACAAACTCTTATTTAAAGGCAAGTGCCATCCATCTCATACACCAAAGTACATAGTTACGTAGTTTTTATCCTTTTGAATTCATAAGCTACAGAGTTCCTTTGCTCAACCGTAACTTCAGTGAAATCAGGGGTGTATCGCGGGGGGGAGGGTGCATGTGCCCTGGGTATGCAGCAGTCTGAGTATGCCTTGAGGGGGAGGGGGAGGAAGCCCTGTGCCTTCCCGCTAGCAGTCCTCCTTTCCCCCTGCTAAGTTAGTGGGGGAAAGCAGGAGAGGCCCCATCTGGTGGGAGTGCCCCCCTCAGCTGGGGTTGCATGGGGGAGGCAGGCAGGCTGGCAAGCAGGTGTGGCCCCGGGGCTTCTCAGGGGCTGGCAGTGGTGCACACCATCAGACCTGGACCTGGTGCCTGATTTCGGTGGAGAGAGGTGCGGTGATCGCTGCCTTCAGTTGGCCCTGGCAAGCTGGTGTTCAGTGCCTTGGGCCTCCCTGGGTGTGGCTTCTGTGGCCACTTCTCCATCCAACCACCCAGTGCCCTTCTCCTGACACAGGGAGAGTGAAGGCAGTGCCCATCCCACCAGGAAGACTGGCGTGCACCCTCGGCCCATGGAGAGCAAGTGAGTGACCGAGTGAGAGTGCAGGGGCCATGCTGGTTGGTTGAGAAGAGGGCATAAAAACTGACTTTGTCCCCGGGCATTCCAAACTCTAGCTATGCCTCTGAGTGACATATGGTATTTCCAGGTGTTGATGCTCCTGAATAGCAGAAGATTGCAATTTCTTTATGACTCTGAAACCAGTTTCATGATTTTCATGAATAAGGCCTTTCCCAGAGGCAATACTGTGTGTTTTTATGTTGTTAAACACCAATATTTTATAGTGGCATTAAATTAACCCCCTAAGAGTTTATTAAAATGCATGTCAATATTAATATCAATACAGAGGTTGATGTTTGTGTTGATCATACCTACTTATGCAAAAACTTCATTTGCATTATTTTAATTGCATTCTCCAGAAAGAAGATTAAATTACTTCAATTTGATATCTGCTGACTTTTTATGTTTGGCTTACATTAAAATAGACTTTTCTTCATTTGTTTTATCAATAATATGAAAAATTAATGGAGCTCTTATTAAGGTTAAAAGCACCTCAGAGACGTCATCATGCATATGTTGTTATTTTGTTATGATTCTTGGAATTGCTGAGAAAGTTGTGTAGTTATCACTATCAGTATAATAAAAATCCCATTTGCCCGGCAGGAGGCTACAGGAGGCTCATTGTTCGACTTTGAAAAGGAGGTATGTGATAATTGACTAGTTCCACCCTTACGCTTAGAGTATCAACACAATGATCTGCTCTTTCGATCAATTGAAGTACTTTGATTTCAGGCAATCTAAATCCAGAGATGATGTGGCTGATGGATCAGCTTGTTATGTCAGTGTGGGGCTAGGAGATAATCCCATATGCAAGCTGGCAGAGCCACGGCCAGTCAGAGTTGGCAACTAGGCTAGCCAGACCAAGGGAGTTGCCAAGTATAGAGCAGCTCTCTTTGTTTACACAGGGGAATTCACTGCTACAAGACATAGTGGTGGTTGCCAACATGGGCAGCTGAACAAGGGAAATAGATAAATTCATGGAACATAGAGCCATCAATGACTATGCATCGGGCTAGGTATATATTATCTCAAGCCTCAGAGGCAGTTGTTGGGGAGTGTGGAAGGAGGCTTCTGGCTGTTTCAGTCATGTCATTTTTATAGGATTACTACGGATCATGGGTTGGCCACTGTGTCAACAGAGCAGTGGACCAGATATATCTTTGGTTTGATGAGAGTTACATTGCTTATGTTCTCACACTGGAATGACTTAGTCAGTCCAGTTACTTTTTATTTTCAATCATTGTCTTGGAAGGACCACCATCATAGAAAACAGTTTTTCTTTTATAGGTAAGAAAGAAGTCTAAAGCCATTGCATATGTGCTTCATATTCCATGAGGGGGTTGGGACTCAGTAGCTTTGATAAAACATTCCACATTAGTCATGATGGTAAACGTCTGCCTATTGCAAAATGTTTGCTAAGCAATATACTTCTTTAAAAGTTGCACAGTTCTTGTTGAGTTAAATATCTTTTTGGAACAGGGAGGGATTGAAAGGGGAGCACCACAGCTGTATCAACAGCATTTTTTTTCCCAAAGAAGCAGCTGACATAACATGTCAAGCATGACAGACTTGGCCAAGAAAGTAAAGTAAAAGCTTCCTTGATCAATAACATTGTTCTGGACAAGTGCCACTAGAAGGTTATTCTGTAAACTGATGCTGCTTTATTTCTTTGAGAATATGGAACCCTTTCTGCAATCAGCAAGACCATCACTGCAGTCCCAGGTTCCTATTCTGATATTGCTTGGAAGATGAGAATAATACAGTACCATGATATTTTAAGACAAGAGCAACCGAACATTAGAGGCATGGAATTATTGGCGGGTGGAGGTGGGGACAAATTATTTTGTTTTCTAAACTCACAAAGAAAATATGAAAAGAACAATTATGTAATGAGTTACAATACATCAGGATGGGCCATGCTGTAAGCTTGGAGATCAGGTGAGGTTAAATTGATTGGCAGGTTAAGACAATCTTTGATTAACGTCCAGTAAAAATGGTTGTTTTGGAATACAGTTTGTAACAAAGAAATTTTATTATTATTGCTTTTTTCTATTTTTAATTTGTTATTATTTTTATTGTTATTGTTGTAAACCACCCAGAGTTCCTTCGGAAGACAGGCGGTATATAAATATTAAAATAAACAAATAAATAAATAAATAAAAGGAGACCCTTCTTCCTCTCCATCTGGAGGTTAGACATCATAATGGTGGCTAATGACAGTAGGTTTTCCAGCTTTGAATAATAATGTTGAGTACCTAACATGGAATGACTTGTTCATTCCAATTCCTAGAATTACCTGTCACTCCTCCTATGCATTCCAATAGCTTTTACCTTTCAGTTATCTGAGAAAGACTATCATCATGGAAAATATATTTTCCAATAATATTGTTGTATCTCCTAGATTCATCTATTTCTCTTAATTATTTCCTCATTTATTTTGTGTTGAATTATCAGCTTTAACAAACTGTTATCATAGAATAATTAAGTCGGAAAGGATGCATTAGGCTGTTGAGTTTAAACCTTTCAGTGCAAGAATCCATATAAAAGTAGATTTGACAGATGATTGCCTAGTTTTCTCCTAAATTGAATGGCTTTTTAGTGGGATGGTGTTGGGGGGGAGGGAGGGAGCTCAGCCAATTTCATTGTACACTGGTTGTACAATGACAATAAAGGTTATTATTATTATTGTTATTATTATTAAATGCCTCCAGCAGAACACTCCAGAACATTGACCATCTCCTGAGGTAATTGGTTCCAATGACATACTGCCCTAACAGTTAAGAGTTTTTTTTCTGATAACCTACATCTGGCTTGAGAAGACAGAATCAGGACTGAAGAGAACATTGTCAGATTGAAGAAGGAGGGAAGGGAGAAATTATTTTGACAGGAAAAATATGAAGTTCTGCATTTAGACAAGAGACATCAATTCTCTTGTCTAAATAGTCTGTGTATGATATGCTGCATCAACATATAGTTTCCAGATTAAGGAAAAATAATATGCCCCCAGCAATGTTCCCTGTAACTTTCAGACCTGCAGGGCAGGACTCTCTTCCTTGTATGCACAATATTACCTGTAAGTGCAAGACATCCCCCACTCAGCTTCCATTGCAATAAGTATAAAACCAATCATTGTGGATGAGTGGGGGACAGGAGCCCTGCCCAGGGGATGGGGTGGGGGAGATGCACACAGGGCCGGTGCGTCCATTAAGGTGAACTAGGCAGTTGCCTAGGGTGGCAAAATGGAGAGGGGGCGATGGTCAGCCTGCTGCCCCCCACCCCACCACTGGCACCGCTGTCCATCCCCCCGCCGCCCATCGCTGTCTGCCCACCACCCCCACCACTGCCCACCCCCGTGCCTGTCGCCGTCCACCCCCCACACCCATCGCCATCCCCTGCCATCTGCCGCCCCACACCCCCACTGCCGCCCCACACCTGCCGCCCCACACCTGCCACTCCACCTGCTGCCACCCACTGCTGCCCCACACCCCTGCCGCCTGCCCCACACCACCCGCCCCTCACCTAGCGCCGGCCCTGGATGCACACATGCTCACATGCACTTTAGAGGGAATGTTGGCCTTGAGACATTATCAGCTGGAACACATCCATGGATCCTTGCATTAAATTCAGCATTCAGGCATCTTCATTAAAAATAAGAAAATAAACTAAAACTCAGGCATGTACAACTACAACCACCATGGCCATTCGAGTGTGCTGATGTAAAGAAGAAACAGAGTGTGAAGATGACTACTATTTTGAAACCCCAAACTTTTTGCTACCTGAGGCAAAGAAGATCCCAGCTCCTCCCACTCCACAGACACATGTGAGCCAGAGCAACATTTGAATTTTAACTCTTAATTGGCGTCAGAGTGTTCTCTGCTGCACCTGTTTGGGGGCAACAGGTTATTTTAGGGATCCAGGAGAGACCATATGAGTCACGTAACTCTGTGTTCCAAAAATAAAAAATAAAAAAAATGAGTGCGACGACACCTCCCTTTTCAAACATGTAATTGTGATGAAAATGTGAAGTGTAGGGAACCAAATTATTAATCTTCATAGGATCCACTTGGTAATGCTGCCACCTTTTAAATTGTCACCTTATGAACTGGGACAGACTCAGATGTATAATATAAAAATAATAATGAAGTTTATTGAGAAAATAAATAAATACAACAATGAATGAAGTTGGTGTGCGTTGCCTTAAACATAGAATAGATTAAATCAAATCTTCAAGCCTCCCTGTCTTTAATAAACAGTAAACAGTAAAGCCCTCACACCTAACCTGCCTGACTGAACTCCAATAGAGCTGTGCTCTCTCAGCACTCTATTCTCAACCACTCTTCACAGACCAGACTCCACCCTTTTTATACTATACAATCCCCGCCCTCCTGCTGGGATTGGCTGATGATTTACATATGTATTTCTCCTGCTTCCAGGGTGTTGTCACAATGAGTGATCAAGAGGATGTCCCCTACTTCCCCCTATCTTTATTTGCTTCCTGGGCAATTGTCTCTATTTGATAGGAGGACAAGCCTGCTAGTTCTTCATGTGATGTTAATTACTTAGCCAATCATCTATCAATTGAATTTACTCAGCCAAAGAGCTTATTCAGTCTGGGTAAGATTGGCAGGAGGCCTCCCATTTATACTCCACATTGGTTACACTTCACCCTGGTCTAAATAGGCATGTTAGATGGACCATAGCCAGGGATATGTGAAAGTTACACCTCTTCAGCCCTTCCCAACACCCATTAAACATGGTTTGTTAGCAGTGGCCTTCATGATATGTCTGGAGAACAATGAAAGGGCCATGAGATAAATAGGAGACAGATTGTGCCTACATTCTTCATCCCTGTCAAGAGATGGATTTTCTATACCAATATGAAGGGTCTTCCCGATCCTCTCTCAAAACACTTACCGTATTTATCGGCGTATAACACGCACAGGCGTATAACACACACCTTTATTTTAAGAGGGAAATTTCAGGGGGGGGGAATTAAATTTCAAATAAAGAACTTTCTCTGATTTCTACCTTTCTCTCTCTCTCTCTCTCTCTCTCTCTCTGCTTCTCCCTTTGCAGGCATTTGGTGCAATTTTTTCCACCCTGAATGCTGCAATGTCTCATTCTTTTCACCGGACAGACTGTATTTCCTTTGATCATTTAACCGGGACGTTTCCTGAGGATACTGCACGAATATTGTATATTTTCCCCCTGACTCTCCACCCCACCCCACCCCACCCCACCCCTCCCTTCCCCTCCCCACCCAACCCAACCCAACCCAACCCGCATCTACCTGCGATGCATCTGATTTTTTTAACTCGTTCTCCTCCTCTCTTCCTCCCCTCCTTTTCCCCCCTAAAGAACCACCGAATGACATCATCCTAAAACTCAGCCCCGCCCACCAGCTTCCCCAATTGGCTTCCCCTGGCCCCCCGCCCTCCGCCCACCCGCCTTTCCATTCATTGGTTTGGTCTCCTTGCCACTTGGACTCCGGCCTCCCCCTCCCGTCCCTATGCATGGGCGGTGCCTGAGGGGCTGCCCCGGCCTAGATCAACTGCTCGTTGGTCCGTGTCCCGGTCAATCAGAGTGTTCTTAAAGGGCCAGGTTCAGCCGAGCTTTTGCGCGGAGCGAAGGGGCAGGCCATTTTTGCTCTCCTCTCTCTCCCTCTCTGGGTCTGCCTGGGTGGGCAGGCGAGTGGGCGGGCTGGAGGAGTAGTGGGTGGGGGCGCCAGGTGGGGGCCGACCGGACAGACTGCATATCGGTGTATAACACGCATACATCATTTGCCCCCTATTTTCAGGGGGGAAGTGCATGTTATACGCCGATAAATACGGTATGTTCTCTGCCTAGTATCTGTACATCCTCATCATTGAATGTGTGCCCTTAGTCCTTCAAGTGGAGCTACACTGCTGATTCTGGTCCTGAGCTGTTGCTCCTCCTGTGATGGGCCATTCTTCTGTTTAGTGGCTATTTAGTTTCTCCAGTGTAGAGCTCTGCAGATTCCTCACTGCATTGGACTGCATACAATAAATTGCTCCTCTTTTGGTTTCTGGTGTTTTGGATGGGCGAGTCTCTATTTTTAGTGTGGTTTGTGGGTTTTAAGTGAAATAGAAATGTTGTGTTTGCCAAAAATCCTATTAAGCTTTTCAGACACTCCAGCCATGTAAGGAATGACCAGGTTCTTCCATTGGCTCTGGGTCGCAGACTGATCAATTGTTCTTCTGGGACACAACGTTGCCTCGTTGAAGACTCACTTTTGATATCCACAGACGTTAAGTGCTGTTTTCAGATGCCAGTCTTCCTTCTTCTTGGCTTTTGTGAAGGTGAGAATGTTCTCTTTTCTATGGTTTAGAGTCCTGATGATTCCAAATTTGTGCTGCAGTGGATGATGGGACTCAAACAACAGGCACTGATTGGTGTGTGTGTTTTCTGCAAAGTTGCATTTTTATTCCTAGGATACTGTTGGTTCCTGTGATAACCATGCAGTCCAGGAAAGACAGTTGATTGGCTTTGGTGTCTTCCCAAGAGATGGGCACGAAACGGTGACCGGGAATGGGGGGAAGCCGACGGCCACACTACAGCTGTAGCACGGCCATGTGGTCGGCAGTAAAAAAAATAAAAAATAAAAATTAAAAAAAGGAGTGCCAACCAGCCCCGCGCGGTGGGTTCTGGAAGAAAAGCCCCGTGCTACAGCTGTAGTGTGGGGCAAACCCGGAAGTAAAAAACAAAACAAAAATAAAATAATAAAAATAAAAAAGGAGCACCTACCAGGGTCAAGTCAGAAGAGTCGGTGAACCTCCCACCTGCTCTCCGTTGCAGGCTGAGCCTTGGGAGGCAGTGGTTGTCCCGGTAGGTTCCTCCTTGCAGGCACCGGCAATAGGAGAAGGATGATGAGGCGCCGCTTCTTGCCTCCACGGGGCGCGCTTGGTGTCAGCTCAGCAGCAGACCCGCCCGCGGGCCTATATTGCAGCGGTCCATGCTCGGGCTGTCTGCTCAAAGACGCTGCCAGCTAGTGGAAGAATTACCCATGGAAGTAAGAAGAAAAAAGCTAACGGCCAAACCCGGAAATTCGGGTTCGCAGCCTGCAAAAGGATTATGTCTTCTATCTGATTGCAGCCATAGACACATTTACATTCCAAAACTGGAATTCTTTTGTATCTCCCTTCAAGGTAACTGGAGGGCATCTGTTGAAATCTAAGTTCAGTGAACATTCTGCAAAGCTGTGGAAAAGATAGTGTCTCAAAATACTGTGGCCTCATATGATTGATCTGGAGTTTGGGATACCACATTGAGAACTGAGACTCAAAAATTGTGGTCCTGTCCTGACAGGCATCAATAGCTAAAATCCAGTTCCTCGGTGTGTTAGAACAAGAATCAAGACTAAGGAAGTTTTCCATAGTGATATCATAGATCTTTAACTTATCTTGGCACTGCTTCGCCCAACCTTCAGTCCACAGTTGTTCTAGCCAACAACTCTTGGTCAATGATTGGTCATCCAGGCCATTTAGCCTATGCCAGTATCTAAAGTAGGCTAAATCAGTTCTAGCATCACTGAAATGAAACAAAACAACATGAGGAAGCAGCATTTTGTTAGAGACAAAATGAAATGGTGGTGTTTTGTTTTGTTTGTTGCTAAAATGAACTGTTTCGTTCTGTCTATAAGCCACTTGGGGGAGGGATTTTTTTTAAAAAAAACCAAAAAAGCTCTGGGCTTTTTAAAAAAACATTTTCCCTCCCCCCAAGCCCTGCCTGCCAGCTGATGGGCACTGGTGTGGGGGGAAAGGGTTTTTTCCCCACACCACAGCACCAATCAGCTGGCAGGCAGGGTTTGGGGGACAGAAAAAGTTTTTTTTTTAAAAAAAACCCTGATTTAAAAAAAAAAATCCCTCCCCCACCCCCACCTGCCAGCTGATAGGTGCTGGGGTGGGGTGAGGAAACCTTTTTTTCCCACCCTAGTGCCAATCAGCTGGCACACGGAGCTTTTTTAAAAAACTTGTTTTCCTCCCCCAAGGGACTTATAGATGGAACAAAATTGTTCATTTCAGCTAAAAAACCATTTCATTTAGTCTGTAATGAAATGTTGCTTTTTCATGTCATTTTGTTTCATTTAGTTTAGTTATATAACAACATGACGAAATAGCATTTTGTTTTTCGTTTTGTGCCCATCCCTAGAAATAAATAAATAAATAAATACATCTTGTTTCTCCATTTGCAGCAGCCATATTCATACTTGTTCTTCCCCAGTAGCCTTGTAACCTGGGGTCATGGGTCTCATATATACTATTCAGATGGGCCTGAATATTAATCTATTCATTTAACTTATATTCTACCCATCTTCCTGTCAAGGCTATTCTGGGCAGTTCACAGCAGAGTCTGAAAATGCTATAGCTTCATGCAGTTATATTGTTACAGAAGATTTAAATCTTCATATAACACTTGTGTTAATAGGCCCAAAGAATGAAATGATACTGAAATTGGCTCTCATTAGCAGCACATTATTTCTCTCTCACACACAACCCCATTTATCCATATGTGTACATGAATCTGGATTTAGGGCATTCTAAGTCTGTTCACACTCCCATAATTAGCACAAAATTGATGCATTTGTGTAGAGCTTTAAAAGCATGTATCAGTGTAAATACACAAACTGACATGGAAGGCAAAGCTAAAATGTCCTTCAGGCTTCTGAACTGTATATTAGATAAATATTTTCTTGTGTTAAGAATGGTACATTTTATTTCTCTTTGAATGCTATAAGTCTGGATTTCAACATATTCCTTATTTGTGTATTGGTGTGGCTTTTGGGAATTGGGCATAGCAAACTATGAAAAAAGCTGTTCTTTCAGCTTTTTTCTAATTCTAGTTTTCGTAACGATTGTAACAAGCACCTTCATGGATAATGTTCCAGTCCTATTGCAAGTAATTGTTGCTGTATTGCCATTAAACATTAAATAATTCTTAGCAATACAGCTGTTATTGTATCATAAAAAGGTACATTTGAGCAGACAAAAATGTTCATATAGTCTTCAGGGAATAGCAATGCAAAACATTTTAATAAGCATCCAAAAAGTTTGAAAAGAAATATTCTGTAATCTGTATATAGGCCTTTTCTTCTTCTTCTTTTGGCATGCTATTTAATGTAGAAATAATTCATTGATACCCATTGGTTATATTATTTGAGAGCATAATATGTTGATTATTTTAGATTGCTTTATTTCTGGGACAGCTATAAGAAATCTGTGGGAATAAACTATGTATATGGAAGTGACTTGACTGATTTAATTTAGGAGGTGGATTCCAGCAGGCTGATTAGTGTGGAAATAAGACAGAGGAGGCATGGAAGGGAATAATGGATGGTATGGGTAACTAAGGGTTACAAATTAAAGATCTCTAAGAAATCTGGGATATAATTGTGGTGATGGTGTCGGATATTTGAGAAATATTCAGAAGTCACCAAAGCCATGGGGAGAAACTGCAGGAATCTTTTCAGACAAAAAAAAGGAATGGAAAAAAAGACAAAAGAAAAAGAAAAGAAAAAGACCGCAAGCATTTTGCAAGCTCAAGTGTTTGTAAACTTCCCATGTAGAAATACAATATAACCAGAAAATATCTTCTTTAAAAAGCAAACAGAAATATATAAACACTTGATCACAAAAAAGAAAGAAAAGAAAGTGAGCACAGTAGAAGGATTTGCTGTTGAGAGGCCTTATCTAATTGTTGTTCTTTTATCACTCACCAGCACTGAGGTAAAAATTGTCAGATACCAAACAGTTACAGTATTTGATTTTTTTCCCCCATTTTTGATTCAAGCCGATCCCACTCAAGCCTTCGTAACTTTTGTTGCTTCTTACTGATTTATTCATGCATTTATCTCACTTGCTAGATCCATCTCTAAAGCAAGCTCTAAGAAACAAAACTGGACTTTATTTCCACACAGGAACTTTTTAATTTGACTGCAGATTTAACCATCCTCCAAACTGGTTACTTCTTCAATTATCACAGACCTGTCTAGCACTTTCCTGCCATAAAACCGAAAGAGGGACCATATCACTTCTTGGATTTATATGTCACTTTACTGATTTTCTATTTCCTCTCATATTGTACTTGAGCATTTTCATTTTCAAGGTTCACTCCAATGATGCAGCTGTCTGCACCTTGTCTTTCACCTCGGATGTATCTTAGGTTGCTCCATTTTCTTGGGCCATTTTTCTTATATTTCTCAGTGCTAAGTTAAGGTATTTAAATTAATATTTGCTTTTGTTCCTCTGATTTTTTTTTTAAAAAATTAAGATGTCTAAAAAACCTCCAGGAAATATACAATTTCAAGCATGTGGGATGTTCAGTCCCCCCCCCCATCCTTTATAGGAATGCAGATATGGGGAACCTGTGTCTCTCCAAGTGTTCATGGACATCAGCTCCCAGAATCCCTCACCATGGGCTATGTCTCTAGGACTGGTGGATGTTGCTCTCCAACAACATACATTAGAAATGTAAGTTCCCTTGTGCAAAATTTCCCTATGCATGCACAACAGAATTTCATTAATCAATTAAAAGCTACTTTAAAATGAAACTTAAAATTTACTAAAAAAAATAGTGCATAGTAGGAAAAATGGCCTATGTGCAAAGCTGATGTATTATGCTACATCTATGACATAAAAAAGATGGGTATAGGATATGGATGTTGCACTCCTTACCAAATAAAATAATTTATGTATTATTTTAATGCATACAGAGAGATGTGCTGTGTTGCAGTGGCACATCTGATGCATGACAACAATGCTTACAGTCCTTTGCTCCTTCCAATCCAAAGAAAAATTCTGGCAGATCCTTTCCTCTTTACCCCAGGGGGTCTTTTTCCAGCTACTGTCACCCACGATACAGCGGGACCACAGTATATGAACCGCGAATGGGTGGGGGGGACCACTGTAATACTACCTCTCACAAAATTATCCAATTTAGAATTCAGGCTGGGAGAATCTCTGGGGAATACTGGGAGTTGCAATCCAAAACAAACAACAATCAGAAACCTCTGTATTTAGCAGCTGTCCTTCCAGTTCTCAGCCTTATCCTAGTTTCTTGAGCAACAAGTTCATTTTCATTTATAATTGAAGTTTGCAATTCTGCTGCAGTCATTTTCTGGCTTTTTAATATCCCACAGTAACCCTATTTTGCACTTTCATTTTAACTTATTATTTTGTTCCTTATTCTGTAGTCATTTGACATCATTGCCATTTGCTAGCAGTAATACAGTATTTATTGCAGTCAAAGACAAAAAAATGAAACAATTTAAAATAAAGATAATTTGAAATTTTAAGTAGGTACATAATCATACATACTTCAATTAAAATCATAATAAATAAACCCTTCCTTACAGGTCCATAATTTATATACTCAACTTGCAATAATACAATATAATATGCATTGCTCAGACTTTGTACGACAGGAGTGACATCATGATCATCAGCAGATTTCTGTTCATCAAAGAGTACCTTTTTCTGTTTCAGAAGGTGTGCAACTATGTGTAATTGCATGCTTGTTATGTGTGCCCTCAAATAATAATAAAAAAGAAACTAATCATTGGCAATCTGCTGCTGGCAATTATATCATTCTCAATGCATTGGTGGAGCTATATGTCTGAAGAAGTGGACGTGTGCACGAAACGTTACATTAAAACATGACAGTTAGTCTTTAAGGTGCCACATGTTTTGTGTCTTTTCTCTCTTTGATTTTTGCCCGAAATTCTTGAAAAGACTAACACAGCTACCCTCTCTGAAACTGAGTACTGCCTGAGTTGGGGTGCTGAGTTGGGGAAACTAGCCATGGATCAAATATTAAAGCAAATTGTTCTGCTTATATACTGCCCCATACCACTTCAAGTAGTATCTGGGCAGTTTACAGTTTAATTGCAGTATGCAGGCTACTCTACCTGTAAGCTTACTCTACCTGTGCTCGGTAGTCCTTCAACAGGCACGCCTTCGCAGACTTAGTTCTAAGCAGGTTTATGTCAAATAAAAATCACTTCTATTTAGTTTTCAAAAATCACTAGTTTTTGTGTAACTCACAACTCATTGTAGGTATTGAATGTGGACCACAGTTTAATGCAAACCCGAGTTCTTGTATTTGTAGGCACAACTTGAAGAAATTCAAAATCTCTATAGATGTATGCAAGAGCAGGGCCTGACTTTATGTAATCTTCAGATGGTAAACCCTGCTTTTTAATATCTTAAAGACTGCTTGCATGTGGTGCATGGAGGTTAGACTTGTAGAAGGAAAAGGGAAAACTTATTCTCTGTTTTCAAAGTGAAGTGCTTCAAGTGAACAAAAATAAGTTAGAGTAGATTGCCTGCTTCACATATTTTTGTAACTGCTCTACACAAATAATGATTAATAACGATTAAACCACTCTTTTTTCCAAGGCATGGCCAACCCCCAGCAACATAAAGATGGAATAAAGTTCTTGGGCAGGTACGAATGTTGCTAAATAGACATAAATGCTTAAAATTCATTTCCATTTGGATTTTTACTCCTTGACAAAAATCACCAGAGGAAGCCCAAACTAAACACTCAAAACTCTCTTAGCATTCTAATGCATTAATTTGCACAAAAGCTAATAAAACAGCCCAGCAAAACTCTTAATATACATTTATGGGTTTCGCAAATACAGAGACGGCAGTGAGACAACTCTGAGAAGCAGACAGCTACAAGAGCAAGATCGGATTCTTCTTCTCCAGAGAAGATCAAAACTGGGATGTATAAAATAAATATTGTTTTCATCAAACTATCCCAGCTCCTGCTGAGCATGAACATTCAATCCTTGTTCCTTCTGCAGTTAAATAGATGAGCTAAAACAGTGAAGCAAAGTTCGGGTGCTTGTGGTTATTTGTTGTGATTGGCAAAAGCGATTCTCCAAATCAGCCTCCCCTGCTTTCTTTTGCTCAGACTTTCCCAATGCTGTTGCTTTGACCTCATTTTCTTTTGCCAATAGCCTTACTCAGATTCAGTAAGATTCATTAGCAAAAAAGCAAACTGAAAAGTTCATCCCTCCCCCCCCCCTGTTGACAAAATACAGAAAATTGTTGAGTTTCAGTTTTTGTTTGTAAGTGCCCTTTTTGAAAATGTTGTGTATCATTTCTTTATTTACTCAGTTTATGTCCTGTGCCTTCAGTAGAAATTACTCCCAGAATGGCACTGCAATCACTTAAAAACAATTCATACAATAGAACAATAACACCGCCAATCAATAGAAACAAGAATAAAACAGCAGGAACAGGCTAGAACACCTTATTTTGCATAATCTTGTGAGATATGACCTGCATATCTGGGAATATGTTTGCCTTTCCACTTTCTCATCCTAAAATACTCTGCCATGATACTAATCTCTAAGGTTCTATAGGCCAGTATTTAAATTAGCATTGCAAACACAGTTACAAACAATCAAAATATGTTAAGACAAGGAACATATTAGCAACAATTCAAGCATATCTTGAGCTAGATATGCTAAGTTCCATGGATCATATTAAAATCCACTGATCAAGTTTCATAGACCACAAAGACACTGCTGTAAAATAAAAATAAATCCTATGCAACCCTTTTACTTCTGAAGTCCAGAATTCAGATTGCCATCCATTCAAAACATTGTCTCCATAAGTCAAATATACAAGGAATCCAGCAGTGGGACAGATAAAACTTTGACTCCAAGAATTAAATTAAATTAAATTAAATCAAATTAAATTAATACTGTGCCTGCTGCATACATTTTATCTTTCCATTTCCCATGCCACACATAATTGGAAGTCCGTTTCCTAAACCAAGGTGTTTGGGGCTTACGTTTCCTCCTCTGGGAACAGCAATTCTATGCATCATCAGCTCTTTTTGTAAACCAAAACCAAAGAGTTCAGCCCCACTCCATAAAGTTTACTACTTATTGGGATAAACCAACTACTGTAGTTCATAGGGCAATGGTTCCCATTCCAACCTTGGGTCCAAAGATGTTCTTAGACTAAAACTCCCAGCAGCTTTTACTACTAGCTGTGTTGGCCAGACTTTTCTGGGAGTTATAGCAGAGGCATACCTAGGACTTCCAGAGCCTGGGGCAACAGTCAGTTTTTGTGCCCCCCCCCCATTGCAAAATATAATCTGGATGGTGGGTGGGGGGCAGCAGTGGGGGTGGTAGGCAATTTGGTGCCCCCTAATTGCTGTGCCTGGGGTGGCCTGCCTTTCCTTGCCCTCCCCAAGCTATGCCCCTGAGTTATAGTCCAAGAACAACTGGGGCCCAAGGATGGGAACCACTGCCATAGGGATACAGAATGAAGAGGTTTTCCAAAAACAGAGAAATAGGTGTAGATTTTGTCCAGGGAAAATGTCACTTCTGAAAACAAACAAAACCTCACAAGACTCCATGGAAGAAAATATCATTTTTTCTCTGCTTTGATTGAAGAAAATATCATTTTTCTCTGCAGAGATTCCAAGTTCCAACCCCAAAGACTTCAAAAAATTAAAGTGTTAGATTACTTTAAAGGCCCATCTTCTGTTCCTGCTATAACCAATCAGATACATAAACCTTTGGGGAAACCACAGTTTGAATGCAATGACACCCTGTTGCTGATATTCCTCAGCACTAGATTTCAGGAAGCATACTGCCTTTGAAACATTAAACATTTTGCAAACTTACTACTTTGAAGACTTGCAAGACCCTCGTGGCACAGTGGCTAAATGCCTGTCTTGCAGCTAAAACCTGTGCTCACGACCTGGGGTTCAATCCCAGGTATCCAGTTCATGGTTGACTCAGCCTTCCATCCTTCTGAGGTAAGTAAAATGAGTATCTAGCTTGCTGTGGAGGCAATGTGTAGGTCACATTGAACTGCAAACCTCCAGAGAGTGCTTGAAGTGCTATAGGGCGGCATATAAGCAGAACACTTTGCTTTTGCTCAAAGGACAGTCTCAGAAATGCCTAGAAGTAGAAGAGAGGAGGGAGTCAGGAGCTCTTTTTGTCTGAAAATACTACTACTACTACTACTACTACTACTACTACTACTACTACTACTACTACTACTACTACTACTACTACTACTACT
>JAHTLZ010000379.1:38758049-38792687 GCA_023846285.1 Phrynocephalus versicolor | reverse complement strand
GTGAACCTTTTAGAGACTGAGTGCTCGAACAGCAATTCAAAAGCCACTAATCTTTCGCAAAGTGCCAATACAGCAATTTAACCTGAATAAAGTGGCTGTGAAGGGGTGATGTCAGGTGCCCACAGAAAGGGCTCTGAGTGCCACCTTTGGCACGCGTGCCATAGGTTTGCCAACACTACCCTACAGGAACTTATATAATATTGTTGCCTTTATCAGCATGCCTATGGGTAATGCCAGAAAATGTGGACACAAGCCTGGACTATGCAGAATCCGGAACAAAGGTTGGTTGTGAAGACTGAGTATAATCCTCAGTAAGAAGGAATAATCAGTCTAGTTAATGTTTATTTGATGGGTTTATTTCAGAACGTTAAAATATATCCAGTCCATGATGGTTGAAAAATCTTTATATAGGGGCCAGCAGGTAAAAGTAACATGATGTATTCAGATATGGTGAGAAGGCAGACACTTCGTTTTCAATTCACCTTGGATGATTAAGAAAAACTGAGCTGATGACATCTCACTCACCCAGCCTCTCTAAGCACATGTTTTTAAATTAAAATGGAAATGTGATCAATTAGCAAAACTACTTGCTCACAGAGGCGTCTATTCATCTTTTGTTCACCCTTGCATCTGCAAGAGAAGTGTTTGCAGATTTGGCAACAATGCAGCTGTTAAAAACTGCTGGCCTCCTTAATACTGTAATGTCTTTGTAGTAAAAAGTACACCAATAGGATCAGTATTTGAAGTAACAAGATGCATAGATGTTGCTTAAGAAAAATATATCCATAGAGTCTCAAAAGGTAATTGACATTTCCTTGTTCATGATGGTTAAACTATGTTAGCTCTTCCAAAACTGATGTAGAATTTAAGAAAATAAAAACTGTGTGGATATCTATCTATCTATCTATCTATCTATCTATCTATCTATCTATCTATCTATCTATCTATCTATCTATCTATCTATCTATCTATCTTTCTTATCTCTGAAATGAATGAAGGACTTCTAAGGAAAGCAGCTGTACACAGAGCACAGTACTAAGCAACCAGAACTCCAGGTTGGGAGGTAATGACAGCAGAGGAGGAAAAAAGAGGCAACCAAACTTTTTTTGTTTTAAACAATGTTGCATCAAGGCATTTCATATGATAAGAAGAAATGATCGGCTTTTGTGCATTGTAATTGGGGAAAATTAAAAATATATAAATTAAAAATATATAAAAATAAAAAATTCATGGAAAAAATGATTGTAAATGCAAGCCTTTAGGATATAATACACAACATACAAAAGAGGGTATCCTGCTAGAACAGACCAGTGGTTCCCAATTTTGGGTCTCCGATGTTCTCAGAGTGCAAATTTCAAGAAATCTTGGCTGCACAGCTAGTGGTGAAAGCTTCTGGGGATTTTAGTCCAAAAACATCTGGAAACCCAAGGTTGGTTTATCTTGTCCAACACATATTCCATGCTAGAGATGGGCACGACTCAGCAAAATTTTCATTTTCATTTTCATTTTCATTTTTTGTTTTGTTTCATAACGAAAACGAAAATGAAAAAATTTTCAGAAGCAAAATGACAACGGAAACGAAACAAAAAATTTTTCCGTGTTTTTCGTTTTCGTTATGGCAGACACATTGCATTGAAAAGATGCTAACGAAACGAAAAATTTTCATTTTCATTTTTGGTTTTGTTCATTTTGTTTCGTAACGAAAACGAAAATGAAAAATGTGCAAAAACCCCCAAAAAACGAAAACGAACCGAAACGGACCGCTAAACGACAAACGAAAAACAAAAAATTATTTTTTGAGTCGTGCCCATCTCTATTCCATGCAGTAGACAAGCAGATGCTTTGATGGGAATCCCATAAGGAAGCAATAGCATCCTCTTAACTGTGTTTCCTAGAAAGGCACACTGTCCTTGATTCTTGAGGAGGTTTGCAGCCATCCTGCTAGTGATTCTTGTTAGCCTTAACCCTCCCACCCTGAAATCACATAACACAGTACGGTAAAACAACAGCCAACAAGTCAATATTCTGGACTGTATATTGTCTCTCATTATTGTAAGCCACCTTTTAAGAAAGGCGGGGTAAAAATATTCAAAATAAAAATACAAAAATAAAAATATGGACTGAGGATGCTCTTCAAGCTTTGATTGGAGATGTAATATTAGATAGCAGAACCTTCTGCTTCACCAAGAGGCTTGTTCAGGTAGTCTTACACAGCTCTCTGGTTTTCTACCTGACTTTTATCATATATATGCTTATATGAGGACAGATGACGTGAGGTAGGGAAATGTAATAGACTCTGGGAAGGGTTTCTGGGTCAATTATGCTGCTGAAGCTGTGCAAGCAGACCAAGGGTGGGCAAAAGACACCTCTTCAGGTGTTGTTGGACAGCAGTTCCCAGTGTTCCTCACCATTTGACATGTTGAGTAGGGCTTATATGAGTTGTGGTCCACTGTCAACACCTGGAGGGCCACCCTTGTTGACAAGTTCTGGTTTCCCTTCCTGGCCTATCAAGTTTTAAAAATTCCTGATCGGAAAAAACTTCCCACTGAGATAGAGAATACTGTAAATCAGAATAGCAGAGAACCTTGGGATAGGTAAAGAAATGTGAATCCATCTGCATAGGTCAGTGGATTTGGTACCAGGCTGTGCAGCCAGACATCAATGGTTTGATTCTCTCCTGTTCCCCTTGGAAGATGAGCTACCCTTGAACAAGCTACACATATCCATGACTCCCTCAGACATGTGAAGTGGTAAAACAGAGGCATAGGTAGGGTTTTCAGCACCTGGGGCACAGTCAGTTTTTTGTGCCCCTCCCGCCAATCTTCTGAAAAGGATGCACCCTGCCAACTGGCAGAGAAGGTGGGAGCTTCTTCACTTCCTTGATAATAGCTCTTTTCTAGCCCCATCCAGCATCTCCGGGAAGCAGGAACTTGGAGAAAATAGGAAGGGTTCCAACCGCAGTTCTGCAGGTGTAGAGGTGGGTGCTTCTTGCCTGAACTTTCCTCCCCACTCCACTCCCCCCATGTCAGCCACCAAAGAAAACTTTTGGAAGGGCTACATGCGCCCTCTCCTTTGGGGGGAAAGGGGGCCCACCTGCCAGCCCTGGATTGCCCAGAAGGGTCCCGAGGAGGCACGAGCCTCCATTGTCAGTCTGGCCTTCCTGCAGCAACACACAAGCATACTGGGGTGCGTGCAGCCCCAACACCAACCCACATGTCCAGGAGGGAAAAGTAAAAGGCAGTTTTTATGGATCCTCTTGATTTCATATTATTTTTGCATGAGATCCTTCCCAAATCACCATCAAATCATACATCTCATTAACCTCCAAATTCCACACAATAATAATCACGGGGCCTCCAGTACATGACTATACAGTGGCACAAAACCATGGATCCAAGGTACAGATCCTCAAGGATCTAACTGATATTTTACAGGATCACCTCCAAACCACTCTCCCATCCAGGGCCCATCTCTGCACACAGACTGCACACCAAAATCAGGGGTCTATCAGTGCATGGCCCCACAGTGGTGCAAAAACATGGATCCAACACAGAGATTAACTTGATTCCATGATTTTTTTTACATTGGATCATACAAAAACCACTGTCACATCATAGGCCCCATTTCTTCTCACAGATTGCACACCAAAAATCATAGGTCTGTCAGCACATGGCCCCACAGTGGTGCAAAAACATGGATCCAGGACACAGATCCACACAAATCTACCAATGGTAACTAGAGATGGGCACAAAATGCCAAAATGGCATTTCATGCTTGTTATTCCGGCCCTGGTGCCTGCTTCGGGTTGTTTCCATTTTTCGGGCCCCGGGGACCCGCTCCACTTTCCATTTATCGGCACCCAGTGGGAAAGCGTTCCCGCAGCCGCGGGGAGCCCTCCCAGGGCTGGGCGCTGCCGGAGCCAGTGGCAGGCCTGCCAGGAGAGTGATCCCATAGCCACAGGGAGCTCTCCCAGAGCCGTGAGCTGCTGGAGCCGCCGGCAAGCCAGCCAGGAGAAAAGTCTTGCAGCCACAGGAGCACTCTCCTGGCCGGCTTGACGGCACCGGTGGTGCCCGGGAGGGCTGGGGGGAGATTTTAAAAGTCCACTCTTCCCCCACCCCATCAGGTGGGAGGAGAGAGCGGGCTTTTTAAATCTTCTCCCCTCCCGAGGCTAGCACCAAGCGGCTAATGGGCACTGGCTCCGGGAGGGGGGAAGTGGGGGAGAGAGCACACTGTCATATCCCGGCAGGCTGTCATTCACCAAGCAGAGGGCAGTGAGAGGGGGCTAGGATCCAGCCTCTGTGTGCGGATTGCTGGACAGGGTGCTGGGATCTGTTCTCCGTGTGTGGAGCCCGGAGCCCAGCCGCCTCTCGCCACCCTCTGCTTGGTGAATGACAGCCCGCTGGCCTGTCATTCACCAAGTGGAGATCACTGCCATCTGTGCAGGTAATATCCCTCCCCTGTTGGAGATCACCGTCCAACCCTCTGTGTGCACAGGGGTGAACGGGGGTCTTGGCTTCCCCGTGCAGGATATGAAAGCACCCGGGGGCTGTCATGACCAGGGCAGGGAAGATCCCCCTTTCAGACCCCCTTCACCCCTCTGCATGCATGCAGAGGGGCGAAGGGTGGACTCGGCTTCCCCACAAGGCTCAGCCCATCTCCTCTGCCCCGGGTGACAGCTACCCGGCCGCCACCTGGGGTGGAGGAGATCGAGCCGGGGTCTTGCCTCCGTGTGCAGAGGCGAGACTGTGGCCGAGGCTCAGCCAATCTCCTCCGCCCCAGGTGACAGCTGCCCAGTGTCCACCCGGGGTGGAGGAGAGACCGCGGCTGAGGCTCAGCCGATCTCCTCTGCCCCGGGTGACAGCTGCCCGGCCATCACCCAGGGTGCAGGAGATTGAGCAGTGGTCTCACTTCCGCATGTGGAGGCGAGACCGCAACCGAGGCTCAGCCGATCTCCTCCGCCCCGGGTGACAGCTGCCCAGCTGCCATCTGGGGCGGAGGAGATCGAGCCGGGTTCTTGCCTACGCATGTGGAGGTGAGACCGTGGCCAAGGCTCAGCCGATCTCCTCCGCCCCGGATGACAGCTGCCCGGCTGTCACCCGGGGCGCAGGTGATTGAGCAGCGGTCTCACTTCCATGGAGGTCGGAAGGGTGGGAACAAAGGGAGAGGGACAAACCCCCACAATGTCTGGTCCAAATTTAAGTTGCAGACAGATTTTAGAGGTCGTGTAAAAGCGCCCTAAGCTGGGGGGAATTGTCAATGCTGTAATTTGGAAGACAGACTCAACATTCAGAAGGGTCTCTTGACAGAGGCAGTTCAATGGTGAGAAAAGTAAAACCCAGCACTTAAGCATGAGAACCTGTATGCATAGGTATAGGATAGGTGATACCCGGGTCAACAGTAGTACCAGTGAGAGGAATTTAGGTGTCCGGGTGGACCAACGCCTAAAGATGAGGCAGCAGTGTGTTGCAGTTGCCAAAAACAAAAACAAACAACTTCCTAGGCTGCATCAAGATCACAGGAAGTGATAGTGCCACTCTATACTGCCCTAGTGAGCCGACATTTGGAATACAGTGTCACCACAATACAAAAATGACAGAGACCCTAGAAAAAGGGCAGAGAAGAGCAAGAAAGATGATAAGGGAAGTGGAGGTTCAACTGTAGGAAGAACAACTAAGGGCTGCTCCGCAGCTGGCCATCCCGGTGCATGGGGCTTGTTTGCCCTTGCACATGAAGAGACACGAGACCTGGCACGATAATCATACTCAGGTAAGGGAGGGGGAGGAGGACTGTATAAAACAGTACTCCTCCCCAAAAAAGACTCTTGCCATCTGAGTGTGCCCCACCCACCCTCTGCCTGTTTTCATGCACTAGTGTGAGTCTAACTGGTCACCTTCAGGGGCCGGATAGGACTTTTTGACCTTTTCTTAAGATTGACTGGATGAGAGCGGGGATCTTTCACCTATCCCACACTGGTGTGGGGCAGCAACTTTTTAGGAAGTTCCTTCAATTGGTCACACTGGTGGCAGAAATGAGGAAAAGGCAGCCAGTGCATCAAAATCCATCAGACCCGTTCCTAGCCCATCCATCCCCCGAAGGCTGTGGATTGAGAGAGTACAGCATCAGGGGGAGGATGCACAGGGATGCCTCTCGAGGCCTGGAACAACCAGTAGTAAGGCTACAGGACCCAGAGGGTGGTAAGTGAATTTGCTGGCCCCAGGGGGCACTGTCTCCAGGACAGCATCAACAGGGAGCAATGACTTGCCCTAAGCTGCCAGTTGGAGGGGTCCTGGGAGACCCTGAGGTTCCAACCAAGGATCCTCTGGAACCAGGCCCCTCTAGGTTACATGGCTAGATGTTGTGTTTATCAGTTAATAAAGTGTGGTCCAGTTAAATCCCAACACCTCGTCTTGCGTCTTTATTTCGTGTGGGAGGACAAAAGAACTAGGCATGTTTAGACTGATGAAGAGACGACTGAGGTGAGACATGATAGCAGTCTTCCAATACCTGAAACATTACCACAAGAAAGATGGCATTGATTTATTCTCATTTGTACCTGAGAGTATGACAGACCCATGATTTTTGGTGGGTCTGTGGGCAGAGATGGGGCTGCTGATCCGAGAGTGGTTTGGGGATGATGCTGTAGATAAAACAGGTATATCCATGTGTATCTATCTATGCCTTAGATTCATGCTTTTGCACCACTGTGAAGCCATGTGCTGATGGACCCATGATTCCTGTACAGAGATGGGACCTGGGATGGTAGAGTGATTTTGATGCAATCCTGAATAGAAACCACTTAGACCTGTGGGCCATTTGTTGATTTTGGTGTGCAATCTGTGTGCAGAGATGGGTCCAATCATGGAACAGTAGTTTTAGCATGATCCAGTGTAAAAATCAAATGAAATTGAGTGGCTCCATGACACAGATCCATGTTTTTGAGTGACAGCCATGCGCTGGAGGACCCATGATTATTATTGTGCAGTGACTGGACATTAATGAGATGTATGAAGTCATGGTGATTTGGGAAGGATCCCATGCAAACATCATATGAAATCATATGAAATCAAGCTGATTCATTCTTGATGTCAAAGATCCACATTTTACCTAGACCCTTTTTTAGAGACAGAACAAGTATTAGAGGTGGGAATTCCCATTTCCTGAAATGACTTTTTAATGACCAAGAAGCAACATTACAGTTTGCTCACATTTACCCATTACTGACATCACCACTGTGTGCTGACAAAAAGAAAGGGGAGCCCTGGGATCAATACCAAATTAAATGCAAACACAACATGGAAATAATATTTTTTTAAAAGAAAAAGATGAAATGAACCACAGACCTGAGACTTCCCTGACTGACTGAGTGTGCCTGATCTACTTCACAGGGTGGTTCTGAAGGCAATGTAGATTTAAAGGAAAGCCCCATACAGTCTCACGGGGGGCAGGGGGAACGGGACATAATGAGATGATCAGGACAGGAGTTAACACAGACATTGAAACAACATATCTGAGACGATTGGGGCATGTTTGTGTGTGTGTGCTGGTACACCCACAAATGACTGTGAATATGAACCAGTTCCAGAGTGATAACTGTAAACTGCAGAAATAATGACACTGCAAACTGGATTCTGCATGCATGCATCATCTGGAACAGTCATCATCTTCCATTTAGAAATCTTACCTGGGATAAAATGACTTGCCTATCTATACACACTGCGGGGCTTTGGATTTGTGTTTTTCCCTAGTAATTCACAAGCAAGGAACTTCTGAGGCAGATGGAACATTCTAAAATGGGCCCAGCGCACATAATTATTTACAAATGTAAATATCTCAGTGGTTATATTTAAGTCCTTGTAAGTATCGGAAATAGCTTGAGACTCTAAAACGTAACTGTTGAGCTTTTATTTAATTTTTTTTATATCACGACTGCTTAATCTAATGATTACTGCACTCTTTCCCACATACGACTCCTCAGATATTATTGGACTACAACACCCACCAGCCTGCATTATTGGCCATTGTGACTGGGATGATAGACCTTACAATTAAATAATTTCTGGACTTCAGAAGTTGGGGAAGGATGGATTAGAGCAGGAACAGATGCATGGAAGTCCTGGAGCTACATCCAGCCCCACTTCTGCCATCCTTGAAACAGTTGGTTCAAATAGGTCAGAGCCTCCCGCCCTGCATCAGGATAGCTCAGTGGTTTGAGTACTTGGCATTGGAGCCAGAGTCTGGGAGCAAAATTCCCCACTGTGCCTCCTTGACGGGGGATGGACTTTATGTCCATAGGCCCCCTTACAGCTCTGTAATTCAATGATGATGATGATGATGATGATGATGATGACGATGACGACGACGACGACGACGACGACGATGACGATGACGACGACGACGACGACGATGATGAAACAGCCCTGAACCATCAGCTTTTAAAACCACAACTGAACTCCCAGGTACTACTGTTTCAGATGGGTTTAATTTGTCAGCATGTTTATGTGCCCCTTCCTCTAGAACAGTGGTTCTCAACCTTCCTAATGCTGCAACCCTTTAATACAGTTCCTCATGTTGTGGTGAGTCCGTGCCCTGCTTGGAAGAGGAGGGTCTCCCCCTCCTTATTTCAATAATGATAACCTTTATTGTCATTGTACAACCAGTGTACAATGAAATTGGCTGAGCTCCCTCCCTCCCCCCAACACCATCCCACTAAAAATCCATTCAATCTGATTTCATACTGTGTGCTTGCTGCACAACTCGCCAGCACCACAAGTCTATCACAAGTTATCACATCTCGTTTAAGAGTCGAACAGCCCACAGATAAAAACTATTTTTTAGCCTGTTGGTACGGCTTGCTATACTTCTGTATCTCCTACCCAAGGGTAGGGGAGTAAATAAGTGCTGGCCAGGGTGTGAGTCATCCCTGATGATTTCCCTTGCTCTCCTATGACAGCGGTCCTTGGCGATATCATCTAGTGGACTCAGGGGACAGCCCATGATGTTTTTTGCTGTGTTCACTACCCTCTGTAAAGTCTTTCTGTCTGCGGCTGTCAAACCAGCATATCAGACTGTAATGCAGTACGTAAGGACACTTTCTATTGTAGACCAGTAGAAGGAGGTCATCAATTGTTGTTTCACATTGTTCTTCTGCAAAAGCCTGAGGAAATAGAGTCTCTGTTGAGCCTTCCTGGCAACATGGGTTGTATTAATTTTCCAGTTCTCACTTGCTTTCTTCATTTTTGTTATATTCTGTTGGTTTTATTTTAATTGTAAACCGCTCAGAGTTCTGTCTGGAAGATGGGCATTATAGAAATACAAAGAACAAATAAATAAATAAATAAATACAAGCCCCCATTGGCAAGCCACTGCCACAGGTGCCATAGAGAACTTCCCTCTACAGGCACCCTCAGCCAATCGCAGCCTCCGGTGCCATTGACTGACATCCCCTCCAACCAATCAAGCTGTAACTCCCTATTTCCCCCCTTCCTCCCCCCCTCCTCCAGACCCAAGCCATTTGTACCTTTTTCTTCACTGGCTCATGGCGACCCCCTGTGAAATGGTTGTTTGACCCCCAAAGGGATCACGACCCCCAGGTTGGGAACAAGTGCCCTAGAAGATCCAGTCTCTGGACCTGCTAAATATGTTGATACCTGAATTAGAATGCTGGAGAGGTATGGGGTCCAAATCATCCTCCATCCCACACTTTGATGGCTTGTAGTCTTTCCTTTTCATCTCTCTTTCAGGCTTGTTGTAAAACTGAAATAAGGTTTTGCTGAGGGGAAACCTCTGTGTTGTGTCTAATTATATGGACAAAAGGCCGGACTAATAAAATAAAATAAAATGGAAATCATTATATCCTGGATAAGCATTGGTCACTTAAAAATGATTAAGCCACCTTTGGGCCCTTTTTTCTAGAGAAAGGAGAGGTAGAAATAAAGTCAGTAAATAAATTACTTCAAATATTTTTGCATAATATTAAAATAGTATACAATAAGTATTTTCTAATGGAAATATTTGGTGATGAAGTTTTCACAATATCTGTTATCTTTTACTCTCTGTGTCTCTCTCACACACTGCCTGTTCTCTCTCTCTCTCTCTCTCTCTCTGTGTGTGTGTGTGTGTGTGTGTGTGTGTGTGTGTGTGTGCATGAGAGAGAGAGAGAGAGAGAGAGAGAGAGAGAGAGAGAGAGAGAGAGAGAGAGCATGGATGACCAATCAAGAAAGAGTTAAAACTGATCGGCAGAAGATATATTCATCATAACAGTAATCTTTTTTAAAAAAAATTGTATCAGTGGGTCAATAGTTCAGAAAAAGAAGGCACTATAACTTGAGTAGACACTAATTAAAAGAATCAATTCTTATCCTACTACATATGTCCAGTCATATTAACACATTTCTAGATTTCTTACTCAGTGGACTAGTCAAGATTAAAGGATTTGCTAATATAGATGAACCGAGAATGCTTCCAAACTGACTGAGCAGATTTGTGGACAAATTAGTTCATTTAAAATTGACAGTGAAAGATTGATTTTGCACAGAATGAGTTACCTAAGGTATTCATCATTTCCTCGGCATCTTGGCAAAAGACAGGGAGCAGCTTCCCCCTTTCTTTCTGATTGTAATAGGGCTGCTTACTGAGCACCTTTATTTTGCAGCCTTGATTGCTGCTTGTCAGTTCTTTTAATTTAGACAGATTTTTAGCCCTCCATAGCAAGACCTCTAGAAATAACTTCCCTAAAAGCCTTCACATAATGACTCATTTCAGGAGTTGCTCAATTCAGCCGTACTACTTAAAATTATAATGCAGGGTGGCTAATTACACGGGGGGGGGAGAGATCCAATTACTGCAGAGACCATTTGATTCATTATTCAGATTGTCTGCAGGGGAAATGCATGTATCTAAACATGGGATTATAGGTACCTAATGAAAATGCCAAGTATTACTGCATCACTTAATGCCAACTGGCCCTGTCTGATGATATCATCTGAGATGTTACAGCTTTCATGGAGTCCGATCAATGGTGATGGATTTATTTTCACTTCTGCCACAAAAGTGGCATCATTCACATTGGCAAGTGGTTGAGAAACATTTTCTATTACCAAGAAAGAGTTGTGTGGGCAAACACCATAATGGCTGCCAGAGTTGTGGAAATTATAGGGGGGGGGGGTGAGTTGTACATTCCCAGAAACCAAAAACAGTGCAAAATCAAAGTAGACCAAGATCAAACTAACCACTTTCCCCATCTCTATTCCTAACAGGGTTGATTTGCATTCACTATATTACTAAGAATCCATTCCCAGCTCTTAGTCTTGCATTATCCTGGCAGTCTAGGCATAATACCTTGCAGGGTACAGCTATACCATCCAAAGCCAAACTGAACAGCAGCACAGCAATTATGGTTATATGTACTGTGCCAGTACTCTGGCTCCAAAATTGTGCTAGTGCTGGCTCAAGTGGAACAACACTATCCATTAGCCAGGGACGAGATGTCCATCTGCCTTGTTACATGAGACACTGCCTCAGACTGGACCATAAAATGCAATTGCCAAACAGCATTCCCATCAGTTGCAACTGACGTCCCAGAAATAGATTGATCAGATGGTTGCTTCTCATTGAGCAGTAGCTACGCTTAACATTTGCCAGGTAATCAAAGCAGGAGAATCATGGAGTTGGAAGAGATGCCATTAGATTCTGCATGGAGACAGAGAAGCTACCGAGATACTGCGTTGTGAAAGCCTGCACTGCCATGAAAAGGTCTGAGAAGGCCTGTGGTTGTTTTTCTTATGTATCATTAAATCAACTGTAATTTATGACACCCGTATGAATTAATGACGTTCATAAGGCTCTATGATCAACAGCTCTGTTAAGGTCTTACAAATAAAACTCCATGGCTTTGATTACCAATTCAACCCATCTTTTATTCAGTAGTTGTGTTTTCCTAAATTTTTTAAACTTTTCCCAGCAGTATTACATTTCCTACAGGATATTGTCTTCTTATGTTATGCCACTAAGTATGACAGACTCAGTTTCCCCCCTCCTTTTGGTCTAGAACCCATATATTTGCCTATCTCCATGGTGTGTGTCCTGATGTCCTCTAAGAGCACATTTCAAACCACTCAATTTCTACCCTATTATTTTTCTTTATTCTCCACCATTAACAAAGACTGCTTTCACACTATCCCTAAAATCCACAGCAAACTGTGATCTGGATCATATATACCCCAGAGCCGTCACGGGATTGGTGTTGCAGATTGGATGTTCCCATGGTCACATTTTGAAGATCCACAACCGTTCTGATCCCACGACTGAGAACCGCAGCAAAGACACCATAACAGGGGTGAAAAGATTTTGGTGCAGATTTTCCATGTCCCCACCGACTCAAGTAATGGTTTTAGAATCCACATCGGAACAGTGAAAAGGATTTTACCACCTCGAGACCAGATACTTGTAAAATTTGCTGGGTCACGCTCAAGTGGGTGTGGTCACACTTTATTTCACAAACTCCAGGACACCAAAAGAACTCCTAGTTCCCTGAGCTCCTTGCTCTCTGAAGATGCCAGCAACAGAGTCTGGCAAAACGTCAGGAAGAAAAACTTCCAAAACACGGCCAAACAGACCGAAAAACTTACAACGATCAGATCCCATCTGTGCAAGTCTCCGAGAATACTCTGATCTTATTTGTTCCATTTGCTTTCTCCATCACATTCAAGTATGAAGCGGTAATGGCAGAATGATGGGAATTGCATTTTATAAATTGTGAGGTTATTTATGATGCAGCAGATGATCTTATATGAATATCCACATATATCACACATGTATGACATGAGTACAGAAATCAGTTTCTTGAGAAACATTTTTTAAAAGTCACTTTATTATGAGAAAAAGATGTGTGCAGGCAGATAAGTTTTCCTTCAGCATAAGGTACAAAAGTATTTCAGGCACTCGAACCTATCTCAACTGAGGACTACAGTTTATTTTCATTCGAGTTTATTTTCATGTTTCACCAGGGTGTAACTAAGGGGCAAATTCTGCTCCCATACATAGAAGGACAGCAAGGTCTTCCATGCTTCTGGCTTGCATTAAACTCCCCATTATTTATCTGCACATTATCTTCTGTAGGGAAAAGTACTCGAAAGAATAAAGGCTATATTCAGAGCATTGGGAAACCTAGGCAAATGGAAAGGTTAAGGAAAACTATTTCATAAAATGACAAAGCATGTGGGATGAGTTACCAGAGACAGGAAAGGTAATTTATAACATATGTTTATGAATCAATGTGTTCAAAAGCAAACTGGATTGGGAGAAGTGAGAAAAGAGGAGTGTAAGGAATGCAGGAAATTAGAGATGGGGGGGGGGAAGCAGAAAGGTCAGTTTTATGAGGATTAGTTGCTTTTAATAGAGCAGGACTGGGAGCAGGTGGAGTTCCCACCCTTTCCTGCAACACATGCACAGTTCAGAGCCCAACGCCTATCCCATGTCCTTATGGTTTGATTTTATTGGTGTTTGAATATTATATATTTGATACTTTATTGGTATTTGAAAAACATGTAGATTGCAGCTTAATGTTTCTTCTTATGTTTTGTTGTGTCTAGGGTTTCTCCACAGAAGAATCTCATTGCCTCTGCCTTAATACTCAAGCAATCACCATGCCACACCTGCCTTGATGAACAAGCAAAATTTACTCAGCTGTTTCAGGACTGGCCTTGCAGAGGCATCAAGTGGGATGGGGTACATTTTTCCATCACATATTCTTTGTCTGCTGAGACACGTTCATGGCTGAGGGTCCTCCGGAGCTGCAACATGCTGTGGGAAGCTTGTTTATCATAGAACCATAGAATCATAGAATTGGAAGAGACCCCAAGGGCCATCCAGTCCAATCCCCTGCCATGCAGGAACCCCATCACAATATTTCCGACAGATGGCCATCCAGCCTCTGCTTAAAAACCTCCAAAGAAGGAGACTCCACCAGCCTTTGTGGCAGCATATTCCACTGCCGAACAGCTCTAACTGTCATGAAGTTCTTCCGAATGTTCAAATGGAATCTCTTTTCCTGTAGTTTGAAACCATTACCCTGAGTCCTAGTTTCTGAAGCCATGGAAAACAAAACTGTTCCCTCTTCAATATGACATCCTTTCAAATATTTAAACATAGCTATCATATCCCCCCTCAGCCTTCTTGTAGAAAGGCTAAACATTCCCAATTCCCTAAGCCCTTCCTCATAAGACATTTCCTCCAGACCTTCAACCATCCTGGTCGCCCTCCTCTGCACCTGCTTGAGGTTGTCAACATCCTTTTTAAATTGAGGCACACAGAACTGGACACTGTAGTTACAATGGACAATTGATAGCCTTTTCTAATACAATAATACCTTGGTTTACGAGCATAAACCACTTTTATATCAAAGTAAAATTCCCATAAGAAATAATGGAAACTCAGATGATTTGTTCTGGGGTGTCATAGACCACATACTGTACACACAAAATGCCAAAACTCACAAAAGAAGTTGTCTAGAAGTCCACATCCACACAATGGTTTAGGTACCTGGCTGTGGAATCTGCTCTGTTTGGGATTAACAACTGGATTTTACTCTGTATTTTTAATGTGACTACAATAATAAAGTGCAGTTTGTAGCCCTAAACACACTTGATTAGTTGCCCCATGACAAGAAATGGTTTGGGGGGAAAAATGAGAAAGAATGCTGAAAACAATTTAAATAAAAATATAAAAAACAAAATAAAACCCTATCCTGAAAGTTCCTGGTTGGTGCAAGGGAGACTTCTATTCCTCTCTCCTCCCTCTGCTTTGGAGGTTACCTGAGATGGAACATTCCAGACAATCATCCACAATCCAGCAGGGAGGAGGAGAGAGCCACAATTGGATCCCTTGTGATTATGTGACCTGCTCCAGTGCTTATATATCAAGACATTGCTTACTGATCAAGGCAAAATTTAGAAGAAATTTTTGCTTATCTTGCAAAAACATCTCAAACCAAAGTATTACTGTATAGCATATGGGACTATGTGAGTCCTGTCTTCAGCCTGAGTCCACACACTTATTTCACATACTTGTCTGTAAGGCTGACTCTGCCATTATATCAGTGATGGACAGCTGTGTTTGTCCTTTTATTTATTTATTTATTTATTTATTTATTTATTTATTTATTTATTTATTTGCAATCTCTAGGAGCCACATTCACACTTTTCCTCCCTGAACTAATTCCTTATAGTTCCCATCAGCCTTGCCAAGCACAACCAATTTTGAGGGGGTGCAATCAGCTGCTACCAATATTTGCAAATTTACTCAAGACATGATGGTGGTGGTGGAGGAGGTGGCATTGGAGATGGTGATTGTATGATGTATGGCCAGTTATCACATGATCTGGGCATTTTAACTGGCATCTAGCTATAGTTCTGCCCTCCTCTAGGTTGTTTGATTGTTTTGTTCCAGCCCTTGCCTCCTTTTGAAGTTGAATCAAAACATGTTATTTCTGCCACACATTTGAAATGGAAAGCCCTGCTTCACAGTAAGGCCCCAGTCCCAGGTCCCTTTAAAAGCAGTTTAAATTACCAGATAAACTGTGTCTAAAAATGCTGTCCCCACAGCCACCTGCCTTTTTGAAAAAAAAAAGAAAAAGAAAACCCGGTAATGCTCCCTTAAGTGAGGTTTCTATGACTTACCCAGGAGGTAGGGAATTTTTTGCCTCGCTTTGAAAATCCAGCTTTTAAGGAGGCAGACGCCATGGGACCATGCAGATGAACCAGGTTTCTTTCTTTTTTTAACTCATAACACTGATCGGCTGTTCCTGGGGCCGATCGGCGCTGGTTTTTTAAATTTACTTTTACCTTCGGAGAAACAGGAAGCTCTATCCGGTCCTACAAGTTTTAATTTCCCCCAGCCAAGTGGTCCGTTTTTTTTCAAATGCTAGCACCACCTGCTGGCCAAGGGGGCTAAACTGTACTTTAAAATAAAAAAACAGCTTTTGACGTGAGAACTCTTGTCCCACATACTAAATCACGTGATGGGACAAAGAGGAAAAGCCGGACCTTCAGAAGATCAGGATCGAAACCCAGGGGTGACCAAGAAGCTGAGAACTGATCTGTTTGCTGCTCATCTGTTGATTGTCCAGTTATCCTAGGTTTCATTGGTTCTATTGCTGAGTACACACTGCCTTTTGTTTTGAAGCAATATGTAAATTAATTGACAAATGAAAAACATGCCATACAGTTGAAGCATTAACTAGCCAAAACAAAGTATGCAAAACTGAACAGTCAATGCCATGAATAAAAGTGGAGGAATTTTGGAAATGTGAGGTTTTTCAAATACTACAAATAGTATAAGTAGCAGCAGAGAACTAATGTACATATGAACCAAAGTGAAATACTCTAGAGAGTAGACTGTAACTACAGAAAAAAAGTTTGGAGAACATATTTGAAAACCCTCTTATTATAAAGATATACAACAAGCACTCCAGAAATTATTATAACTTTGTTCATTAGGTAATACACAACAGCTAAAAATTTACTATAGATAAAATCGTGCACTTCTTCACATGGTGAGTCATTGAATTTAGGAACTGTCTACTGCAAAATGCAGCAATAGTTAGCAACCTGAATATTGGTGAAAAGGGATTGCTGCATTCTTCTTATGTGCTGTTAATACACTAGTAATATAGTGACTCGAATAAACTTTTCTAGGTATGTGAGATGTTCAAGGAGTGGTTTATAGCTGTCACTCTGCAGTGAGTTTCTCTAGTTGAACAGGGGATTTGAATACAGGTCTCCTGAACATTATTTCAATATTCTGAAGCCTAATCATATTCCAACATTCTACGACCTTTACCATGCTGTCTTTCCAAGAGGGGTGTGTTTGTTATTTCATTTTTGTTTTTGAATAATTAGGCACTCTCTGATTGTTAGAGATGATGGTTGTGAATCTCCTCCAATATTAGAGGCATACAGCTGACTGCTATTTCCCGTTTCATATACTGCGGTCCCGGTATATTGCAGGACTGCATTATATGAAGGCAAGGGCTCCTGGGGCAAGCTGCATGGTCCCATTTGAGGCCTCCTGCACTTACCCCAGGCCTGGTGCTGCCCCAAATGGACCTCCAGCAAGCTTCCCGGGCCTGTCTGAGGCCCCAGGAGTGGTTTCCAGAGAACTGGAAGTCACCTCTTAAAAATTGGAAGTGCCTTCCGGATAATCCAAAACCACTTCTGGGGGCTCTGACACGCCCAGGAAGGCCATTGGAGACCAGTTTGGGACAATGCCAGGGCTCAGGTAAGTGTAGGAGGCCCCAGATAGCCCCCCCAGTCCCGACCCAACCCAGCACTCACGTATCACAGATTTTCCATCATTGCGGGTTGCGTCGGGTCCCTAACCCTCATGATAGGCAGGGGATTACTGTATATTTACATAAGAACATAAGAACATAAGAAGAGCCATGCTGGATCAGGCCAAAGGCCCATCTAGTCCAGCTTCCTGTATCTCACAGTGGCCCCACCAGATGCATCTGGGAGTGCATGAGACTAGATATCTGTCTCCTGATACCACTCCCCTGCATCTGGCCCTTGACGTACCCTGGTTTTAAGCCTGGGGAATTACACATCTCCATCATGGTTTGTAACCCGTGATGGACTTTTCCTCCAGGAATCTGTCCAATCCCCCTTTGAAGGCATCCAGGCCAGATGCCATCACCACGTCCTGTGGCAGGGAGTTCCATAGACTTACAACACACTGGGTGAAAAAATATTTTCTTTTGCCAGTTCTTACTTTCCCAGCCCTCAATTTGAGTGTATGTCCCCTAGTTCTGGTATTTTGGGAGAGAGAAGAGCTTCCCTCTATCCACTTTACTCATACCCTGCATTATTTTGTATGTCTCAATCATATCCCCCCTCAAGCGCCTTTTTTCCAGACTAAAGAGGCCCAAATGTTTTAGCCTTTCTTCATAAGGGAGGTGCCCCAGCATAAGGGAGGTGCCCTGAGTATCAGATCCAGAGAATATGTCATAGCTCTCTGGTCTTGCTAAAGGGCTTCCCATTGAGAGTTCTCATTGTACCAAGTTGTTGGGTGGCAAATGGGGAACTCAGTTTGGCTGTTTTTGGTAAATGGGGTGAGCTAGGTCAGCAGTTCCCAATATTGGGTTACCCAGATGTTCTTTGGCTACAGTTCCCAGAAGCTATAGCTGGCACAGCTAACGGTGAAGACTTACACTCTAAGAACACATTGGTTACTGAAGGTTGGGAACCACTGATCGAGGTAATGAAACCCCTGTTGCAAGCAACATGGCAAACCTAAACATATAGTGAAAGAGTTTAGGACTAGTTGTCTTTTGATGGCAACACACACCAGGAAAAGAAAGGAGTATGAGCTTCCTTTCTATACCCAGGGGCATGGCATGGGGAGGGCAAGGGGTGGGGTGCCCTGAGCACAGCAATTAGGGGTCACATATTCACCTTCCGCACCCCTCATCTGCCATCTCCAAGTCTGGCTACTGCCTCCAAGATTCGAAAGAATGCCTGTTCAAGGATCCTTGCATTTCAAATCCCTGCTGCCATGTGTGTATAAATGTTTGCCTACTGAGGCCACTTTCCATGCTTCTAAAGAAATCAGCTGCAGTCTATGAAGCTTTGCAGCAAATAAAACACCTTTAGGATACCATAAGACTATTTCTTGTTTTTGTTTCAAGAGACTAATATGGCTACCCCCTGTGCATATTTTGGATGGCTCTGCGGAACTGAAAACAGAAGAGAGAACCAGGCTGCCTGCCCCCTAATTTAGGCATAGATCAGAAAAGTAATTTTATTAGGTGTAAGTCCAGAACAACCTTATCTGAGCTGCTACTGTCCTGGATTGCCCGCCTGTTCATCCACAGAGGGGTTCACACACAGCTATATCTTGTACCTTAGCAATTGCCTAACATCCCTGCAATTTTTTTAATCAAGAGGCAAAATGCTTTGTATGTATGAACTATTTTCATTCAGAGATCATTTCCTGTGTGGAACAGTGGTAGCAGATGGCCTCTCTGCACTGAGATGAGCCCTGGTCATGGTTTTACTGGCAAGATAACTTGCTCTTCTCCTCTTCTCGGCATGTGGGCTAGTGCTGTTTAAATAGCCTAGGGAAAGGAAAAAGAGCCAGAAATCCCAGGTCACAAATGAAGCCATGCCTTCTTCTCTCTCCCTAAAAGGTGGCAGTAATTTCTGACAATGAAGTACGGACCAACTCCCTACATGAGTGTTATGACCATCGGGATGCAGGCTATTTTGTAAGCTTCCTCCATTTGAAAAATCCACAGGGAAGTGCTCCACCTCCTTTGTGCCAGATCCCTCACGCTTCGATGATCTTGGAACAACCTACAGAAGTCTCACCAGAGGTAGCGGCAAGCTGTTTCTCCAAAATCACTGGATGGTACACTCAGTTGGTGAGAGCAGCAAGAAAATCAGGAAGCAGCAAGAAAAAGTCATAATCTGCTGCCAACCGATTTTAAATTTCCAAACATGCCTCTGACAAGGTCATGCTTGGTTTCACCTTTTGGTTAGCATCCTCTTTTTTTCTATAAATATTCCCATGCACATCTCAGTGAGATCATGGTTGTATTACTTGCCTAAATGTTGAGTGCCTCCACTTGACATTTTCAGTTTTATTCATCTTTGGAACAGAACAAAGTTTCAATAATTTAAATGCAGGAGATTAGGAGTATCCATTCTTCTTCTAATAATCATACTTCTCTCCTTTATTCCCATACCAGGGCCGTTGCTAGGGTTTTTTGCACCCTAGGCGAGGGGCGGCGGGCGGGAGGCGGGTGGGCGGCGGGCGGCAGGGGGCAGGTGAGCAGCAGCAGCAGCGGCGGGTGGGCAAGCAGTGGTGGGGGTGGGGGGAGGGGCAGCCGGCGGTGGGGGCAGGGGGCGGCTGGCAACGGGTGGTGGGGGGATGGCTGGCGGTGACCAGCAGCAGGGGGCGGCGGCGGCGGGGGGCAGGACAGCCGGCGGGGGACAGGGGGCAGCCAGCGAAGGGCGGTGGGGGGACGGCCGGTGGTGGCCGGCGGCGGGGGGGCGAAGGGAGGGGCAGCAGGCTGGTCAGTGCCCCCCTGTCCATTTTGGCACTCTAGGCAACTGCCTAGTTTGCCTTAATGGACGTGCCGGCCCTGCCCATATGTATATTGCATACTGAGAGGAAAAAAATATTTGATAGTTTTTTGATCCTCTTTGAGATCCCAGTTTCCCTGCCCGAGTTTCACTTGGTCAGCTTTGCTGAGCATTAGGGCAGTTCATAATGGAAGAACAATAAACCATTACTTGAACAGATTATAGGCCCAGAATAGCATGTGTTCCTGAAATATGTTGAGCCCATGGTAGAAGCAGTAGGGACTTCACCAGTCTGAAGTGAGCCCCTCTCGATCAGTTGGACCTGAGTGGATCACTCCTAGTTTGGTCTATCTGGATATTTTGTGAAACATCATTCTATTAACATTCTTTCATAACCAATTCAGTTTATATAATACTTTATAATCTACTTAGAACTAAAAGGTTTTAGCTATTTCATCTAAAACCTCCATCCTGAATTTTAATAGGAAGTAGCTTTGCACTGAGTGAGACCATAGATCCATCTAGTTCCATACAGTTGATAGAGATTAGCAGCGTCTATCCAAGAATTCAGGAAATAATTCTTTGATCCTTACACCAGCAACTGAACCTACATTCTTCCATATGTAAAGTGTTTGCAAACCTATGAACTACACATTGATATAGATAACTTTGCATCAGAATTAATATTTCTAGATCTACTCATTTTAACAGGGTTTTTCCCTATCTAGCATCTGAATGAAAAGGTTGAAAAAGACTAGTCAGTTTAAAAAACTGAATTAATTACTACAAAACAGAATTCATTCATATGCTTGCCTCTGGACTCCAGCTCTCTGCTTTGGTTTTTTAAAATGTAGAGAGGTGGATGTCTAGCTGATAGAAGCACATATCATGATGACCTTTCAGATACTAACAAAATCTAAAATCTGGAAAGAAGTGGCAGAGAAACACAGGTGCTACTTTATTTTCTAATTCAGCTGGGAGAACTTGAAAAGGCTCACATTGAGAGGTTGAATCAAGTGATAGGCACACAAAAATAAAGCATTTAATTTAGTTTCATTTCTCCTTTCCTTTCCTTTTTTGTTACTAACTCATTTTTAAAGAATTTTAAATTTTAAATAATGAATTTTAATTCATTGTGCTATATGTCTCCCCTGGGTCCTAGAGGCACCAAATTTTGGGGGTAGCTTCTTTTGACTCTTCCTTTTAAACCCCACAAATTTGGAGAGGTTTGTGATTTAGGGGGCTGAGTTATTAAACTTAAAAGGGGGTCCCCCAGGAGAAAATTATTTGTAATTTATCGGGAAGCCCCCTAAACCCCAAACCTCTGCAAATTTGGGGAGCTTAACGAAAAGAATCCAAAGAAGCTATTCATTTCCATCTAGGAGAAATTGCTTCATTTCTAGATGGGAAAAACTGTGTTTTGTTTCATTTCATAATAAAATGGGTCCTACTGTTTTGTTTCATAATGAAATGATTTGTTTTTATTTATTTATTTATTTATTTATTTTAATACTTATATATCACCCGTCTTCCAGAGGAAGTCCAGGCAGTTTACAACAAAATGAAAACAGTAACAGAAATGACAAATTAAATAAAACATTGCAATAAAAGTACAAACATGTGGGAGGATCCTGAAGAAAAAAGACTCGAGTCCAGTTGCCTGACCAGCGGAGCGATCACGCCCCTTGCCATTGGCACATTTTATTACATATGGTTTACATCCAAGAGTATGCACAGCATCAGTGATTGGTCACAAAAGTTCCAGGAGTGAAGGTGGCACATGCTGGTTGGTTGAACCAGACAGTCGTCTCATGAACAGAGCATGCTTTGCACAGTTATTGATTACAATAACACATGTCCTTGCTGTTTACAGACGGAAGGTGAGTAAATGAGGAGTAGACAGGAATAGGTAAAGAGAAATGAAAAGTAAATGGAATTAGTTCAGTAACCCAGAGTAAATAAATGAAAGATGAACAGAGTAGAGTCAGAGTGAGTAAACAAATAGTAAATGAAAGGTAAACAAGGCTTGAGCTAAATAGTAAATAATAGGTAAACAAAATTTACCCAAGCTGGTTTAGAGGGAATACAAGGTCTGTAACGTGTGGATTGAGCCAGAGTTCATCAGGAGAGTTTTCTCTCTCATGGAATGTCCTCTAGGCCTCCTCCCACCTGTCTGAATCCCTTTCCAATCCAGACTCCATCAGTAACAAAATGACAAAACAGCATTTTGGGGTTGTTGTTTTTTTGTTCCCATCTCTAGTTGAATCCAGTTGATAGTCCCAACTAAACAGACTCATTGAATCATTTAGATTTATATAAGTGTTGATCCAATAATAGATTGAGCATATACTTGAGACTAGCAACAAGATTTGGGATAGGATCCTTCAATGCACTACTTTTGTTAGTGATCCATCTTGGACTCTTTCAGTGTTTTTGCTGCCATCATACTAATATATATTTGGATGGAACTCCGATCTCTGCTTGCTGGCATGTATTAACCAATAATTATACCATTTTAATGCAAAAGGATAGTATTAGTGGGCCTGGGGAAAAGCACAAGATTTATGGATGCACCCCCTCACCCAAATAAAGGATAATCTTTGGAGGGGATACATAGAGCATCCTGACACAAATCAAGCATTTTTAGCCATAAAACTTTGGCTTGTTGGAGAATGCACCGAAATTGAAAGGAAGATAGGAGAAAATGGCATGAGTGGGCTATCTGGAAACCTCAACCCTCTCTACTGCAATCCCTACAGTGGAGACCATATGTACAACTTAAATTGAAAAAAAAAAGGTGTGATAAGGCAATAACAACTACCTTAGAAAGACTTTAGAACTGCAGAGCTAAAAGGGACCCTAAAGTCATGAAATCTAGCCCCTGACAAGAAGAAACAATGGAAAATCAATCTCTGAACCTCTGGCTTTCCAGCCAGAGACCTAAACCACGGAGCTATTTCCAAATACATGTGTATCTTGGGGGAAAAGCCAATATTGATCATGGCTCCTTGTCAACTGGATACATAGGGCCAACCTGGGGAAAGGTCAGCATCATGTGAGTGGAATTCTCATTATGCAAAGGAATTTTTCCTTCTTTTCTTTCTCCACAGCCTCAGAACCATCACCAGTCCATATTGAAAGATCCTTCAACTGCAATGCCAATAGGATCCATTCTTTGGCAGACCATTGAAAGTAAACTCATTGCTGTCTCCTTAAGACAGGCATGTCCAAACTTTGGCCCTCCTGATGTTTTAGACCACAACTCCCAGAATTCCAAGCCTGTATTTCCAATGGCAAAGGACTGTGGGAGCTGTGGTCCAAAACATCTGGAGGGCTGGAGTTTGGACATGCCTGCCTTAAGACATGTGAAATAGAACACCACACACTGTGTTGTTCTTTAAAAGCCTTTTCTATACTACCCCGTAGCAGTCTGTTTTCAATATTTTGCGCAGAACATCCACTGATACATGCCTACACTTAATTTCAGTTTTTAAAGGAGTGGTTCCAAAACTTGGGTCCCCAGATAACCGTGGACTACAAGCCCCAGAAATCCTGGCCAGCACAGTTAGTGGTGAAGGCTTCTGGGAGTTTTAGTTGAAGAGCATCTGGTGAACCAAGGTTGGAGCCATGCATCTAGTGCATCTAGAGATATGATCTAAAGGGCAGGTGAGTAAAATCTACACATAAACATACTTTGGGTATTCACTGCAATTTGGATATCAGACAGCATGTTGTTGATGAAGAATACTCAAAAGTATGGAAAACTGATTATATTGTAATTATCTATGATTAACAAGCCAAACTTTCCAGCAGACAGTACTTCTATAGTCTGCTATATGAATCTTGGAGAAACTTGAGTACATTACACTTACCAATGCACAGCTTATAAATATTTATGCTTAAGGTGCCATCTTTTCTTCCATTTGTCAAAATCCTGTTGTGTCATTATGCCAGAAGAAAGGCAATGGCATCATTTGCAGTGGCAAGTTGCTGCTAATCAATGAATCCCTACTGTTGTTCCAGGTAACATGCCAAAAGACTCCTGACTAGCATGCAATGAGGAATTCAAGTGGGGAATTAATAAATTAGGTGCCATTTACAATTGTAAGTTGAACCACTTCTCTTCTGCGGGCATAACTACATGACAGGATTTTACCCATTATGTCTCATGTGTTATACACACATGGCTGCTGCTGTGGGTTTTGTTTATAAAGAGACAGAAAGACATGGAATATCACAAGAATTAACATGTACTGTATACAAAGATGATAGCTTGTACCCATTTGCCCTCAGTTTTTTATTTATTCTGAATATTTTTCCCTACTTTTCTTCTTGGGAAAGGACCCAAGGCGACTTACAATACAGAAGGACAATATATAACCGAGAACATTTAAGACACATTAGAGTTTAGGAAAGTGAATCTTACAACATTAAAAGGCAGTATTAAATCTAAGAAAAGCACACAAACAATTAAAAGAGGAAAAAGCCACACAATGCAAGAAACAAAAAAAAAGCTAATATATGTTAAATATAGGTTATAATTTCAAACAAGATAATTAGTAGACATGGGCACGACTAGAAAAAATGATGTTTCGAGTTTTCGTTTGTCGGAACGGGTCCGTTTCGGGACGTTTCCGTTTGTCATTAAATTTTTCAAAAATTTGTCGTTTCGTTGTTTCATCATTTCGTTTGTCGTTTCCACCGCAATTTAGTGCGATTTGACGTCCCAATGTAATATATTTTTAAAATAAATCCACACCTCCTCCCAGTCGAACCTCCCCCTTTACCCAATATCAGAAAAAAAATCCTCACAAACTGCCAGAGGGGGGGAAAAAGAATAAACTGCTATTCCCTTCAGCAGACAAAGCTGCAGAGAATCAAAGAAATTATTTTCTAAATTAAATTCCCTCCCTGCCTGCCTAACTTAAATCTAAAGCCTCCAGCCTCCCTCTAATCAGACAGCAGCAGCCAGCCACACAGCCCTCCACCCTCCACATCCAAGACCCGACTGCGACTTCTGGAAGGTGCCTCGGCTTTTTATGCCCTCTGGCACATCCAGAAGTGTCAGTCAAAACCTGGCCATGCCATTGGTGCAATTGTTCAGAAAAATTGCATGGTCCCATCCCATGCCCAGCCCAAATGGGCAGGTCTAAAAAAATAAAAAATAAAATAAAATAAAATAAAATCAATGCGACGTTTTATTGCTATAAAAAAACCCACTGCTGCTACTATTAAAAATCAGGCATTTAAAATAAATAAATTTCACATGTTTCTGTGGTGATTTGGTGTGTTTTTTGACCACGATTTCTAAAGAAAACTTGTGGTCGCCATTTTGGATACCCCCCACTGCATGGCATGCGAGACAGACGACGAGGATGACCCCCCCCAAGCCTGGTGCAAGCAGCCCAGGACAGGAGAGGGGGGGAAGGCTGGGGACCCCCCCCAGAAACCACCCCTCTGGTAGGTGTCCTCAGGCAGGCATATTTTCGCCTGCTTTTTTGGCCAGGAGTTGGGGTTGGGTTTTTTTACTTTTTAAAACTTTTTTTCCGTGCTGCTTGGCATTGCGCAATTGCCACGATGCCATTAATGACAACGAAAAACCCGACCCAATTTTTCTTTTTTCGGGTCAGGTTTGAGCTGGAGCGGCGTAATTATCGTTACTGTTTCCGTTATGTAACGGAAACGATAACTGAAAACAGAAATGACAATTTTGCCACTCCGTGCCCATGTCTAATAATTAGTTATAAATAAAATTCTCTCTCTCTCTCTCTCTCTCTCTCTCTCTCTCTCTCTCTCTGGTACAAGAAATACAGGTGAAATACAAGCAAGAAATGTTACAGTGATACAGTAACCCCCCACCCTTTTGCAGTTCATATACTGAGGTCCCGGTATATCATGGGACAGCAGTATATGAAAAAAGCCCCTTGGGGTTAGCTGAGAAGGCCTGTTTCAGGCCTCCTGTACTTACCCCATGCCTCACTCTGCCCCAAACGGGCCTCTGACAGCCTTCCCAAAAATGCTTCTCGTCAAAGCAGAAGTGACTTCCAGAAAACCAGAAGTGACCTCTGGATCACTAGAAAGCACTTTTGGGGTCTCTGAGGACCTTCCTAGGCTTCCAGTTCACTGAAAAGCATTTCTGAGTCCTCTGACATGCCCAGAAAGGCCCTTGGAGCCCCCCAAAGTTTTTTCTAGTGATGCAGAGGTCACTCCCAGTTTTCCAGAAGTCACTGGAAAGTCAACGAGAAGCACTTTTGGGACCTCTGACAGCCCAGGTAGGCCGTCAGAGGCCCATTTGGGGAAGCACAAGGCCTGGGGTAAGTACAAGAGGCCCCGAACAGGCCCCCCAGTCCCGACCCAACCCTGCATCAACATATCATGGATTTTCAATTATTGGAGGTTGGGTCGGGTCCCTAACCTCCACGATAGGCAGGGAGTTACTGTAGTACCTCAAAGTGAGGATTTTTTATGCTTCTGAGAATTATGAACTTAGCTTAAAAACTGGCAAGGTCATCTCTTAGAATAAAACACCAGATGAAATCCTGGATAGGCACAAACTAGAAGTTTGTTTACCTTTGTAAACTTTTTACTTGTATAAACAACACCATTTTATATAGTCACAATTCAAATGATACTTTATCCCATGTTAGTGTACATGAAGGATTGCACTCTTTGTAATCACATACTTCAGTCAGATCTCCTACAATGATGAATAAAGATCAGCATTGCAAGGTGATCCATTACTGTCACAGGTGCCAACCTGATTAAGTGGTGATATTTCCAGCTTCTCCGTGAAAGAATTTTGCAACATACAGACCCCTTTTCGAACACCAAAGACTGTGTCCACTAGGAAATAGTTTTAGTGATATTTATTCTACAAGAATTGGATTGAATCCAGATTTAGATGTGTATAAATGGACTGGTTAATGGGCTTTCCCACACCGTTGTCCATGTGACACCCTCTTTAAACCTCATGGCAATCTCTGTAAACAATTGCTCCTGATCCTTCTCTGTGTAAGCAGGCTAGGGTGCTTCCAACCAGTTTTGGCGATCTTTATTCACGCCTAAAGACTGCTTCATGCAGAGAGTGGGTGAAAAGTGTCCCCAGGCTTCTGTCGAGTATTTTCACGAAGCTGGAGAAATTGTCATGATGAGAAGGAGACAGGAAAATCTACTCCTAACTGTGTTATTGCACACACCTAGTCTGGGTCCAACCCACTGTTCATACAATGGTCTATAGCAGTGCTGGTGAACCTTGGGCACTCCAGATGTTTTGGACCACAACTCCCAAAGTCCTTTGTCACTGGCAATACAGGCTTGGAATTCTGGGAGTTGTAGTCCAAAACATCTGGATGCGGAAGGTTCGCAACCACTGGTCTATAGTGAAGTTGGGCATGCATTAAAAATTGTTAAAATCAATTTGTGGGTGTATAACTCAGATGTTTGAAACACAATCTTCACCAAACTTACAGGGCTTGTAGAGAAGAATCAGGGGAAGCTTCCCTGTGATTTTGATGTCTCTTGGTGCCTGGGGGAAGCAATTTATAGGGGTTATTAAAGGTGAAAATGAATCTACAAATTCATTTATCGGTTTGTCAGAAAAACATGTTAATTTGTTATTAAACAAATCACAATTTTCCTGATTTGTGCTCAGCTCTAGTATATCTCAAAACTTTACTTTTATAAACGAGCAGACTGCTGAAAAGAGGAACAACAAAGTAAGTACTTTTTGTTTAAATGTTACTGTTATAATGTTCTGTATTTATTTTTTTATTTTTATTTTTATTTATTTTAGAGTATTTTACCCCGCCTTTCTAAATTTTAGAAATGAAGTCTTGTCTCTAAAGCTTGCTTGCTTATTTATTTATTTATTTATTTATTTATTTATTTATTTATTTATTTATTTATTTATTTATTATGTTGCCAAAATTCAGACCCACTCTATTCTGTGAGTTTATCTGCATTCCAGATACATGGAAATGGAAATGTATTAATAACATGCCAGCGAGAGTTCAGTTCAGAAAATTCATCATGGAGTTAAGTATATTTAAACACACAGAAATCTATGTCATGTTACACTGTGCAGCCTGGTTTTAAAATCCTGTTTAACTTTATGATATGTGCCTTCTTCAACACAAGAATAATAAACAGCGAGCCTCTTCCAAACCACATCTGAACACTGAGAGTAGTGAGGAAGTTCATTTCAAGATTGTGCATTGCGGGGTCATACGAAAAGGGGCTGAGTTTTACGCAGCAGTTTGTCTTTGGCGGTCTGGGCAAGAAAATGTGGCCATTCTCTTATTGAACAATACCTCTGCATGGCATGCTGGGGTGCTGACAGATGGACATTTGATATTTACCAGTCCCCTCCCCCCTTCAAAGTTTCCTGCCATCGGAGATGACATTCTTCAGATGTCTGTTTTATGAATGTCAAAGACCACATGGCTCTTTCACATACGCAACAGCCTGGATAAAACAAAAGTGGGACCTGGCTCTGGCCTTTCAGTTTTCTTTCTAAAGCTGCCACCACCCTAGGAAACGTTACACGCGAGTAAACCCAACAGAATTCAATAGGACTGACATTGGAGTGGACGTTTTTTGGCTTGAGCAGTGAAGAATATTTTTCCTTGGGAGAAATAAATCCTTTCCAGAAAGGAATGCTCATCTCAAAATATTGCATTTCCCCTCTTGCACTACCTTATGCCACCCCACAAGGAATGAAGTCAAGCAAATTGTCTTCCTTTTCATTTTAAATTATTTTGTCAGAAGCTGATCCACTCATGTCACCCCAACATAATGCAAAGCATAAGATTTTGTCTAATTCAGCCAAGTAATGACTTCCTGTTACTGGCAGCGATTTAATGTACTGTATTTTACTTTTTCAAACAGAGAAGACCTGGAAAACAAGGTGGGGGCCAAGAAGGAGGAGGAAAAAACCGATTCCCTTCTGAACATAACCAGAAAGGGAAGTTCATTAGCTTGCCTACACTTGTGCATCATAAAAACCTTGTTAAAAATTACTCTCTAGCCTGCTGTATTAGCTTCTTTACGAGGTAATTTCTCCTTACAGTAATAGGATTTTTCTTTGACTCTCCAGTGCATATTAAACCCACTAATCTTCTTTTATAAACTATACTTTCCGCCACTCTCTCAATTTGCTCACTTAAAAGAGAGTCTGCTATTAATATTAAAGGTGGTAAATGATGCTACAAACTTTGTAAACACATTTCTCCCCCAGATTGATTGTTTACACAAAACAGAGTGTTAAAAGAACACATACACAGAGAGACAAGAGAGAGAGAGAGAGAGAGAGAGAGAGAGAGAGAGAGATTGAATTAACAGTAAATGTCATATATCTATTTTGCAGCTAGCCAAACAGTTGGTCCTATTTGCTGTGGAGCAACACAACTTCCAGATTTTCAATGCCTATAAGAAATTTCCCACCAATTCTCTCCTACATTAACATGCCTTCAGATCTAAAGACAGACCCTTTGCAGCATCTAATTCTACCCTCATTTTGTCTAACAATCTGGACCTGGCCTTGCAAATTTAATTTCATCTCTTTATGTGGAACTGAAAAGGAGTGGCTCAAATTATGAAATAGCGTGTTTCCTCTGCAGTTGCACTCCTCTCTGCATGACGTTTGTAAATTTGGACACTTATCAAGCTTTTGCTAATGGAGCACAAAAGTCCAAATTGGGAGAAATAAGGAAGTTACTTTCATCAGTCTAGAACTGTAGTTAAAGAACAAAACCCTTTTTATAATAGCCAAGCAATCTGTGACAAACACCCCTGCCATGTTTGCATAAAAGGGCATTTCTAATAGGATCAAGTTCTATGGGGTGGGGGGAAAGGAGGGATTTTAAAACTTGATCAGCACTTGGGGGCAAAAAAAAAGTCTAAAAAAAGTTTAAAAATCCCTCCTTTCCACCATCCAATCAGGTGGGGGGGAGGAGGGATTTTAAAACTTTTTTTTTTTTTGCTGAATCCCAAGCCCATGCTACACAGCAGTTCATGCCCCTTGCTGAGCACGTGGGGCTTAGCAAATAAAATAAAATAAAATAAAGTAAACCCCCCCTCGGTTTCCCTGCACTGGATTCAGTGGGGGGGGGGAGGACAGGATTTCAAACTCTTTTTTTTTTTTTGCTGTCCCAAGCCCACGCTACAGCTGATCAGTGCTTGGGGTGGCAAAAAAAAGTTTATGAATCCCACCTTTTCCCATGCCAGATTGGTGCCGGAAGTTGCACAAGCAACAGACACACACACACACACACACACACACAGTACACAAACAAAAAAAAACACAAAAAAATTAAAAATATCATTTCAAACAGAACAGAACAGAACAGAACAGAACAAAACAAAAAATGAAACAAAATGCTATTTTAACATTTCATGCCATTCTCTACTCACATATTTTATACCCTACTAAATAATAATTTTGTTGATGAACCTGTAGAAACAAAGCACCCACTTTCTCTAAGAAGGATATGTGCTATATATGTTTATAGTCCATGTTATAGAGTTGCCATTATAATAAATTAAAATACATTACATTACACATACAAGCACAGTGAATACTGTAAATTTTACAAGTCCCTTGCCATGTAATTAGAATAAGATATTGAATACTCTGTTTATATTTTAGTTCCTGATAAAGGCTTGGCTGAAATGTGTAGAGCTAGAGTTTATTTATTTATTTATTTATTACTTATATACCGCCCGTCTTCCCGAAGGAACTCTAGGCAGTTTACAACATGGATACAAATTTTTAAAATTAAAACAGAAATCAACAGCAGCATAATATCACGATAGCAATGTAAAAACAACAGAGACAATAACAAAGATAATTATAAGAATAATGGCGGGATGGTGGAAAAAATATATATTAACTGTCACCAAATGCCTCACGGAACAGCCAGGTCTTTAAAGCTTTCTTAAAGGCGGGCAGGGACTGTGCAAGGCGCAACTCACTCGGGAGATGATTCCAAAGTGCAGGGCCAGCCACACAGAAGGCTCTTTTACATGTTGTAGTTTTCTGAGCCTCCCTGCTGGGCATGGCCACCCAGAGTGAGAGCGCCCACTACATTCTGGTTGTCGAGCCTCAGTTGGTCTTTGAGATATTCGCTCTGCCAGGTATTCAGGCCCCAAGCTGTGGAGGGTTTTATAAATTAAAACCAGGACCTTGAATCTTATTCGGGACGCAACAGGCAACCAATGCAAGCAAGTCAGAACCGGGGTGATGTGGTCATATCAACGCACACACGCCATCAGTCTGGCCACTGCATTTTGTACCCGCTGAAGTCGCCTAACAAGAGTCAAGGGCAACCCCATGTAGAGAGTGTTGCAGTAGTGTATCCTCGCGATCACAAGTGCTTCCACTACCGTTCTCAGGGAGTCCACATCCAGATCTGGGCAATTTGTCGTAGGTAAAATAAAGGCAGACCTGGACACAGCAGCCACCTGGGCCTCCATAGAGAGAGCCGGGTTCAGGACCATGCCCAGATTCCGGACACTGTCTGCCAGCTGGAGGGGAACGCCCTCCAGACTAGGGAGAGGGCCTCCGTATCCAGATGAAGGAGCTCCAAAGTACATGACCTCATTCTTCTCCAGGTTGAGTTTGAGTCTGTTAGTCCTGGTCTATTCCATGACTGCATCCAGGCACAAGTCGAGGGTCTGTACAGCCTCAACCACAGAGGTGGAAAAGGAGAGATAGAGCTGCGTGTCATCAGCATACTGGTGACAGCAGACCCCAAATCTCCTAATGACCTTAGCCAACGGCCTCATATAGATGTTAAACAGCAATGATGACAAGAATAAATAATTTACTTGACTTTTGTACATCCTGAGACGTCATCTCTCTAAATAACTTGGACAACAATGGGTGTACCAGTTCCTTTATTTTGCTATATATGTTTATAGTCAACTGTTCTTACAGTCATCATTAATGTCAGTGAAGATTCTCTGATATCCAGGTGAGGTTATCTGGGAACTGAACCATGGCAAATGGATGTCTTTTCTTGTGGAAGTGAAATGTTTTCACTCTTCATCCAAGTAGTATCAGGATTGGGGCTGCATGACTCAGCAAATGTGAAACCTCCTTGCAGTGTTAGGCCCTGTGAGCCTGCTACCAGCATAATAGTAGCTGCCAGCACTCCCTGTTCCTTGCCTCAGAAACATGAGAACTTGGACTCCTGAAGCTTCAGACCTGTTGTTACCTTGATCCTCCCTGGAACTCTGCTACTCTATAAGAATGTCTGCATGGCACCCCAATCTCCCTGTCAGACTGTGTTTGTGTGTGACTCTTGATCTTGGACTGCCTGACGGCCTACTCTGTCACTCTTGAACTCGTACTGGCTGAACATGCTCATGGCTCCTGGAAACACCCTGGTCCTGGCCCCCTTGCAGATATCCTAGTGGCCACCCATGTCCCAGCCATTAGAAGTAGCTTGGACTGAATAAGCTACTTGGATGAGTAGCAAAACACTTTGATCCCACCAGAAAAGACGTCCAGTTGCCATGACTCAAATTCCATATCAACATTAATGTTAAGTTTGTGGGCAGAGGGAAAACAGATTTAAGAGAAACACAGAACATTCACCATCACTGGGCATGAAATAAGTTAGTCTCATTATGAAATACCTGTGTCCCACTGAGACTGTTTTCCATTGCTGTGTTGCATCACACTGCATCCCTTAGCTCAGCTGAGGTAATGGTTAAATCCTTCAACTGAGCCACATGAGATCAAGATTCTAGTCTTACCTCACAGGGTCGTTGTGAAGCTGAACAAGGTGCAGGAACTGCTGTGAGAAGAAAGGCAAGATATAAAAATGAAAGAAACAAACAGATACTAGTAATAAGAGGTTTTTTTGTGGCCTCTAGCTTAATTTTATAAAAACCTGTGCAGATAGAAAAGCAGGTAAGATAGGTCAGTACTAGAGATGGGCACGACTCAGAAAAATTGTTCGTTTTCGTTTTCGTTTTCGGCTAGGGGTCCGTTTCGGCTCGTTTCCATTTTCGTGAGCTAATTTCAAAATTTTTCGTTTTCATTTCGTTATGTAACGAAAATGAAAAAATGAAAACGAAAACGAAAATTTTTTCGTTTCTTCCCATTTAGCTCCATTATGTGTTTTTCCAGTAACGAAAAACGAAAATTGGCTCGAAATTAGTCGTTTTGTTTCCGTTTTTGTTCCAGTTCTGAGCCGTTTTTCGTTTTTCGTTTTGTTACGTAACGGAAACAAAAAACGAAAATGAAAACGAAAATACCACTAAGTCGTGCCCATCTCTAGTCAGTACTTATAAGAGCAATGGACCTCAACCTTGGGTCCCCAGATGTTCTTTAACTAAAATTCCTAGAGATGGGCCCAAAATGAAATTTTAGTTTGTTTCATTATTCATTATTCATTTTGTTACCTAACAAAATGAATAACGAACCAAAGACTCAAAAATCCCCTGCTGCAGGGGCCAGGATCCACTGCCACCACCGCCACCACTGAGCTGCCAGTGCCAGTAAGAACCTGAACTGGTTCAGATCAGTTCAGGTTCGTACAAATATATATTTATTAAATTCGTATGAACCCAAACCTGAACCAAACCAAGGGTGGGCCCAAACCAGACGAACCTGAACCATGGGTTTTCTGGTTCATGCCCACCTCTAATATTTAAATGCCTTCTACTGGCTGAAGAAGGACTGATTCCTGGAAAGGTAGACCTGGGCAAGTAGATTGCACAGCTCTCACCATGAGGTTGGTGGGGCAAAGGTCAGAAAGAGACATGCCAACCAACCAACTAGCCAGCAAGAAAGTGGGTAGAATTTTTGTCCACACACTGAATGTTCACCAAATTCCCAGAAACAACTGTGTTGAATGATAGTCCCTCAGTCCCAGGTCAAGGCCTTTTGTTTTTGTCACCCTCAGATCCCTTCCAGAATGGAAACTTACAAATAGCTGCAAGAGCCCAAGGAAGAAAATGGCTCAAGTTGAAGCCATTCCAGTATGTACAGCAAATTTTAAGACATAAATTGTATCAGACAGTGGTGCAGGAGCAGACTGGGCCTTTGGTGACACCCAGAAAATATTTCCTTGTATTTATCTGGCCTGGTGGCAACAGCAGCACATGAGTTACTCCCATGATCAGAGCAACAATAACAATAATGGCAACCTAGTTGCTGAGAAATAATGAGGGATGCACCTTTAAAAATAATAACAAGCAAGCTGTGTGTACTAGTCATGATGTGTAAGAGCCAAAATGAAATGCAGTCTTTAATCATATCAACATCTACAAACAGCAGGTTTTCATTTCAGTCCTATGCACAATTCCTTAATATTTACTAGTCCAATCCAAATGATCACTATTTGGGAAAGCAAGTTTTATCATGCTGAATGGGTATTGTCCTAGATAAACAGATTTTTTTTTCTGTTTAGGAAATCAAAGTGTCTTCCTCCTTGTTGGAGTGGAAGCTAAGGTACATTTTTTCAATTCGCAGGTAGAATATCCGTAAGGAATAACCCACAACCTCCTGTCTTTCTGTTCTCTCTCTCTCTCTCTCTCTCTCTCTCTC
>JAHTLZ010000379.1:38745708-38758039 GCA_023846285.1 Phrynocephalus versicolor | reverse complement strand
ACACACACACACACTTGCTATGTCACTCTGACCAATGGCTAGGCCCCACACAGAACATCATAAAAACATGATGTCTTCATTGCAGCCAACAACTGTTGCTTATCATTCTTCGTTCTATTGAGGTCAAAATGATGTATCTTTAGTTATTCTTTGTGAGAGAAGAGAAGTTTTTACAAATGAGTCTAGCAGGCAGGCAATAACTGCTGAGAAGTTAGTGGAGTTATATTAAATGTATGTTGATCCTGCCTGACCTAAAACACAGATGTCTGTGCTCTGCACCCCCCACTCTGCAGCCATACATTTCATGTCCTATATGGAGTTTTCTTGTTCAAAGGACCAAATGGTTCCAAACAGAATATTTTCACCAAAAACCTTTTAAGGTCCATCCACATTTATTTCCCCTTCTATTTTTTTCCCACCCTTTAAGTCCTTTCACAAAGAAGATCAAAAGGCAGCTCTTCCAGCTCTCCTCTGCAGGTGGTCAGCAGGAGATTAACTACTAACAGAGCTCTCAAAGTATAAATCTGGAATGTCTTGTTTTACAGGCCATTATAACATGGCATTATTACCAGCCGGCACTATATTTCCATCCATGAAACCATTTAATTATCGGTGATATCATGAATATTGCAAGGCATCCCAAGATAAACCTTACAAATAAGTCTCACAGGTGAAAAGAAAATAAAAGCATCCGAGTCTTTTTATCTGCCTGTCTTCAATAAGACAAATGCCTCTGAAACAGAAGGACAGAGACAGGAAAACTATTTGCGGGGGTGCGGGTGGGGTTCAGCTGGTCAGGCTCTCTAGAATTTTCTGGGAGTTGTAATCCAAAAAAATTATCTTTTCCCATCTTTGAGAAGGAATATTTACCACACAAATCCTAACCAAAGGTTTCGCTATATCCCAAAGGCCAGAAGACTGCTGAGAGAAATTGCACTCAAGGACAGTCATCCATATGATTCCCTTCAGCAGGCTACTCTTCACACTACTGTTGGCCCTTAGCTGATTCACACACTTCGGTTTGCCACCAGTCCACAGCTGGTCTTGTAAAGGATTGCTTGCCAGATGGGGCAATGGCTTGAACAAATGCTGTTCTGTTGTGTGTTTCCTTACCAATGATTTCAATGCTGCTCTCTACCTCACAAGAAGTTGGGTGAATACAATACACCATTTTTACCTCATGCAGCAAAATATCTTGAGCCAAACTTGCAGCCACTTCTTTCCCAAAGATATAGGAAACAATGGTTCCTCAGCCCAGAAAAAAAATACTATTTCATAGGTCCAAATATGGAGAGCAGGAAAAAGGGATGCTTTTCCTAGACCCTATGTTCCATATATATGGTGACAACCATCATGCTTGAGACTGCAGGAAACAACAGATTATGTGAGTTTTTTTTTAAATTAACTAGAAATAATACTGTAATGTTGTTGTTGTTTAGTCACTTAGTCATGTCCACCTCTTCGGACCCCATGGACCAGGGCATGCCAGGCCCTCCTTCTTCCACTGCCTTCTAAAGTTTGGTCAAATCCATTTTGGTTGCATCGATGATACTTTCCAACCTTCTCATTCTATGCCGTTCCCTTTTCCTTTTACCTTCAATCTTTCCCAACATCAGGGATTTTTCCAAGGAATCCTACCTCCTCATGTGGTGTTGATATTTCATGAGTTGGCCAAAGTACTAGAGCCTCAGCTTCAGAACTGATTTCTTTCAAGGTGGATAGGTTTGATCTCCTTGCAGTCCAGGGAAATCTCAATAGTCTTCTCCACACCACAGCTCAAAAGCATCAATTCTGCAGCGATCAGCCTTCTTTATAGTCCAGTTCTCACTTCCAAACATCACTACTGGAAAAAACATAGCTTTGACTATCCTGACCTTTGTTGGCAAAGTGATGTCTCTGCTCTTTAAGATGCTGTCTAGGTTTGCCATTGCTCCACTCCCTAGAACGGGGGTCTGCAACCTGCGGCTCCAGAGCCGCATGCGGCTCTTTGGAACATTTGCGATGTGTGTGTGTGTGTGTGTGTGTGTGTTGTGTGTGTGCAACGTGGAGGAAAAGAAAACCCTCCTTCCTTCCTTCCCCACTTCCCCTTCCTTTCTTGCTTGGGTGTTTGCTGGGAGGGGGAAGAAGCGACGTGTGTGTGTGTGTGTGTGTTGTGTGTGTGTGCAACATGGAGGAAAAGAAAACCCTCCTTCTTTCCTTCCCCCCTTCCCCTTCCTTTCTTGTTTGGGTGTTTGGAGGGAGGGGGAAGAAGCGAAGTGTGTGTGTGTGTGTGTGTGTGTGTGTGTGTGTGGTGTGTGTGTGGTGGGGGCAGCGTTTAGATGGGACGGTTCAACGTGGAGGAAGAGAAAACCCTCCTTCCTTCCCCCCTTCCCCTTCCAAGCATTGCACATGTGCAGTTGGCATCTCTCTCTCTCTCTCTCTCTCTCTCTCTCCTTTTGCTTCGCTACAGCCCCCCCCAAAAAAACTACGGCTTTGCACTAACTTGCCGGGATGAAGCTCCAAAAACGCTGGGGAGCGGGCGCGCGCGCGGCGTGTCTCCGCGAAAGAGAGAGAGAGAGAGATTAGAAATTCCCCTCCTCTCCCTCCTGTACTATTTTTTGGAAGATTTTTAAAAACTGCCCCCCCCCAAAAAAAGTGGAAGCGGTGTCGGCACGACGCACTCGGGCTGCACTTCCCTCCTCCATGGAGGGTGGGGGCGAGAGGAGGAGGAGGAGGAGGGAGAGATGGAGTATGTGTGTGTGTGGGGGGGAGAGAGTCAGACCATGGCTGCAGGATCCAGGCAGAAGGCAGCGAGGGCGGAATGGGAACCTCAAGAAAGGCGGCGTGGGGAGGGGGCCACGGCTAGTCTTCTCTCTCCCCACCCCACCCCCCACCGCCACCACCGCCGCCCTGCTTCCTTGCCCGGTACTGTCAGTTCTGGCCCAACAAGCAAGGGGGTGGTGGTGGCGGGAGCGGGGAGGGGGGAGCGGTGGTGGCGGTGGAGAGGCGAGAAGCAATGAAGGAAGTCGGCTTTTCTTTTTCCTGCGCGAGATCAACTTGGCAGTCAAGGGACGAGGGACGCGGCGTAACAGCTAGTTTGAGCCCGCCCCCCGGCCCGAGGAGGGGTCTCTCTTATTAGACTTCCAGCGGCTCCCTCCTGGAGTCAGCCGGTTTCGGTGGCGGGGTGGGGGGCGCCGGGCTCAAGTTGTTCAGGGGCCCCTGGCCGCCCGGGGAGGCCAACGCTGAGCCGAGCCGAGCCGAGCGCCTGTGCGCCTGCCTGTTTGTCTCGCTCGCTCTCGCTCTCGCTCTCTCCGAAAGCCCGCCAGCAGCTGCCTTCTGCTCCATTCCAACACAGAGAACGTGCCTCCTGCGCGCCCGCCCACCCCCAGCCCGGCCCTCCCCGAGGCTGGCAGACACGCAGCCGCCCCAGTTGCGCGCGCGGGAGAACTTGAGGCAGGTGCGCGCCTCGATGGAAACCCTCGGGGACAGCGTGGCGGGGTGGGGGGAGGTGGCGGTGGCTTGGGCTCGCCCGCTCGCTCGCTCTCCCGGCGCCTGAAGTGCCGAAGAAGCAACTTTCATTGGCTTCCTTCTCAGAAGCCCTTCGGGGGTGTCCGGAGGAGCTGCAGCCGCCGGCGCTCCTTCCCACCCCACCCGAGCTGGGCGCCGGGACGCAGCGTGTCCGAGGAGCGCACGAGGGAGTGTGTTGCTTGCGAGCGCCCAAAAAGCCAGGAGCGAGGGGAGGGGAAATATATTTGCAGTGTTATATTTGTTTTAAATGTCGCAATGGTTTTGCGGCTCCCAGGTTTTTTTCCCCGTCAGAAACGGGTCCAAGTGGCTCTTTATGTCTTAAAGGTTGCAGACCCCTGCCCTAGAAGCAGGCGTTTTTTAATTTTGTTGCTGCAGTCGCCATTCACACTGATCAAGGAGCCGAAGAAAACAAACTCTGACATTGCCTCCATTTATTCTCCTTCTATTTGCCAGGAGGTGATGGGACTGGGGGCCATGATCTTAGTTTTTTTGATGTTGAGCTTCAGCCCATTTTTTCATTCTCTTCTTTCACCCTCATTAAGAGGTTCTTTAATTCCACCTCACTTTCTGCTGTCAGAGTAGTATCATCTGCGGTTGTTGATATTTCTTCCAGCAATCTTAATTCCGGCTTGTGATTCATCCAGACCTGCCTTTCGCATGTACTCTGCATATAAGTTAAATAGGCAAGGTGACAGTATACAGCCTTGTCGTACTCCTTTTCCAAGTTTGAACTAGTCAGTTGTTCCATATTGGAATGGAACATGCAATGTGGTGGATTGTGGGCAACTAGTTGCACAATAAAACAGCCACTTGTACAACACTATTGTTATGTAGAGATGGGCACGAGACATAAAAATTGTGTTTCATTTTGTTACTCATTGTGTTTTGTTTCCTTTTGTTACTAACAAATTTAATAGAATTGTTGTAATAAAAATGACCAATGAAATGATTTGGAAGCTTCCATCACCCAGCTGGTTTTTTGACAGGTTGGGCTGCGGGGAGGGGAGCCTTCCCATAGCCCAACCTGTAAAAAAAAATCATCTGGGTGGCAGTGGTGCGGCGAGAACTGGAGAGCGGGGCAGGGGGTTGAATTTGGCACTGCCTACTCCACTATCCAATTCTATCCACCACCACCCAGCTAGTTTTTTTGACACATTAGGCTATGGAGAGGGGACTGACCCCCTCCCCACAGCCTGACCTGTCAAAAAACCCCACCTGTGGAGCAGGAGCGACAAGAGAGAATGAAGCAGGGTTTGAATTTACTGCTGCCTGCTCCTCACTCCCTTGCCACCCCCGCCTCCCAGGTGGTTTTTCTGACAGGCCTGGATGTGGCGAGTGGGGGCTGCCCCCACTCCCCCACATCCAGACCTGTCAAAAAAAAAAACCACCTGGGGGGCAGGGGTGGCAAGGGAGAACTTGTTTCATTTTGTTATGTTATAAAATGTTTCATAACCTTACAACAATGAAACAGTGTGTCATTTTTAGTTTTGTGTCCATCTCTAGTGTTATGTATTAAATTTTTATGGGCTAGTTGATTACTTTGACACACATTGATGAAACATGCAAACACAATTTCACAATAGGGAGTTTTTCTTATTCACAGTTGTGTGTAACAGACTACATGAGTCATTATAACAAAAACAAAATACTGCATTTTGTGCAACAAATTCCTAGACAACAGCGCTAATACAGAAATTTTAATAGAACTGCAAATTTCATGTGTCCCTTTTAATTCAGTTTCAGATAGAAATTGGGGAGATCTTTCTCAACTTGGTTGGGCAACAGAAGCACAGAAGAATTAATTCCACATGAGGAATCATCAAAACCCTGAAATAAATTCAGTTCCGTTACATGCCATTTATAAATTCACTATGTAGATTCATTCCTCCAACACAAATGTATAGTACCTGCATTAACTTGTCAAAGGCTTTTGCAGCTTAAGTGACAAGAGGAGATCTTATCTCTTCAATTGTCTCATTCTTTCTGATTCAAATCTCTTACTCTCAGGCCTGCTCTTTCCTAGTCCCACTCCTTTGGGCTGAACCAATATTTCATAGGGGCTACATTCGTTTTTAACATGATACTCCCCCTAAAGATATTGGTTAATGTATCTTTATTATTGTAATGTCCTTAGCCTATTTGCATGACTTAAACCTAGGCACTGTAATGATTTTGGATTGTTTTGGTAGTATTGTAAATTTTGAATATATAGTTTTATTGATCTTGTTACAAACTGCTTTATGTATTTTTTAAACCACGGAAAAGGGCATTTGCATAAGTGTGTTGTGGTTGGTGAATACACCATGTCCCTTCCATCAGAAGAAGTGAGTGTAAGAATTGTCACATATAGCAAGAACTTGCTAGAAATCCTGTACAACAACCTGTCTTGGGTGCCATTCATTTTGGGCTTGTATCACTCATTGCTTGATATTGAAATCTGATGTCACAATCTTTTCTATCTCCTTTTGAGCAGGTATGAATGTGGTGAGAGGGTATACTTAAAACTATCAAAGAGCTTATTAGACTGGATTTGCAGCCTCTCCAGACCTCTTTGTAACTAATGGCACCAATCCAATACCTGGTGCCTGTTCTACAAATAACATTTGGATTAAGGTAGCATTAATTCATTAAGTCTCACGTTGAAAACAGTGGGAGGAAAAAACAGAGAAACCTCTATTTTTGGATATTGTTCACAGATTAAAGCATTGTTCTTATTCCTCTTAAGAGGAGAAAAGGGGGATCTTGAAAGACTTGAACAGCTCTGAAGAAAACAAAGATCTACAGTACTTTGGAAAAGGTTATACCCATGAATATTAAGGTACAGTGAAACTGCCAACAGTTTTTTATATTCCCCCAAAATATGAAATGGACTTGCTTCAGTATTTGACTTATAAGTTGCTTTCATTTTATCTCACTTTCCTAAAAATCAAGATCCATTCAAATAGACATCCTATGTTTAGCATTGCCATTTGCCATATTTTTTCAATGCCTTGGGCACAGCAATTTAAAAAAAAAAACTGGGGGTGAAGGGAATCTCCAGAGTGCAGTCTGGTACTTTGATCTCCATTCAGAAGTTGACTGAAATCTGTATTCCTGTAACTTGAGCCCACTGTTGTGTGTTCTGCATTCAGGTTTCTTCAAGAATGAATCATAGAATCACTGAGTTGGAAAAGACCTCAGGTGCCACAGTATATGAGCTGAGAAATGGCAGGGGATGACTGTACATTGTTTTCTATGTGCTTGCACAGTGGCTGTTTTATAACGTGTTTCAAAATTTCCCTGGGCTTGATGTCAGGCTGACTGGTCTGAACTTCTTAGGTTCCTCTTTTTTGTCCTTTTTGAAGATGGGGACGACATTAGCCCTCCTCCAATCATCTGGCACTCTGCCCATTTCTCATGCTTTCAAGAAAGTAATGGACAGTGGTTCTGAGAGTTCTCCAGCCACTTCCTTCAATACTCTTCCTTCAATACTAAAACATTAATCTAGCCCTGGAAATTTGAACATGCTCAAAGTAATAAGGTATTCTTTGACTGTCAAATCTTCAGCTACAATCCTGTGCCCTCCACTGGCACTTCAAATTTATCTCTAGGATCATAGTTAGAAATTGGGGCAAACTGAAAAACGAATCACATTTTCTAATAATTTTGGCCAATTTGTCAAAATTGTAATTGTAAGCAGCCCAGAGACCTTTGGGTTGTGGGCGGCATATAAATTGTATAAATAAATAAATAAATAAATAAATAATAAAATTTGTTGATTCATAAAGTTCTGCCAATGAATGAATACAAATTGATGAATTTTTAGCAAATTTTGATTCATTAATCATTGGACTGTAAAATAGCCCCAAGGCATATTGAGACACCACATTTGGAGGGAAGAATCCTGTGGCTCTCCTCTGTAATCCTTCCAAGTTTGGTGAAGATTAGAGTTGATGGATACCATAGGTTTTAATTTTTGAGTTATGCTGCCCCAAATAAGGCCCCAGGAAAGTTTTCCCCAGACACCTAGAGACACCAAACTTGCAGGGAAGCTTCTTCTGACTGTCCTCTACAATCACTCCAAGCTTGGTGAAGACCGGGTTTCCCCAGCCTGGTTGCTAAAGGGCACTTTCCAGGGCTAAAGCTAAACAGTTTCCAGGACTGAGCTAAAAAATGAAAAATGAAAAATTGTATCTTTCCTAAAATGTAAAGTATTTCTTGAAAATTATTTATAGCTATTTATAATAAAAGGCAAGCTTTTATTAGCAGGATCCCATTTCGATGGTTTCTGGCCCAAAGCCCAAATATCTTAGGAGGCCATAATCTGTAGGAGCTGTTCTTGAACTGGGAATTAGGGCTTGACATGGACATCCTAGTGCCTGCAGTTAAATTTTGTGGCATCCCAGTTTAATTGTGCCCATGGTTTTTTCCTTTTCTTTTTCTTCTAAACTGAGGCTAAAATTTAAGCAGGTTGCCATATGTAACATATTGGCTTGGCAGTGATGCTACTATTTAGAGATGGGCACGACCAGAAAAAATGACGTTTCGAGTTGTCATTTGTCGGGACAGGCCCGTTTCGGGTCATTGCCGTTTGTCGCGATAATTTTCAAAAATTTGTCGTTCCATTTGTCGTTTGGTCGTTTGGTCATTTGTGGGTTGGGGTTAGGGTTAGGATTGGGGTACGTGGGCTCTGGGAGGCACCTCTCTGGGTGCCTCTGACGTCTGACCCACTAAGAAGGGAAGGGAAGCATTTCGCGGAGCCGCTGCATATTTATTTTTTACATATGTTAGGGTGGGGGGGGTAAGTGGCAGAGGCACCTCTCTCTGGGTGCCTCTGACTCACTCACTAAGAAGGGCAGCATACTAGCATACCCGCGTACAGGTTAGGGATTGGAAATGGGATCGTGAGAGTGGGCTCTGCAAGGCGCCCACTTTGACTCACTAAGAAGGGAAGTGTACTTGCGTACAGATCTGGATTAGGGTTGGTGGGGTTAGGGTAAGGGCTAGGGTTAGGGTTACATTTAAGGTTAGGGTGGGTTATTGGCCTGCACCTCTGGGTGCCTCTGACCCACTACGAAGGACAGCGTACTGGCATTTGGGTTAGGGTTAGGGTTAGGATTATGGTTAGGGTTCAGGTTTGTGGGCTTTTAATGCCCTCTCTGACACACCCAGAAGTCTCAGTCAAAACCTGGCCATGCGATTGGTGGAATGGCTCCAAAAATTTGAATGGTCCCATCCCATCCCATGGCCAGCAAATCATTGCGCCTGCGCAGGTGTAAAAAAATAAAAATAAAATCAAATAAAATCAATGGAGATGTTTTATTGCAAGAAAAACCCACTGCTGCTACTATAAAAAATCAGGCATTTAAAATACCTAATTTTCCCATGTTTCTGTGGTGCTTTGGTGGGTTTTTGGAGCACGATTTCAAAAGAAAAATTGTGGTCGCCATTTTGGATCCCCCCCCCACCGCATGGCAAATGGAGAGAGACGGCGAGGATGCCCCCCCCAGCCTGGTACCAGCAGCCCAGGACAGGAGATGGGGGGAAGGCCGGGGACCCCCCCAGAAGCCACCCCTCTCTGGTAGGTGCCCTCATGAGGCAGGCATATTTTCGCCTGCTTTTATGGCTGGGAATCGGGGTTTTTTATTTTTAAAACTTTTTTTTTGTGCTGCGCCACTTGGCATCGCGCGATCGCTGGCGCCGCGATGCCATGAACAACAATGACAAATCAGACCCAATTTATCTTTATCGGGTCGGGTTCGAGCTGGAGCGGAGTAATTGTCGTTCTCGTTCCTCGTTACGTAACGAGAACGACGAATGAGAACGGAAACGAGGATTTTGCCGAGTCATGCCCATGTCTACTACTATTCCATCATATGGCCTTATTAAATGAACCATTGCTAGCATTTCTCTTTCTTTCTCTCTTTCTTTCTTCCTTCCTTCCTTCCTTCCTTCCTTTTTTTCCTTCCTCTGTTTTACAAACAGAGAGGGAAGGGATTTTACTCCATCTTTCACCTTAAAAAGAACCCAAGGCAGCTTATATCATTTAAAGATGGCATTTAAAGTTTACAACACCAAATTCACAAATACTAAAAAGATCAAACAAATACTATACTTCAAAATAGCAAACAAAAGCCACACCCTAACACAGTCAAAGCAGCAGGGTTCAACAATCCATTTAAAAACCTCATAGAGGCAACCAGCCACCTGAACAGAGAGGTCTTCAGCTGATTGAGGAAGAATAGCAAAAATGGGCCCAGCCTCCTCTCCTGTGGGAGGGAGTTCCAAAGTCTGGGAGCTGCAACAGAAAAGGTCCTGTCTTATATACTTACCAAATGCACCAATGGAGATGGCAAGACTGATCTTAACAATCGAGCAGGCTCATAAAATGCAGACATTGATATAGCTTGGGCCCAAGCCCTTAAAGGCTTTATAGATTAGAACCAGCACTTTGAATTCTCCTCAGGAAAAGATCTGTAGCCAGTGGAGGTGCTGCAATGGAGTGGTGGTTATGGAACCTGTGTGACCAATCCCAGTTAGCAATCCGGTTACTTTGTTTTGAACAAGCTGAGATTTCCTGACAATTTCCAGAGGCCATTCCTTTGCATGCCCGAAGACAATGCAAAGATCAACACAAAGTTTGCAATCTGGGAGGCACATCCAGCTTCTTTTGTGCTTTGAAGACTCATGATTCGTCTCTGTCAAAACTAGCCTTGAATAAAGAGGGACATGGACTTTTTTACATGCATAGACCAGTGCCAGTGCTCCTTTTTGTGTTTAGTTATACTGACACGAATGAGCACCCTTGCTGTAGATGCATAAGATGCTACTTTCTGAATATGCCATATTTGATGTATTTATTCAATTTATATATCACCCATCTATGGGGTTTACAAGATAAAACAACAGTAAACAACCAATGGTCTTAAAAGAAACAACACAACTACACCATCTTTGGAATCATCTCTGGAGAGTTTTGTAGCTTTGGTTTTGTTATAGTAGCTGTAGACAGGGGCTTCTCTGATTAATTGTAAAAGGTGTGTAGATCCATAGTTGGGATTGTGCCTCTCACCATATTTCTTAATTTGTACCAGAAGCATCACAATAGTGTGCAACACATTGTAAATCTTAGGTAAGTAATGTCAGATAATTTTAGCCCAATAAGGGCCAACACTGGAAGCATTTAGGCATCATGACTTCTATAATACATATTGAGAATAGAGATGGGCCTTTCGTTTCAGAATGGGTCCAGTTCTGAAACAAATCATGGCAGCACAGCTGCTGTTCAGAACTGGGACCCACCCTCTGAAACAAAATCACCCATTGACTTACCTTGGTTCACTCCAACAAGGGGGTAGCCTCCGACACATTATCTTTACTTCTCCCTTGTGCTGGCCAATCAGGACCTGGCAAAGACACGCAACATCCCTCCTCCCTGTCTCAGTGGCCAGCGCCGGGAAGAAGAAAAAATACGTCGGAAGCTACTTCCTTCTTGGAGTATCGCCCCTGTGAGGTAAACATGGGTTTCTTAAAAACAAGTCATACCACACTACTTTCATCTCTTTCTTTGATGGAATTACTGAACTGGTGGATGAGGGGAACACTGTGAATACTGCTTATCTAGATTTCAGTAAGGCATTCAATAAGGATCCCCATGGTATCCTTGCAAAGAAGTTAGTAGAATATGGGATAGATAGTGCTACTGTTAGGTGGATTTATAATTGATTTACTGATTGCACCTAAAGGGTTATCATAAATGGCTTCTCTTCAGCTTGGAGAGACGTGACCAGTGGGGTGTCCCAGTGTTATGTTCTAGGTCTGGTGCTATTCAATATCTTTATTTTTGATTTGGAGGAAGGAATAGACAGTATGCTGATTAAATGTGCAGATGATACCCAATTGGGAGGGGTTGCCAATTTCCTAGAGGATAAAATGAAAATCCAAAACAATCTTGACAGATTAGAGTGCTGGACCAAAGCTAACGGAATGGGTTTCAACGGAAAAAATATAGGGTGCTGCATCTAGGAAAAAAATTATTTGTGCAGATATAGGATGGTAGACACTTGATGGTACATGTGAAAGGGATCTGGGAGTCTGGGTGGACCACAAATTGAACATGAGTCAGTAGTATGACATGGACACCAAGAAAGCCAATGTGATTCTTGGTTGCATCAACAGAAGCATAGTGTCTAGATCAAGGGAAATGATAGTACCACTCTATTCTGCTCTGGTGAGACCCCACCTGGAGAACTATGTCTAGTTCTGTGCACCCCAATTTAAAAAGGATGTTCACAACCTTGAATGGGTCCAGAGGAGGATGACCAATATGAGTGAGGGTCTGGAAGAAATGTCTTACAAGGAGCAGCTTAGGGAGCTAGAAATATTTATACTTACAAAAAGAAGGCTGAGAGGGGAAATTATAGCTATGTTTATATATTTGAAATGATGTCACATTGAAGAGGGGATTGATTTGTTTTCCATGACTTCAGAGACTAAGACGTGGGGCAATGGTCTCAAACTACAGGAAAAGAGATTCCATTTAAACAGAGATGATTGGAAGTGGAATATACTGCCATGGAGGGTGGTGGAGTCTCCTTCTTTGGAGGTTTTTAAGCAGAGGCTGGATGGCCATCTGTCAGGAGCACTGTGATGGGGGTTCCTGCATAGCAGGGGGTTGGACTAGATGGCCCTTGAGGTCTTTTCCAACTCTATGATTCTATGATTCTATGATTATATCTAATAATTGAATACCTGCAAGCAGGGTCGGTGCTAGTTTTTTTTTTGCACCCTAGGTGAGGGGCGGGGGGTGGGAGGGTAGGGGGCAGCGGCAGCAGAGGCAGTGGCG
>JAHTLZ010000379.1:38722660-38745201 GCA_023846285.1 Phrynocephalus versicolor | reverse complement strand
ATCTATCTATCTATCTATCTATCTATCTATCTATCTATCTATCTATCCAGTAGAACCCCCATATCCACAGATTCATTAACCACTGATTGAGTTATCCATGGTTGGTAGAAAAAAATTAAATAAATAATTCAGCAGCCACAAAAGCAAACTACTGTCACAAACAGCAGCTGTAAATCAAGCTACTGTCATAAAACAGCAGTCTTAAAGCACGCTATTGCCACAAAACAATAGTTTGGGGTTTTGGGGGGGTGTTCTCTCTTATCCACGGGAACCTCATGTAATGTGTATGGATACTGAGCACGATTCAAAATGATTGTGGAGATAACATATTTGAAATACATTAATAATTATAAAATGCTAGATAAACTGTATGATCATTTATTTATTTAATATATTACCCAGTGTAGCTATTCTGTCATCTGGTGTAAGGATAACATCTGGAGTTTAAGCTTAGCGTGGTTTCTCAATTTTATTTCTATAAAGCTTACTATTATTTGGTATAGAGTACTGAAACGGATTGTTGTAATCAACTCTGTAGCGCTGATTATTTTTCAAGTAGTAATGCAATATTGGAGAAATAATCCATTCATTTCTGGTTTGAATTTACAAGTTATCAGATATTCTTCCTTGCTAACGTCCATTTTATTGGTTTGGAAGAGCTGTTTCACTGCAAGTATAGAACCAATATATTTTATGAAAATCGGAATGAGATGTACTTGTACTCTAGACACTGGGAGTCATAGAATGGTAGTAATTCTTTGGTGGCAGCCTTCAGAAAGCCTTGCCTAGCATTAATATGAAGGGGATGCAGAGGTATCTTTAGGATAACAGGGTGACCTAAAAATTCTGTGAAACACTGGAGTAATCAAGCGGACAGCACAAAGCACTACTCTAAGTGGTGTATAATAAGACATCATGATAAAACTCTCCACCCCATATACCAAACTTAAACAATAAGCAGTAAAGACAATAAATAAAAAGCCCAAATGATGAAGAATCAATATGGGCGTGAGTTGGCAGTTCACCTTGGTTCATTAATTTTTACTAGGTTTTCTGATGAACCACAGATCAGTTCATTGTGGCTGTCTAAAAAAATTAAACTGTTCAGCTGTTCACCCCACAGCCTGCCCCACCTCCCTACCAAGAGAAAGTTTTTTTCCAAAACACCAGTGCATCCTGAATAAATGGAAGCGTATTTGAACTGGGGAGGTGTGATTGAACTTGTTTACATGCTGCGACACTAGTTTGGCTACCAACTTCTGTACCCTTTGTAGCCTCTGGATCAGCCTCAAGAACAGTTCCATGTAGTGAGTGGTACAGAAACCAAGCTGTACATGTGCTGTACATGTACATTTATTGCATCTATCTTCCTTCTCCACCACTTCTTACATCTTACACGTCTGTAACTTTGGTATTTGATAAAAATTGTCATTCAGAGCTGAGAATAAAATTATATTCATGACAAAGTATATATATTCATGACAAAGTGTATATATCTAGACTAGAGATAGGCACAAGTTAAAAATGAATTTCAAAATTTATTTAAAAACACTATTTTATCCATTTGTATTTGTATGAATTGTTACCCTGAATGAACATATGTAAATTGATGACTTTTAAATGATGTTTAATTTGTCAATTTGTTGAGCTATAAAGTTCTCCCCAAAGTACCTACAGAGGCCAATATTTCAAGGAGAATTGTCCTGACAATTATCTACAACCTATCCAAGTGTGGTGAAGATTTGATTTCTTTTGTCTGAGTTATGCACCCCAAAGAGGCTCCTCTAGGAAAGTCACTCCCAAAACCCCTAGAGATACTAAACCTGCAGAGATGCTTCCTCTTATTCTCTTCTACAAACCATCCAATTTTGGTGAGGTGTGAGTTTTCCCAAGCCGGTTGCTAAAGGGCACTTTCCTGGATGAGCACTTTTTGAGTGTATATTTTGGATGTCTGAAACTGCAGATTCACCAAACTTGGAGGGCTTGTATTGCAGAGTCAGAGAATACTTCTCTGGATTTAGTGCCTCTAGGTGCTTGGAGGGAACTTTTCTGCTGGCCCCTTTTGGAGGTGCATAGTTATACATCAAAGTTTTTAATGCAAATTTGGTATGTTTAGGTGCTGTAGATTCACTTTTCTAGGGTGTCAAATTAAAAATAACAATTTTACAAATAGAATAATCAGAAAAAATTACAAATCTTTTTCTGATTTAGTGATCTTGAAGAACCATGAATCAAAATGAATCACCATTTTTCTGATTCATGCCACCTCAACTGTCTACAATGCTGTCTACAGTACTGCAATATTGCAGAAGACAGTATAGTTCAAGATAGTTCCCTAATCTATTTATTAGTATATATTATTTTTCTTCATTTGGTATGCTGCCTTTCTTCATGGTAGGGCCCAAGACAGCTCAAAATATAAAAAAAATAACAAAAATTAATTCTACTATTAAAATATTAAATGATGTCTCATTAAAACTGCACAAAATTAATACAATTAGAAAACCGATTAAGTAGACCAGAAAAAAATTACAAGGCACACTGACAAAAGAAATATTTTTTTTTATTTTCTTCTTTTTCTCTGGCCTTATTTAGCTCTTGATGTAAAAAAATCTCTAACCATTTTACATTAAAACCAAATACAATACAAAAGATATAATAATAATAATAATAATAATAATAATAATAATAATAATAATAATAATAAAATAGCAAAGCAAAGTGTTCTGCTTATATACCGCCCCATACCACTTCAAGTAGTCTCTGGGTGGTTTACAGTTTTTTTAATTACAGTATGCAGGGCACACATTGCACCCCACAGCAAGCTGGGTACTCATTTTACAGACCTTGGAAGGATGGAGTCAACCATGAGCCTGCTACTGGGATTGAACCCCAGGTCGTGAGCACAGTTTTGGCTGCAGTACAGGCATTTAACCACTGTGCCATGGGGTGCTGCCTTGTCATGGCAGGGGCTTAACTGCTCCAATGATGTTGAAGGTTGTATTGGTGGTAGTGTAAACTACCAGTAGGTCCAACAATGCAAGAGAGGTCTTGACTGAGGAACAGAACTAAGTGCACCCAACAAACCATGAATTATGGTGAAATATAATGAAAAGAAGCCTATACCAGCCCGGTCGTCACCCAGGTTAACAAGGACCATGATGGATGTTGCTGAACCTGGACATTGATTGATAAATGGGCTACAGGTCATGGGTCCCATTGCTGAGCAACCAGGGCATGGGCCTGTAGAATTACTGGAAGTTGAACAATCTAAGAAGCAGCAGAAATATACTTTACCAGAGATTCAGGAAATCATGAAATGCTATTATAGAGCAGAACTTGAAAAATGAGGCTACCAAAAGCGGATGCATCAATTATGGAAACAAGAATATCCAAACTCCAAGATAACTGAATTATGATTAGCTGACCAGCAAAGATATATTATCAGAAACAAGGTGTTTAGTGAAGCTGAACTAGAAGAAATACGGGGGAGTTGTGAAATTGGGGTCAACAAATTATCCAAATAGGAGGAAAAAATAGATTAATAACATCTGGGGACATCGGACAGTCTGAAGTTGAAGAAAATATGGATGTTTTGCAAAAATTTGATCCATAAGGAGGTACAATTAGGATTGGAACACCAGGAGAGCTCACTATTAGGCAGCAAGAACTGAAGAATAAAATACTGATACATGCTACATTAGCACAGTCTTCAAAATTGGGGAAGGCTCCCAATTTTGAAGACTGTGCCTAGAAAAAAATTGGTACCATTGATGAACGACGTAAAATCTGCACTTGCAACATTCCAGATAATGTCCATTGAACTGATAAATGAGCTTGCTTATAGTGCAGCAGTAACAGTAATGGAAGTATTCCACAACTGAAGCCCCACCCCCACCCCGAAATGGCTTGAGAAACCATGGTGGAAGATCAGGCTGGAGCTTAAAATCAAAAGACTCTGAGCAGATGCGACTAACTTAAAAAACCTGCAGGAGGGCAAATTAAAGAATTGTAAGATCAAGAAATCTTTGACTAAAATACTCTGGCTAAGTACAAGAAAAATTGGAGAAAGATTGGAAATTGTGAAGCAGCAAATAATAGCAGCAGCTAGAAAAAATGAAAAATATGAAGCTAGATTTATTCAGTATAAAGACAACCAGTTGTTTTGATCAGATCAAATACATTTCTATCAGAGTTTGAATCAGAAGATAGGTATAGATAGGTATAAAAGGTATAGGTATAAAAGATAGTATAAAAGTTTTGGAAAGACATATAGGGGGCTGAGAAAGACTTTAATAGAAATGCTGAATGGCTCTGATTTTGAGAAGAAATTCTCCAAGTGCACAATGAACCAACAAGAAATAACAGCTGCCATGATCACCAAAAGAGTGCAAAGAGTCAAAAACTGGACATCACCCGGCCATGAGCAACTGCATGGGTTTTGGCTTAAACACCTGATCAGTCTGCATGGAAATATGGCTGAACAATTTAATGAAATTTTGAGGACAGGATATATCAATGAGTGGTAAACAACTGGCAAAACCTATTTGATTCAGAAGGATCCAACAAAAGGAGCAATACCTGAAAATTACAGGCCAATAACATATTTACTAACTATGTATAAACTGCTGACAGGCATCACAGCTGATAGAGTCCAGGATTATTTGGAAGCAAATAACATCACACCAGTAGAGCAGAAAGGGAACAAACAGGGAAGCAGAGGCACAAAAGATTAGTTACTTATTGATAAAATGAACCTAAAGAATTGTAAAGCCCAGAAAACTAATTTATATATGACTTGGAATGACTATAAAAAAAGCCTTTGATTCAGTACCACATAGTTGGACTATTAAGTGGCTGGATGTCATTGGAATATGTAAAAGTATTGATGCCCTAACTGAAAATGAGATGAAGAACTGGAAAACAGAATTGTTTGTCAGGGACGAAAGCAAGGGATTGGTTAACATTAAACGAGGGATTTTTCAAGGTGACTCTTTGTCATCTCTGCTATTTACCATTGCCCTGATTCCTCTCTCAATAATTTTGCAGAAGACAAATTTAGGGTACCAAACTGCAAAAAAAAAAAACAGGGAAAATTTCTCATATATTGTATATGGATGACTTAAAGTTGTATGGAAAATCAGAAACCGAAATACATTCACTGACCAACACAGCCCGAATTTTCAGTACTGATGTTAGTATTGAGTTTGGACTAAACAAATGTGCCACAGTGGCACTGACAAAAAGAAAAATCACTGAGAGTAAAGGAAATGAACTGCCAAAGGGACAAGCCATTAAGTATCATCAGTTTGAAGCCAATAAATATCTGGGCATACTGCAATTAGATAATATCAAGCATGGGCAAGTGAAAAATATGGTCAGTAAAGAATATATCAAAAGGATTAGAAAAGTACTAAAAAGTAAGCTGAATTGTGGTAACACCATCAAGGCCATTAATAGCTGGGCCATACTGGTCATCAGGTATACTGCTGGCATTATAAACTGGACTAAGATGGAGCCCTATAGTCCGGATAGGAAAACAAGAAAACTTATGAACATTCAGTATGCATTACATCCACACACTGATGTTGACAGGCTATATTTTTCTAGAAAATTAGGTGTTGGAGGTCTTTTGCAAGTAAAGCAGACAGTTGAAGAAGAGAAGCATGTGTTAGCAGATTATGTAAAAATAGTACAGAGCCAGCATTATTGGAGGTTAAGAACAATGAGGTGTTTAAAATAAAGCAAACAAAGACTCAATACAGGAAAACAATGATGCAAATAAGAGCTGATAGCTGGCATGATAAAGCACTGCATGGGCAGTTCCTTGAAAAAAAAAGTCAAAAGAAAAGTCGATGAGGAAAAGACTTGGTTATGGCTCACCAGTGGAACACTGAAAATAGAGACAGAAGCCCTGATTTTTGCAGCTCAAGAACAAGCTATTAGAACAAATGCAGTTAAGGCTAGAATAGAAAAATCAGCTGAGTCCCTCACATGTAGACTCTGCAAAGAGGTGGATGAAACTATTGAACATATATTGAGTTGTTACAAGAAAATTGCTCAAACTAATTACAAACAGTTTCATAATGTAGTTGCTCAAATGGTCTACTGGAATTTGTCACAACTATCATCTGCCCATAGCAAAGAACCGGTGGGATCATAAGCCTGAAAAGGTGATTGAAAATGAGCATGCAAAATTACTTTGGGACTTCTGAATACAGACAGACAGGATTTTGGAGAATAATACCCTGGATATTGTGATTGTGAGGAAGAAAAATGTGTGGATCATTGATGTTGCTATACCAGGTGATAGTAGAGTCACCGAGAAGCAACTTGACAAAACTTGATATCAGGATCTGAAAACTGAACGTCAGAGACTCTGGCATAAACCAGTAGAGGTGGTCCCAGTGGTAATTGGCATGCTGGGTGCGGTGCCTAAAGAGCTAAGCAAGTATTTAGAAGAAATTGGAGTTGAGAAATAATAATAATAATAATAATAATAATAATAATAATAATAATAATAATAATAATAATAATAATAATAATAATAATAATAATAATAATATATTTGTATACCACACCATCTATCCCAAAGGCTATTCTGGACAGTATACAAATCCAAATAGTAATTAACTGAAAATGCAGTAACTGAGATGGAAATAAAATGAGGGAAGTAATAATTGCTAGTTTATTATATTTTTGGAAGGTGTTTGAGCTTTAACACTTTCTGCTCCTTCTCTAATATGAGAGAGAGTATTCCATAAGTAAACGGCATCACTGTATAGAAGATAATGATGGCGATGATGATATAAAGTGAAATCATTATTGTTGGAGGGATTCCAGTAATGGATGACTCCACAGTCCATCAAGGACTCAAGTGATGATAGGTGTCAACTCACCACAAACGGCGGGGGCAATCTGCTTGCTACCACGATTCTGAGATATTTAAGGCTTCATGTGTTAACAATGGAACCTCAAATGTGATTAGGCTTTTGTTGTTAGCATAATGCATGGTTTGAGGCAGCCTTCTCAAGTTTAACTCAGCTTTCTGTCCTTCTAAGGTTGGTAAACTGAGTATGGAGCTCACTGACAGGGTAAGGTGTAGCCTTCATAATTCAATTGCAAAGTGCCAATTTGTAAACTGCTTTAGTCACTATGAGGTTATATATAGGAACATCTTGCTTTGCTTTGCTTTATATAACTTCCAGACAGGCCACACCATTTTTAAAGGACTGGTGAAATATGTTCACAGGAGGGATGGGCACCTTACAAAAACGATATGCTGTTTTGTGTCATAGGGTTATGAAATCGTTCAAAATGAAATGAAATGCCAGCCAGCGTTTCATTACAAAATGAAACAAAACACAATTTCCCCCATCTATAACAAAGCAATTTGTTCTGGGGGAAATGGCAGGGAAGCTTCCTCAAGCTGTCCCCTGTAACCCATCGAAATTTGGAAAGTTTTGGTTTTCGGTCTTCGGAGAATGAAGTTCTTAAGCTCCAAAGGAGGTGCAGGGTGCTTCATTGAAGGAGCATGGATCAGAGCTTTACCATAGAGAAGGGAAGCTGTAAATTAACCCTATAATTGGTAAAGTGCACTGGCTTCACTCCTTCAATTAAGCATCTCTGCACCTCCTTTGGAGCTTAAGAACTTTGTTCCCTAAACCCCAAACCTTTCCAAATTTCAAGGGGTTCCCTAAAATCACTAGAGGAAGTTAAGCCTGCCACTTTGGGGGGTAAAACACACATCGGATCAGTATTTTAAAATATTTTAGGACCCAGGGGAGCATAGCATTTTGTTTCATTTCATTTCATAACGAAAGTACTTTAAAATTCATTTTTCCATGAAACAAAATGAAACTACTCTAGAAACGAAACAAAACAAAACACTATTTTTCCATTTCAGGCCCATCCCTAGTTCTCTGCACATTCTCAAATGAGCCCTTTTGCTTTTGGAATATTGCCATACTCCAACATCGATTATAAGTGATGTAATCTATGCTACATGTACCCTTCTCATATTTGGGACAGAACCTCATCTCACATGTATTATATCCATAGAGCAAAATCATCTTGTATAAAGAACCATTTTATCATATAGGGTTTCCCTCCCTCCACTAGTTTCCATCTTTATCTGTGCTCCTGCGTTTTTGTTTTGTTTTCAAATTGATTGTGATGCAGGCTTTTATTGGATTTTAATGGGTTCATTGCTTAACAAAATTGTTTCATGCTGCTGGTTCTTAATGTTGTATCAACTACCTTTGGGCAGAAAGGTGGTTTATAAATAAATGAAGCATTCTGGATGTGTCCATTATTTGGAATTATGTGGCCAATTCTTTAGAGTGTTTGTGCTTTAGAGAGCCTAGTTTAAAGTATCTGCTTCTTTTCCATCTATCAAGACAATTCCTTGGAAGACAGAATGAAAGGCTGCATAGTGCCTAAGGCCAAACAGGGCCTATACGCTGGAAACAACCCTCCGAGAACATTGAGTGGTGAGGGCTTGTGACCACACTTTCGCCAGCAAAAGGCAGGCAGGATTCAGCAAAAAGAGGAGACATCAGAACATATAAATCACGGTATATGCTTAATCTCCTGGTTTTCCAAAGATGGGATCCAGAATCCTGTTGGTGGTATACATGTGCGTAAGCTAAATTGTGTAACTCGCTGCAACAAATGTCCACTGTCTGTGAGAAATGTCCACTGTCTGTAAGCTGCATTCCAAGGCACTTGTCTGAATGCAGATTGGATCAGCACTAGAAACGGGCATGGGCTGGAAAGACAATCAATCAGGCTGGTTTGTGGTTTGCGGTTAATCACAAGCCTCCAGACAAACCAGCTGGTTAACAATTTATTTTTCTAGTTTGTGCTAGGGGGCAACCTACCTAGTCTTGCCCTCCACCACCACCTGCTCCCTTCTCATGTCCCCATTACCAACCTACCAGGTCCTCATGCCTCCTCCTGCTCCAACTCCACTACCATGTACCCACCATCCAGCTGATAGGTAGGCACATGCACAGAGGCATCATGACAATCTTTGAATAGCTAGCATGTTGCCTTTGCACACATGTAAATCACCAACAGGATCTTGGCTGATTCCCCCCCCCTGTAAACTACATTTGGCCCATGGGACACATGCAGCTAGTTTGGTTTTTTGCCTCTCTTACAACACAGTATTTGAAGACTGAATATTCAGTTTTAATTTTGCTGACCCTCAGTTCTTGAGATGTCTTGGAACAAAAAGCAACCTCTTAATTGAAAGTAAAATGAAATGCAGAGTAATAGGGTGAGGGTTGCCCTGGAATCCGAACAGTGGTGCAAGCCTGAATAGCTCCTTGTAGCATTTGCCCTAGACTGAAAGCCTTCAGTTCTGCCATGTTGTGGTGTTGGGTTGCTTCTGACTTATAGCTACCATACAAACAAATAAGTATATCTGTAGAAGTCATAATATGCAGTGATCAGCATTTGAAAGCTCAAATATGCAGCTTCCTTTACTGAGTTAATCCATCTCATTTGAGCTTCCTCTTTTCTTGCTGTTTTTCTTGCTCTTTTCAGCTTTTCCCAGGAATTGCTCAAGTTTTATTTTTTGGGGGGCTTGCTTAAGATAAATCTAAGTAATGCTAATGGAGCTACTCCTCCACATTGCAGGCATCGAACTAAAACCCGTGCTATCCACACAGACAAACAGAGTTGTAAAGGATGCTGAAGGCCACAACAGATAAAGAAATCAATTTTTTTTAAATCCTCTGCAAATTCTACCCAGAGTTTTTGTTGTTCCGGGTGAAACTCTGTATATCTCTATCTGTATTGCCTATTTCATTTTCACTAATGGACAGACTTTAAATACTAGTTCTCAGCAAATACTTTTCTCCTCTGCAGCTCAGTTCAAGGATCTTGCAAGGATAGGAGATGGCCATGTCATGGTTTGCAGGAAACACATTCCAAATACCTTGAGGATCTGGGCTATCTGCAGTGTGCACATCTACATTTTTTCTGTTATCCCAAATCCAAAGGTGGAGACAGAGAACAATGACTTAAAAGCAGAACTTGGTGAGGTTACTTTCTGGGTTACAGTTCCCCAAATTTGCTACTAACAAATTTGCTGGCTGGGGAATACACAGAGAAGTAGATCCTGAAAACCTCTACAAGTTGATCATGATCAGGGGAGAGAGAGCTATAATCCATGAAAGTGCTTTTTCCAGGTTTTGTTTTAAAAAGTATTTGATGCTTCGGGTTTCAACACTTGGTTTGCAATGACACAGATCTGTCCTGGCAGATTGCATGCAAGACCAGAAACTGCTTCGCATTGTTAGTGGTTTTAATAATTGGGAGACTAGGGATGGAGGGATGGACAGAGAGTGGGAGAGGGCGAGAGAGGGCGAGAAAGACATGTTTCTTTTTTGTAAGGTTCATCAAAATCCCATGCACACTGATGTGTACACATTTGGTGCACAGTAATGGGGGGGAAGTTGAAGAAAGCTTGTACACATCTGCATTTGCTAAATGTTTATATGAGTGCTGTGTAACATGGGAAATTTCCCACACTCCAAATAAGGTTTTGTTGGATTTTATGGAGCCATTTTTGTGCAGCTTGACTATAACAGTTGCTGCATTTGTGGTATCAGATTCCCTGTCCTGATGGTTTTATGCCACTCTCTGTAGGCTTATAAACATCATGAGCTATAACTCTACAGACCAAAGCATGTGTGTAGACACACATGGTGCTAAATTCAGATTCTAGATTAGACCAGCAAATCAAAAAACTAAGTGGTGAATTACTGCTTAAGTCAATCCTATTGATTCACTTGCTTTAACCTGGTTAGGGACCACCAATTGCAATCTAGCCTTGGTTGTGTCAGACACACCACAGCTTGTTTTGGGTCTGTCAGCTAAAAAATGAGGGATTTGCACCAACACAGTTGTGTGTGATGGTGTGAAGTATGAATGTATATTGCAGTCAAATCCTAGTGCGCAATTCAAACACAAATCCTGTTTAGCAATGGGAATGGTTTGGGCACCATATAATTCGGTCTGGGTAACTTGGGGTATATCATGTCCTCCCTTGTTCTCCCTTTAAACTTCACCCATTTCATGTGTCTAGGAATGTATCCAGTTCCATGCATATTTTATCCAAAAAACCCTTGACTCATTAAGGAGCAAAATTCTGGAAACACCCAGACAATCTTGTTCTCAGTCTCATTCTTGTTGTTCTTGTTGTTGCTACTGCTGCTGTTGGAAGTGGACTAGGTACTTGTGTGTTCCTTTGTGTGGCTGGCTTTTGGTTTCTATGGTGTAGTGACTCCAGGGTGTCATTCATAGCTCTTCCCTGGAAAGTAAAAATGATATGAGGACAAGCAAATTTCCTCATGAGGGGAACAGAAAATAGGTAGGTCTCTGATAAATTGATAAAATGGTCCATTCTGATGTGGAACCATTTAAAATTATACCCCAGAAGAAAAACATTAACTTTAAAAAAATCAATGACCTCCAAGCCACCCCACAAAATATGCAAAATAGTTGGTGTTATTTTCTATTTAAAAATCTGGTCCAAAACACGGGAGCGTTACCTTTTTTTATTGCAACCAGTTTTGGACGTAGTAGTAGTCCAAGAAGTAATGTTGCCTGAGTGTGGGATGGATTTGGCTTCACAGATCTGAAGATTGTACCAATGGTACAGGATACACCCCTGAGAGGCAATTCCAACTTTGTGACTCTTCCTGGCAGCTTTCCACATTTGCCATCCACAGAGGGTCCACCGAGAAGAGCTTCCGGATCTGTTCTTTATTGATTGTAGGTTATATTGGGGTGAGGTAGGAGCACGATGCAAAGCTCAGTGGTTTAGGTCTCTTGCTATGGAGCCAGAGGTTGGAAGTTTAGTTCCCCGCTGCACTTCGTATAGGTAGAGCTAGTCTGTGTGGCCTCAGGCAAGATGCACAGAAGAAAGGAATGGTAACCAGTTCTGTCTACTTGAAAAACCCTGAAAGGGGTCACCAACCATAAATCAGAATTATAGGTGAAAACAAAATAGAAAGGGAAAATAAAAAAGACAAAGATGTGACAGCACTTTCAAGACTAACTTTTATATATCGTTTTAATGTGAGCTTTTGTAGACAAGTCCACTTCATCAGTCATATGTCAGACCTTATTTGATGGCACGTGAGGATGATGATGAGGTTCATATGGGAGATACCCTGAAGGATATGCTCATGGTGAAAGGAGTGGTGGTTGTGCTAGAAGCAAGTTCAACACTACCAGTAGCTGAAGCAACGGTGGTGGTATTAGTGGCAAAACATTCTCCTGAAACACTTTTAGAGAACTGGCCTCTTACCAAAAGACACTTGAACCTTCCCAAATAGCAACAGCTCCTGTTCTACTCTCTGCCATGTCAGTGCAAATCTCAAAGGGGGGGGGAGAAAAGTGAGGGTAAAGTGTGTTGGACATGCCAATAAATTAATGATAAATTATTAAAGCATGATTGGAAATATTGCCATTTTTCACAGCTGTCACTTTAAGTATAAAAGCATCAGCACATTAAACTAGTTACTGCTTTTTCATAATTGAGACTTTAGCTTCTAGCTGTGCCCTCAAGCTTTTCATTAATCACTGGGACTGAAGTTCAAGCACAATGACAGCTTAGAAGGCATTAAATGGGCAAAGTATTTTCCAGGTACAGCTAGGAAAGGCCTTTTAGTGCTCTAATCCTCAGCTAATTGTTTTTCAGAGACTCTAAACAAAATCTGCTCATGTCGTCTCTTGGTAACAGAATTACCAATGGGACTGGTTTTCCTTTTTATCTGTGCATGCTTTTCTCTTGCTGTAAAATTGACTTGAGTGCCTATTTGTAGGTTTCATAGAACAGGTGCAAAAGGAGTGTGATCCATAAAACTGAAACTGATCCTTAACCAAGGAAACATTGATTAGACTGGCTGGAAAACAATACTTCCTGACTACTTACTCTAATCATACCATTTAATGTGTCATTAAAGATGCAAGATGGTCAATGAGCTCTGTGTGCATGAATGTTTGCATGTGTGTGCGTGTGACACACTCACAAATATATTGTTCCCTTCAGTTGCTGTCAGAGGAAACTCATCCCTCTGTAGCTTTTCTTTAATCCTGTTTACTCACAAGATGCATGCCATGCGTATAAACTGCCGAGCAACAAGGCTGCATCTCCTTTGCAGTTTCATGATTCACCTGGTTCATCTCTCTCTCTCTCTCTCTCTCTCTCTCTCTCTTTATGGAGGGCTGTATATCAGAACTTAATGGATGTGCCAAAACATTCTTCCTTTTGTATAACAAATTATCAAGTGCATTGAGATTCATTAATTATGTCATCTAATTGGATTGAGGCAGGTGCAAAATACCTCAGATGAAGTGGTCACTGGCAGGAAGGCCTCAGTGCAAGCTTTTCTATTAGAAACCAGCATGTCTCCAGACTCCTGGAATTACATTGTACTTATTGATTAATGGCCATAATTTATTACAGTGCAGAAGATCTTGCATTGAGTTAAATGTGTGATTAATCAATTTTCCATCAAATTATGAACAGCCGCACAGTTGTCAGAAAGAAAATACCAAGTGAATTTTTCCCATGGTGTTGGGAATATAAGGTACCAGGACTTCTGCTTGAGAAGAACTAATAGCTGTCTATCACGTGTATAATATTTCCTGCCACACTGATAAATGCTTAGCCTCACAAACCAGCCACAGGTAGGAGTGATTGAGAGGCCACCTAATACAGTTTATAGCTGCCTTTCATATATAATGAAATATTCCTTATCCCCCATTTCAAAACAATTTATTAATATAAAATGTGTTTCTGCCTTCAGCCGGAAATATATCATTGTTAAGTCAACAATATTATATTATAAACTGATAATTGATATTATGGGAAGGAAAAGAGGGGGGAAATCCCTGGGCAATGTAGAAATGAATTTGAAAACTGTGCGTACAGTAGCTCATTTTTATTTTCCATCAGAAACACAGACTTATAACTAATTGATGTCACTTCCAATCTGCTAATAATTCACATAACATGGAGGGGTGGCATGGGAATACGCAGGACTGGGGCCAGTTGATGTTAAGAAGGTCTCTTGGCAACTTCCTGCTTTTCATTCTCATTTCTCCAACTCATTTCTCCTACTAGTTAAACCATGCCCTCTATAAAGTTCAGGCAATTCTCCAGGGGACTTTCTAGCTCTGTTATAATGCCATTTAGACTGCTCTCTATATGTGACAAAAGGTGTAATGCAAAACCTTAAGGATGTATGTTCCAAGCAGTAAAAGTGCCACACATATTGTACACACACAGGAGACATGGCAGGAATGCAGTGTGTCAAGGGAATCTATTGTGATCTTAAACTGCACAGAGATCAGTATAACTTTAAGCCACTCACGTTCTGACAGGTGTACATATTAATCCAAACACAATATTTTGGGTCCAGCTAATACCAGTTGTTTTTCCTTCTTCACTGTAATATTCCTGTCCCCAGTTAAGCTTGCCATTGAAATTAATGATGAAACATTTGGTACCTTATGTTCTGCTAATTATTCTAAGAAACCAAGCCACAACATTGTGGAAACATAAAATGAATAATGTTGTCCTGTATTACTTCACTCAACCTCTTGACTATGTATTGGTTAGAACAGTGTTTCTCAACCTTGAGGTTGTGATCTACAAGGGACTGTAAAGTTGTTGGATATTTTAAAAGGGGGGCACAACTCAAAAAACACTGGGAACCAATTGGTTACAGCATCAGAGGACCCAGGTTCAAATCTTTGGCTCTCCATGGAACTCTAAATGAGACATCTCAGACTACTTCACAGGGTAGTTCTGAGGACAAAGCTGGATGGAGGAATGGACCATTTACAATGTCTTGGTGGATGAAAGGGCCAGAATAAGTTGGTGGAATTCAGCCCATTAAGTATTTTGTGGCCTTCCTCAGAGCAGTAGGCTAGAGAGATGGCCAATCAAATTTCACTAAGGATTAGTGAAGTTTGGAAAAGGTTTTCTGAGATCTCTTGAGACTTTCTTAATTTATTGTCCCCAAGGAAGAAATACTGTGGTAATTGTCCCAGCCACACTTCACACGCACACACACCCCAGACACAGCTTGAGACTTGGCTATCTTCTAGATTAGCGTTCTAGACAAAACTACAGAGGAAGTGGATTTCCCACAATGACCAAGGGAGAAGGGGGGTATTTTCATTGTTTAAGATTACAAACTTTATTTTTGCCTTACAACTTTCGTCTCTGCACAGTTTCTACCCAAGAGATGGAGACAGTTTTGTCTGAACCTGTATCATCTACACTACCTGTGAACCTATTTCTATAACAGACATTTGCCTTTCAAATTTATTTATTTATTTATTTTTATATTTGTATACCGTGCCGATTTCCCAATTTACTCTGGAAAGGGCTGCATAAAAATATGTATTTTTAAAAATAAAATAAAATAAAATAAAATTGATTGAATGTTGATTGAATGTTGTCAAAAGAGGAGAAGGTGATTTTAAAGCTGAGAAAAGATGGTTCTTGGATCCCATAAAAATGTAACACTCAACAGCTATATGTCTGAAGCAGTGGACATGTCCACGAAACATTACATTAAAATATGAATGTTAGTGTTTATGGTGCCACATGTTTTATGTCTTTTGTTTTGTTTTATTTTTCTTTGATTTTTTGCCTGCAACAGCTTCTCTGTGCATCAATTACTCATTCCAAAGGGAATGCCAGGTCTCACCCAATTTGCACTTGGGGATTAAGATTAGGAACAGTCTAAGCCTTGTTTGCATGGCCTGACTCATGTGAAGGCTGGAAACTCAGAGTCCTATTCAAAAAGAAATATTTGGCTGGCTTCCTTTCAATTCATATTATCATTACTCAAGGGAAGTATCTAATGTTTTTCTCCTATATGAGTTGCTCTCATGTGACATCTATTAAATGTGTGTTTCCATACCCCAGTGCACCTAGTTTTGTGAGCACTTCACTTTTAAGCACATCCAAGATGTACAGCTCTTAAAAAGGGCAGCGAGTCAGATGCTAAATAGGCCTGCATTGCTTCAAGGTACATAATGCGCATATTCATCAAAAGCCTTTGAACAAATCATTAAAAAGTGGGGAACTACAAGTTACTAGTGCCCTGGGAGAAACAAAAAAAATTACATGCTGTCCACTCAAGTGAGTAATTGCCCAAGCATACAGTAAGGCAATGTGTGTAATACAGCAGTTTATCTATGAGCTGAAACCGTGAACACACCACACCACCCATAGATCTCCTTCCTGGAGGAATGGGTTTGCATGGATGTAGGTACATGCATAGTAACTCCCAGACCTCAGGAACATTATTGTGGCACCAGAACATTGTAATATAAGTGTACTATTTATTTGAATTGAGGCTGCCTTTTAAAATGATTTCTTCGGCATGAAGACTAATAACCCCTTCCCTGCTAGTGCTTTAAGAGTCCAGGAAAATCTACCATGTTTTCAGCAGCTGAAATAGCTGTAAAAAATTAGTGACAGAGCTATATTGATCTAGAAAAAGGGTGCAGTTCATTCCTGTGTAGGTGTTGTTCTGACTCCAGCTCCCATTAATCCTAGCCGTCATGGCTAGTGGTGTAGGGTTACACAAGTTACGCCCATTTCTTGAGAAAATAGCTCTGGCCATGGTGACACATGCCCTAGTGACCTCCCGGCTAGACTACTGTAATGCCCTCATGTGGGACTACCGATGAAGATGCTATACGGAACTACCGTATAGCATCTCAGGAAACTTCAATGGGTTGAAAATGCAGTAGCCAGATTGCTGACTGGGGAGGGATACAGAGATCACATTACACCCCTATTAAAGTAGCTCCACTGGCTGGCAATCAGCTATCAGGCCCAATTCAATGTGCTGACCTTCACTTACAAACCACTGTACAACCTGGGCCCTAGCTATCTCAAAGATTGAATCTCACAGTATGAACTTACTCGGGTGTTAAGGTCTTCAGGAGAGGCACTTCTCTCCATCCCTCCTCCCTCACAGGAACGTTTCATGGGAATACATGAAAGGGCCTTCTTGGCTGCTGTGCCCAGATTCTGGAATTCCCTCCCACTAGAGGCTAGGACTACCCCATCTCTGCTATCTTTCTAGGAACAGACAAATACCTTTCTCTTCAGGCCAGTTTCCCCTGAATGATGGACTACCTATTATGTGTCTTTTATATGACTCTACCATACATGATCACATAGACTTTGTGTTTACAACCACTTATAACCATGTGTGATTGTGTTGACACTATGTTCGTTTCCATCCCTCAAAACTTTTACATGGAACATTTACTCTCTCTTTAACTGCTCACATTCTCTTTGTAGCTTTAATGTTGTCATTTAATGCTCCAAGATGTCCATTAATTCCCTGTTCTCAAACTTGAATGTGCCTTAATTGTACTGCACTATATATTGTCCCTCATTACTGTAAGCCATGTTGGATCCTTTTCCAAGGAGAAAGGTGGGATAAAATGCTCTAAAAAATAAATATAGTTTAAGAGATTAAGGTCACATTCAGAACCCATGGGAGATATTGCAGGATCCTGATTGCATTACACCAGTAGTGGTGAACCTTCAACACTTCAGATGTTTTGTACCACAACTCCCACAATCCTTTGTCACTGACAATCTAGGCTCAGAATTCTGGGAGTTGTGGTCCAAAACATCTGGAGTGCCAAAGGTTCACCACTAGGGATAGGCATGAAACAGAAAAATAATGTTTCGTTTCATTTCTTACAATATTTTTTTTTAAATCATACAAAACAAAATTAAACAAAATGAAATGGCTCCCTATCAGACTGTTTTCTGAGGGCTCCTACTGAGCTGTCAATGGCTGGAGTCCTTTAAACCTAGCCCAGTCAGTACCAGAGGGTCACCCTGGTATCAACTGGGCCAGGTTTAAAGTTCTCCAGCCATTGACAGCTCAGCAGAAGCCCAAAAATTGATGGAATGAAAAGGTTCATTTCAATGGGAAAACGACCGTTTCATTTCGTCTATAATGAAATGCTGCTTCCTCATTTTGTTTCATTTCATTTCGTTTCGTTTCATTTCATTTCATTTCATTTTTTTTAATATAATGAAACAAAACAGTATTTTGTTTTTCATTTCCTGCCCATCCCTATTCACCACTACTGCTCTCCACCTTCTCTAGGCTATTTCATGTGCAAATCAGCGAAGGCCTTCAAGAATGCAATGGGACTTGGGTCAAGTCCTGCTTTACTCTTACATGTGAGAATGATTTTATGAAGAATATTTAAAAGGAATTAATTTCCATGTGGCTTCTATTTCAGAAAAAAAGTCTGAGAGTGAGACTACCATTGGTCATTTTGGACTCAAACTGATATTTAAAAGGAATTAGTATCCACATGGCTTCTATTTCAGAAAAAAGTCTTAGAGTGAGACTACCATTGGTCATTTTGGACTCAAACTGATATTTAAAAGGAATTAGTTTCCACGTGGCTTCTATTTCAGAAAAAAGTCTGAGAGTGTGACTACCATTGGCCATTTTGGACTCAAACTGTATGATACAGGCAGCACATTATCAGAAGAAGGCATTCCTACAGTCCTAAAAGATACCTGTTTGCTAAGCCTTTTCACCTCCAGTATCGGTAAATTAGCTTATGTATTTTACTTTGTGATAGGTTACTGGGAAGCATTGTTTGCCTGCTTTCTGGCTCAGGAATGAACCTTTGTAGAAGGACAATCACCTTCTAATAATGGGCTATCTGTATATCTGATTTCACCTTGAGATGAATGATGCAGCAAGTGCATCATTCATCTGTAGAGTACAGATGTATAGCATTAACTATAGAGCAGGAGAAATGATGGCTTCAGTTCCCATCACCTCAAAAACATGCAAGAACTTCCGCCTGCAAATCACAGCCAATCGAAGTCAGAACCATCTTTGAGTGTCATATAAAGGCATCAAATTATTAGTTGTTTACATTGCTGTTATTAATTCCCACAGCTAGGAATGGGAAGAAAGGCCTGTGCACTATTTATCTCTAGGGGTAAGGTAGTAGAAAACCATCTGACAAGTAGCAGTGAGTTGGCTGATGCAGCCTTCTTTCAGGTGGACTGATGAAGTAAGCATCATGTGACTACAGAATGTGTTGTATTTTCATATGTATCATTTCATACCATCATAAAAGTATTATTAAATTTCATTGTCAAAGGGACTCACAGTGTATATTAGAAGGCATACGCTTAAGGTGTCCATGTACTTGGGACGATTCAGAAGGAATGATCATTATTGACATCCTTTTCAGAGAGGTCCAACTCTCCTGGAAAGATAGAATTGAATTCTGGTTGTAATATATTTCCAGTGCAAGGGTGAGGGGAGTCTGTAAAGAGCCAGGGGTTGGGAGTAGAGATGGGCACGACAATTTTCTTTTTTCGAGTTGTTTTTCGGGATGGGTCCGTTTCGGCTCGTTTCCGTTTTTCGTGAAATTTTTCAAAAATTTGTCGTTTCGTTTTTCATTTTTTCGTTTGTCGTTACTGCCGCTATTTAGCATGACTTGACTTCCCAGAGCATGGGGTAGGGGGTAAGGGCTAGGCTTAGGGTAACGGTTAAGATTAGGGTGGGTTAGTGGGCTGTACCTCTGGGTGCCTCTGGCCCACTAAGAACACAGTGTACTGCTGTATGGGTTAGGGTTCGGGTTAGGGTTCGGGTTTAGGGTTCGGGTTTGTGGGCTTTTAATGCCCTCTCTGGCACACCCAGAAGTCTCAGCAAAACCTGGCCATGCGATTGGTGGAATGGCTCCAAAAATTTGCATGGTCCCATCCCATGGCCAGCCCATCATTGCGCGTGCGCAGGTGTAAAATTAAAAATAAAATAAAATAAAATAAAATCAACGGAGACGTTTTGTTGCAAGAAAACCCCACTGCTGCTACTGTAAAAATTCAAGCATTTAAAATAGCTAATTTTCGCATGTTTCTGTGGTGCTGTGGTTGGTTTTTGGACCACGATTTCAAAAAAATATTGCGGTCACCATTTTGGATTCCCCCGCCCGCACACCGCATGGCAAAGGCAGACGAGACGATGCGCCCCCCCTGCCTGGTACCAGCAGCGCAGCAGTAGCACCAGCCAAGGAGAGGGGGGCGGGAAAACCCCCCCAAATAAAACACCCTTCTGGCCTGGTAGGTGCCCTCAGACAGTTTTCTCCTGCTTTTAGGGCCGGGAATCGGGTTTTTTTTTTTAACTTTTAAAAACTTTTTTTCTGTGCCGCTTGGCATCGCGACAATCCCGCGATGCCAGGAATGACAACGACAAATCAGACCCAATTATTCTTTAGTCGGTTCGAGTTCGAGTTCTGGCAGAGTAATTCCCGTTACCGTTTCCGTTCCGTAACGGAAACGAGTAACGGAAACGGAAACGGGAATTCCGCTAAGTCGTGCCCATCTCTAGTTGGGAGTTTGATTCTCCAGTATGCCACCCAGGAAATGTATGGTCCTGGGCAACCTGGGCAGCCCCAAAATGTCCCCAGAAAAGGGTGCCAGCAAACCACTTCTGAGGACTCACCTAGAAATTCCTGTGAAGGGCTTCTGTAAGTCAGAACTGACTCGATGGAATGTGCTTTTTGCTACTAAAGTTGGCAAGTTACACACCACATTTTACATCACTCACTTAGTATATTATCAGTAAAATGACAGTAATAGATTAAAAAAAAAATTTACTGGTTAGTGGTGCTTATTGATAAGAGACTCAACACAGTCTGAAATCTAGACCTTACTTTTACATAATCAACAACAGCCATGAGATTTTGCCTAGAATCACATTTATTTCTAAGACAATACACCAGTCTTTCATCTAGTATTAGTTTGGTGAGTTAATCACCTGGCTCCAATACAAATGAGCTCAGTCTTATAAAATATTTTTAGAATGACACTGAATGTATCACTGTCAGCTGAGTCTGGGTCAGTTACTGGACATAGAACCGGGGGTCAGGAGTGCTAACATGTCCGCCATTACACTTGTGCCATCAAATTGATACTGCCTTTCTAGGGTTCTTGAGGTGGGGAATGCATAGAAATGGTTTACCATTCCCTTTTCCTGGGTGTGCCCTGGGACTGCCAGCTTGCCCAAGGTTACACAGGCTGGTTCTTTTCTTAGAACATAGAGTGGAATATCAAATTCCCAGTTTTAGCCCTGCAACCAGATACTTAAAGCATTGGTTATCCACTGCATTGAGTAGGTTGGAGTCTTGAGCTTGCAGTATCACAAACTGGCCAACAAATTCTGACATCCTCTAGCCAGCAAGGTTGAAGAGTTGTGGGGATTGTGGCCCTCCCAAAAGGTAACTTTTTTCAAGCCATCCTCCGGTCAGTCCCCATGACATACAGAGGATAAGCTACTGAGCAGATACATATTGAGTACACATGGGCACTAAATGACTATTTTTGTTTTGTTTTTCATTTTTCATTTCATTCCCTAACAAAACAAAAACAAAATGACCCATCAAAGAAAAATGAAATGAAACGGAATGGAAACTTCCTTTTTGTTCTGTTCCGTTTTTTGTTTTCCTATAGGAATGCATTCCTATGGGAAACCGATCTGGTGCAGAGAACCTGCAGTCTTTTTACACTTCTTTTCCCCACCTGAAGCCCTGTGCGCCAGCTGATAGGCACTCAGGCAGATTTTTTTTAAAAAAGCCCATGGTTTCCTCCACCCAATTGCGCATGCCCGGTTGAGGGGAAACCATGGGCTTTTAAAACTTTTTTTTCCTGGTGCAGCACAGATCAGCTGGCATGCAGGGCTTGGGGAAAATTTAAAAAGGCCAGGGCTTTTAGAACTCCCTCCCCCCCCCCCGGCCCTAGGCAATAGCTGATCAACGCTGGGGCAGGGGGAAAAATTTCCCCACCTGAGCCTCGCTAAGCTGGCCCATTGGGCTTGAGGGAGGGAAAAGTTTTAAACTGGCTTTTAAACTGAAGTTTTAAACTGGCTTTTTAAACTTCCCTCAAGCCCTGCATGCCAGCTGATCGGCACTGCAGTGGGGAAAATAGTTCCCCCACACACACCCAACATCAATCAGCTAGCACATGGGAATTGGGGGGAGGGGGAAAGATTTCAAAAGCCCAGAGCTTTTTAAACTCCCACCTCAAGCCCTGCGCACCAGTTGATTGGCTCTAGGGCGGGGGGGAGGGTCCCACCCGAGCCTTGATCAGCTGGCACACAGGGCTTGGCAGAGGGGGAAAGGTTTTAAAAGCCCGGGGCTTTTAAACTCTCCCCCCCAAGCTCCACGTGCCAGCTGATCAGTGCTGGGGTTGGGGGGGGAGGTTTTTCCCCACTCCTGAGCTCTGATCAGAGGGCACACTGGGCTTGGGGGAGGGACAAAAACCCACCCAATCAGGCAAGGGGAAAGGGCGGGCTTTTAAAACATTTTTTCCCACTGAAGCCAGCGCCAATCAGCTGGTACACAGGGCTACGTGGGGGGAAAAAGTTGCACACACACACACACACACACAGAGAGAGAGAGAGAGAGAGAGAGAGAGAGAGAGAGAGAGAGAGAGA
>JAHTLZ010000379.1:38710335-38722650 GCA_023846285.1 Phrynocephalus versicolor | reverse complement strand
GAGAGAGAGAGAGAGAGAGAGAGAGAGAGAGAGAGAGAGAGAGAGAGTATGTACTAGCACCACACACACACACAGTACACATAGACATGTTAAAAATGAAAAATGAAACAATTTTAAAAATATCATTTAAAATGAAACGAAATGAAATGAAACGGAATGAAATGAAAAATTAAACAAAACACTATTTTAGCATTTCGTGCCCATCTCTAATATTGAGTGTGCGTGCACTCTGATATAGTTTCAGAAGGCAATTCAGTGCAAATGCTAGACCACAGGAGCAATGTGACTCCATGCCTGCATCCAATAAAGAGGCAGCTGGGTGCATTTTGCTGAAGCTTCTGCCCAGTAGTTCTCAAAGCCATGTGATCCACAGCACATATATGCATCACAAAACAGCTGTTTGTATGCTGTGCAGGAAGGAAACAAAAAAATAAAGATCTAGAAGGAATCTTTTATCATACTGTATTCTGCATTACAATTCACCCACCACCACCACTGCCTTCCCCCGAGGTACTTCCAATTGTGCACACATGGTCTCCAAAATACCTTTGAATTTTAAGAAGGGTAACATAAGACTTTATAAAAGCTGGACATAGATTTCCAAGGGGGGAAATGTGCATGTTTATTGCGCAGTTTTCCTGTTACATTTGTACGTCCTCCACATATTTTTTTCATATGGCTAATATCACTCAACCATGGTTGACATTTTAGCAGTTCAACTTCATGTTATTTTTTCATACAAAATATACCCTTGAGGTAATCTCAATCATTCCCAACCTCAGACTGAATTTAATACTAATAAGCAGTATATTGAATTAAACTGTATGTGCTAAATGTTGTCATTGGCACAAAGATTAATTTTCCCCGGGCAAAAATTAACAATGGAGGCTGCCATGGAGCTACTGCTGCTTGTCTCTAGAAAGAAACAAGTGAAAGCCAATGGGGCAGCATTCACTTGCAGAGAGAGACTGTGAAAACATAAGAATGTGGCTTGCTTGAAACAATCAGTAGAGCAGTTTAAGCTTGTTTAAGCAGTGCTGTTCCAGCACTCCACAGGCCTTACACATGTGAAAGCATTCAGCTTCAAAGGGAATATGTGCTCAGTGCGCTCCAAGAACTCAAGATACGTATCACATTTCCCCCATTATTGGAGCCATAAGTGATAGAAATACTGGAGGGCCACCTTTGGAAGATGCTGGACACAATGCACATGGCGTTGTAAGTTTCAGAGGCCACCATGAACAAATCTAGCCTGTCACATGTCATTAACCTTTGATTTTATTGTTATTGTAAGCAGCTCAAAGAACCTTGCTACTTCAGGTCTTGCTCTGTAGAGATAGTCATGGTCTGCAGGTGCTCGGATGATTTAGGAACAGGGCAGCAGGTCACAGATCTACCTGGTAGAGTTCAAGCTATGGCATGTCATTGCGGAGGCAGGATTATTTGGACTTCGTCTTCGCCAAGAGCGCTGGGAATGACACAGGCAAAACAAAGGAGCAAAATCAAGCCATGTTGTGAACAACAAAGAACACCACAGTGGCAACTTAAGTACTGGGAACATCATGTAGCCAGTGAAGGGTAAACTGTCAGCTTCCACAAGACTCAAGAGTCCAAATGTATTTCAAGGAGTGACTCTTCCAGGAGCTTGCTGGGATTACATCCATGTATAGTACTAATGCAAATGTTTTGAGTTTGACTCGAAACCCATGATTTAGGTTTTCTAGACAATTGAAGGGTCATGGATATTTAGGGACAGATTTCACCATACAAAGGTGAAATATACACTCCCACCACCATGCTTGACTGTAGGCACAACACACTTGTTTTTGTACTCTTTACCTGGTTGCTGCCACACATGCTTTTCTCTCCCTCCCTCCCTCCCTCCCTCCCTCTCTCCCTCTTCCTCCCCCTCCCTCCCTCCCTCCCTCTCTCTCTCTCTCTCTCTCTCTGTGTGTGTGTGTGTGTGTGTGTGTGTGAAAAAGAGAGAGGAGGGTATCGTGGGGGTAGGGTAGTGATCCTGAGTTTAGGTTGAAGGGTCAGTGGCTGATTGGTCACCACCATCACCCTACTACTTGAGGGGACTGCCTCAGTGGGTCTAGTGGTTTGAACAGCTCTTCGCATATTTTCATAGCAGATTTCCTAGCAGTTTCTCGTTAAAGGGTGGTGATTCATTTCCTATGACAGGCAGGAAACATGCTTGAACCACCCCTTTGGAATGTCTTTCAGCAGGAGAAGAGAAAATCAACAACAGGTTAGAAATATTTAGTACTGACACCTGACAGGAATGTACAGCTAGTTCTATTACCCCAGGGAACTGATTAATGTCTGACCAGGATCATGGAACTAGGTGTACATATCTTTGCATTACAGTCCTTGGGGCTACCTTGAATTATAGGAGTCTCATGGCGCAATGGTTAAATGCCTGTCCTGCAGCTAAAACTGTGCTCATCTCAGGTAGCAGGCTCATGGTTGACTCATCCTTCCATCCTTCCAAGGTTGGTAAAATGAGTACCCAGCTTGTGTGTGTGTGTGTGTGTGTGTGTGTGTGTGTGTAGCCTGCATAATTAAACTATATACCGCCCAGAGAGTACTTCAAGTGCCATGGGGCGGTATATAAGCAGAACACTTTGCTTTATATTTTCAGTGCAAAAAGCAGCCCATTAACTGCTCAATCCTAGGACCACATGTGTTAGACCACACAGGAAGACTACTTAGGAAAAAATATGGGTCTCAAGTGTAGGTTACCATGCAGTCTACTACATTCAAGTGCCCAGTGTAATTAATTAATTAATTAATTCAGAATAACCTGGAAAAGGACTCAAGGTGTTTGCGTTTCTTTGCCCATTTTGGCAAACCCACTTTTCTGTATTATTTATTTATTTCTTCATGATAACCATGAAAATTATCACTTTCAAGGTGACCTCTGGACTGGAAACATCCAGACTGATATGGTAGAAATTCACAGTTTTTGTTTCTAACTGGATGGTGGCTGGAGCATAAATAAATTAAACAAAAAACAAAAAAACAAAAACAAACAAACAGAATCTGGGGATCACAATACCAAGAGTCTTGCAATATAATAGATATTAGAGATGGGCACGACTCAGCGAAATTTTTGTTTTCGTTTTCATTTTTTGTTTCTGTTACGCAATGAAAACGAAAACGAAACGAAAAATTTTGCCCTGTTTTTCGTTTTCGTTATGGCAGACACATCCCAACGAAAAGAATGCTAACAAAAACGAACATTTTTCATTTTCGTTTTGTTTTTTTCGTTTCATTTCGTAACAAAAATGAAAATGAAAAATGCGCAAAAAAACCCTGAAAAACGAAAACGAACCGAAACGGACCCCAAAATGACAAATGAAAAACGAAAAATTATTTTTTTGAGTCATGCCCATCTCTAATAGATATTTTAATTATTCTATAATATCAGTTCATGAATTCAGTCTTGCAGCCCACATATTTTATATTTACTGGCTGATTCATGTAGCATAAACTTTATTCTCTGAAATCAATATTTTATTGACAGGGTATTTTCATGGGAACTGCAATATAGGAATTATTTGATACCACTGCATTTGTTGTTACTAAGCTTCATCCTACTGTTCAGCAAATGTCCAATCAAGTAGATTTTCACAGATGCTTTTAGTTCCAAATGAATCAGTGTAATAATACATTTTATGTAATAAGAGGCAATGAAAAAGTAGATCAGAAAAAAACAAACAAACAGGAAAGGTATGATATCTAAAACCAAAAAACAATCAGTATATTGCTGTTAAAGAATCAAGCTATTACCACACTAAAATAGTAAACAAAATCAACACAAAACCACATTCAGAGTAACAAGGCACAACAATTAATTTAAAAAGCTGTCTCAGACAGACAGTTCCTTAGTTAGGAAAGCTGACTTGAAAAGAAAGGGGTGGTGGTGGTGGTGGTGGTGATGATGATGATGATGATGATGATGATGATGATGATGATGATGATGATGAAAGTGATTGGTAGAAGAATCCCCCCCAATTATTTTCATACCATTTCCCCCAAATCTCAGAGCCAGTCCTACAGTCAAACAGAGATGATTCAAAGTGACTGCTTGTGGATGTCTCAAAGAAGTAGTATTTTGTTACTTATTGTTTTTGCTGTTATTGTACTTGATTCACTCCAGTTGCATTGGGGAAAGTTGCATGTGGAATTTTCTGCCTCAAGAGTAAGAACAACTTGGCTGACTTTGGGTCTTCCCACACCTGGCTACTACTCTATGTTGACCTAAAGGAGCATCAGTTGCTATTTTGCCTCAGGAAAAAAAAAGTCTTGATCTGACCTTGCCAAGGTGGCTTACAGTCACTGCTCCACCCTGCTTTGCCTTAAAACATTTTCTAGGAAGATATACCATTACATCTGCACACTTTTTATACATGTTTAATAGATGCCATTTAAGACAGATGTTTGGAAGATCACACAGAACTGCTTTTTTGTGCTCAACACTGGCAAGTTTGTGGAAGTTTTTTTCTTCCAGTTTTCTATAGAGGCAACATGTCCACTGACATTTCTCTGTTTAATTGCAATTTAAATTGTGGTATGTTTCATTAGATCTCAGAATGGATTAGTATGCTCCATTAATTTTGTCGTTACATATTTAAAAGCTTTAACCCATTATTTTAAGTTATCATGCATCTTAGGCAACCAGCCTGGGAAAGCTTCTTCTATTTAGCCCCCATTAACTTTTATTTTATTTTCTGTCAAGACATTAATACAAGGATCAGGCTAAAAAGAGGAAAATATATATTATATATACAGTGATTATATAGAATCCATTATCTGGAAGTTGAGTCATGGCAACTGGACTTATTTTTCCTGAGAGATTGAAATGTTCCGCTGCTTACTGAAACAGCTTCACGAGTTTGGAAAAGCTAGTAGTGAGTCCTCCATTTTATAGCTCACTTTGACCTCTTTTCACCCTGGTTTGAAAATGGCTCATAAGATGAACAATGGCCTGAATAGGCACATTTGGTAGACAACAGACTCAGTAGCTTTAAGGTGAACAATGGCCTAAAGTACTGAAACCCATAAAGTATGGATCATTAAGTATGGCCTTGATGGTGAAGGTATGAAGTACTGTATTTTTGATTTGCCTAGGTATTGTTGAAATCACAGACTGATAAGTAGCAGATAGACTGTGCCTGAGACCCCCACCTCTGTTGAGAGAGGGGTTTACAGACCACATCAGTGGGGATGGACCCTAATATTTAGTTCACTAGGGAAGACACTCAAGACAACAGGCTGGCTTTCCTGGATTGTGCAGTCATCATCAGACCTGTCCGTGGCCTGGGAGTAGAAATACAGGAAACCCACCCACACAGATCAGTACTTACTGTTTGACTCCCACCATCCATTACAACACAAATTAGGAGTCATCAGGACACTAAACCACAGAGCAGAGAGCATCCCCACCTCCACAGAAGCCAAGAAGAAGGACAGGCACCTGAAGACAGCACTTAAGGCCTGTTAATATCCAAAGTGGGCCTTCAACAAAGCAGTGTGCCGACGCCTTCACCAACAAGGCCATAGTTAATGACTCACAGACAAAAATATTTTCCACCTTCCTTCATAACCTTCCCTGTGGAAATTGTTCATGTACCTGTAGGGAAAGGACGCCTCCCATTCTGGGAATCATTGCTTTAGCATGTTGCTATGACACCAACTAGAGATGGGGTAACATTGAAAAACGAATCACCTTTACTGATAAATATGGCCAAACTGTCAAAATTCATCAATTTGTATTCATCATAAATAGAGTATCCTGATGAATATAAATTGATGAATTTTAGCATTTTTTTATTTGTAAAGTTGTTGCGCTATAAAATGGTCCCCAAGTCACCTAGAGACACAAAAGTTTGAAGGGACACACCTCCTGACTCTCTACAATCCCATCTTGTTTGGTGGAGATTGAAATTTTGATGTCTGAGTTATACACCCCAAATACCTGCCCAAGGAAAGTTCTGTCCAGGCATCTAGAGACTCCAAACTTACAGAGAAGCTTCCTCTGGCTCTCATCTACAATCCTTTCAAGTCTGGTGAAGGTTGAGTTCCCCCAACCCACTTTCTAAAGGACACTTTCCTTGGGAAGGGAGCAATTTTTAGTTGTATGACTCAGGTATCTGAAAAGAGCTGGGAGAAGCTTTTCTGCAAGTTTGGTGTCTTTGGGTACCTAGTGGGCCCTTTCTGGGGAGGCTCTTTGGGGTGCATAGCTCATACACATGAACACCAATCTTTACCAAGCTTTCAGGGCTTATAAAGGATAGTCAGAGCAAGCATCTCTGCAAATTTGGGGCCTCTAGGTGCTTGGGGGATCTTTTTATAGCATTTTATAGAGGAGATGAATAAATTCATTGTTTTGTCAATTCATCACTGGAAATTTGTTGATCTGCCAATGATTTTTTTATATTCATCCTCATCTCTAATTGCTTTGGCTTGTTGTAATGACTGCAGATTCAACTCTGAAATTTTCAAAATGTCTATTCAAGAAGGGAGCATCACTGAGTTCAGTGGGACTTGTTCCAATATACAGTGGTACCTTGTATAAAGGAATTAATTCATTGCAAATGAAATTAGGTTAGGCAAATTTTCCTTTATACAAATTCCCATAGGAATGCATTGAAAACAGAGTAATCCCATTTTTATGTTGTACGGATTATCCCCATAGGCGATTATGTTAAGCAAATTTCCCCTATCTCCGGAATTTTTTATGTTGTACAGATTGTATGTTATACAAGCTGTTTGTTATACAAGGGTCCACTGTATGTAGAATTGCAGCCTAAAACCCTATGAGGAGCCCCATCAGCTTGGAACCAGAACCTGATTTCATGGATGAGACATTCTTTCTCTCTCTCTCTCTCTTTCTTTGACCCACAGAAGTCCTGTGGATAGTTGCATTGGACTCCTAGCTGCAGATGTGCCTGGAAGAGAAAGGAAAGTCCAATGTTGCAAAGAAATATACTTCATAGGAACCTGGAATGTGAGATCTATGAACCAGGGTAAGCTGGATGTGGTCAAACATGAGATGGCAAGAATAAACATTGACATCTTCGGCATCAGCGAACTTTAATGGCCGGAATGGGTGAATTCAGTTCAGATGACTATCAGATCTACTACTGTGGGCAAGAATCCCATAGAAGAAATGGAGTAGCCCTCATAGTCAACAAAAGAGTGGGAAAAGCTTTGCTGGGATACAACCTCAAAAATAATTTTGGTACGATTCCAAGGCAGCCCTTTCAACATCACAGTAAACCAAGCGTATGCACCAGCTACCAATGCTGAAGAGTCTGGGATTAACAAATTCTATGAAGACTTACAACTCCTTCTAGAACTGACACCAAAGAAAGATGTTCTCATCAAAGGGGACTGGGATGCTACACTAAGGAGTCAAGTGGTAAAAGGAATAACTGGCAAGTTTGGCCTTGGAGTTCCAAATGAAGCAGGGAAAAGGCTAATTGAGTTTTTTCAAGAGAGCAAGCTGGTAATTGAAAACACTCTTTTCCAACAACACAAAAGGCGACTCTACACATGGACATCACCAGATGGACAAACATGGAATCAGATTAATTATGTTCTATGCAGCCAAAGATGGAGGAGGTGTATACAGGTCTAGCAAAAACTAGATCTGGTGCTGTTTGTGGCTCAGATCATCAGCTTCTTATAGCAAAATTCAAACTTACTGAAGGAAGTAGGGAAGACCACTGGGCCAGTCAGGTACAATCTAAGTCATATACGTTATGAATACACAGTGGAGCAGAAGAATAGATTGAAGGAACTAGATTTGGTGGACAGAGCACCTGAAGAACTATGGATGGAGGCTTGTAACATTGTACAGGAAGCAGCAACAAAAACTGTCCCAAAGTAAAGGAAATGGGGACAGAAAATTAGGACTTATTGCTATCAGCTGTGTTCCATCAACAGGACTTCTGTGGATCAAAGAAAGAAAGAAAGAAAGAAAGAAAGAAAGAAAGAAAGAAAGAAAGAAAGAAAGAAAGAAAGAAAGAAAAGTGGCTGTCCAACAAGGCTCTACAGATAGCGGAGGAAAGAAGGGATGCAAAATGCAAGGGAGAAAGGGAAAGTTACAGAAAATTGAATGCAGACTTCCAAAGAGACAGGGCGGCCTTCTTGAACTAACAGTGCAAAGAAATAGAGGAAAACATTAGAAAAGGAAAAACCAGAGGTCAGTTCAAGAAAACTGGAGATATTAAAGGGGCATTTCTTGCAAAGATGGCTATGATAAAGGACAAAAATGGTAGGGACTTATCAGAAGCAGAAGATAGCAGGAAGATATGGCAAGAATACACAGAGGAATTGTATCAGAAAGATCTGGATGTCCCTGATAGCCAAGATAAGAGTAGTTGCTGACTCCGAGAGAGACTTCCTGGAAAGCGAAGTCAAGTGGGCCTTAGAAAGCATTTCAAATAACAAGGCCAGTGGAGTTGATGACATTCCAGTTGAAGTATTTATAATCTTAAAAGAAGATGCAATACACACAATATGCCAGCAAATTTGGAAAACTCAGCAGAAGACTGGAAAAGAACTATCGTACAATTGCACATATTTCACACACTAGCAAGGTTATGATCAAAATTCTACTAGGGAGGCTTTGGCAGTATGTGGACAGATAACTCCCAGAAGTGCAAGCTGGATTTTGAAGGGACAGAGAAAATAGAGATCAAATTGCCAACATGTGCTAGATTATGGAGAAAGCTAGAGAGTTCTAGAAAAACATCTGCCTCGTTGATTATGCCAAAGCCTTAGACTGTGTGGACCACAACAAACTATGGCAAGTTCTAAAAGGAATGGGACTGCCTGACCACCTTATCTGTATCCTTATGAAATCTATATGTGGGACAAGCAGCAACAGTCAGAACTGGATATGGAACAACTTATTGGTTTAAAATTGGGAAAGGAGTATGACAAGACTGTATACTGTCACCTTGCCTATTTAACTTATATGCAGAGTACATCATGAGAAAGGCAGGTCTGGATGAATCACAAGCCAGAATTAAGATTGCCACAAGAAATATCAACAATCTTAGATACACAGATGATACTACTCTGGTAGCAGAACATGAAGAGGAATAAAACAACCTATTAATGAGGGTGAAAGAGGAGAGTGAAAAAATGGGCTCAAGCTCAACATCAAAAAAGCTAAGATTATGGCCACCAGTCCCATCACCTCCTGGTAAATGGAAGGAGAGGAAATGGAGGCAATGACAGAGTTTATTTTCTTGGGCTCCTTGATCACTGCAGATGGTGACTGCAGCAATTAAATTAAAAGACACATGCTTCTTGGGAGGAAAGGAATGGCAAACCGAGGTAGCATCTTAAAGAGCAGAAACATCACTTTGCCAACAAAGGTCAGGATAGTCAAAGCTATGGTTTTTCCAGTAGTGATGTATGGAAATGAGAACTGGATTATAAAAAAGGCTGATCGCCACAGAGTTGACACTTTTGAGCGGTGGTGCTGGAGGAGAGTCCTGAGAGTCCCCTGGACTGCAAGGAGATCAAACCTATGCATCCTGAAATAAATCATTCCTCAATATTCACTGGAATGACAGATTTGGAATCTGAGGCTCCAGTATTTTGTCCACCACATGAAGAGAGAGGACTCCTTGGAAAAGTCCCTGAAGCTGGGAAAGACTGAAGGCAAAAGGAAAGGGGGAGGAGAGAGAATGAGATGGTTGGATGATGTCATTGATGCAACCAGTGTGGATTAGAGACAATGGAAGACAGGAGGGCCTGGCATGCTGTGGTCCATGGGGTCACGAAGAGTCGGATACAACTTAATGACTGAACAACAAGTTGCATTGGAAAGAAGAACCCTTTGGAACCATGGGATAGCACTGACTACTTGAAAGATCACTTCATGACGTCCCTTTCTGCTGGTTGGGCTATTCTGAAAAGAACTCATCTCAGAAAACAATTACTGAATCCAGGCCTATGGAGGGATATTCATAAGTGAAACAAGGGATGTGATGGATTCTAAGTGCCAACAGAATAAGTGCCAACATTGGGCATGCAGAAATGAAGCAATGCTAGATTAAGTCAAGCATGAACTTCATGTGTCATGAAAAATGATGTGTTATAGCCTTGGGGCCAACCATGAGAAAACAGGACTCATTGGGACAGACAATAATGCCAGGAGAAGTTGAAGGTGAAGAGAACATAGGAAGATCGGATGGAGTGATTCAACAAGGAAAGTAATGTTGTAGAGTTTGCCACACCTGAACTTGGTTATTAACAGTGGCATGTTTTGAAGGTCACTAATTTATAGGGTTACCATCAATTGGAAATGACTTAATGGCATGTGATTAGAGATGGGCACGAAACGACCATTTTTTCGTTTCCATTCTCCGTTACCGTTACCATTACGTAATGGTACGACTAACGACCATTTGGACGGTCCAGGCTCGAACCGAACAGAACCAAGAAAATTTTCTTCGCTCTGTTCGTTTCCGTTACTGGCCTGGCCGCGTGATGAGAATGAGTCCTCCTACCTGCTGGTGCTGCTGGCCTTCCTGCCTGGTCCAGTCTTCCAGCTTCCGGCTTCCTGGTCCAGTTAGAGGTGGAGTCGAGAACGGGCTGCCATCCGGTCTCTGCACGCGGAGAATGGATTGGAGTCTCCTCTCACCACCCTCCGCCTCGATGCATGGCAGCCCACCGGGCTGTCATTTCCGGGGCAGAGATCACTGGACATGGGGCTCCGATCTGGCCTCCACACGTGGAGACTGGATTGCAAGCCCCTCTCTCCGCCCTTCGGAGATGCATGGCGCTGGGCGCTGGGAGGGGTCTGCAATCCGGTCTCCACGTGCGGAGGCCAGATCGGGGCCCCGTGTCCAGCTTTCCGCCCCAGAAATGACAGCCCAGCGGGTTATCATTCTTGGGGCAGCAGGCGGCGGGAGGGGCCTGCAATCCGGTCTCTGCGCACAGAGGCCGGATTGGAGGCCTGTGTCCAGCGATCTCTGCCCCAGAAATGACAGCCCACAGGGCTACCATGTATCGAGGCGGAGGGCGGAGAGAGGGATCTTTCCCACGCTGGATGACAGGGCGCTGTCATCCGGCGTGGTGAAGTAAGACCCCCGTTTCCAAAAAAAGAAAAACCGAAATGAATTTTTTTAAAAAATGTAGGAAACAGAAATGGAAACAAAGGGAGATGTGCCATGAACAGAACGGAAACAGAACACAATTTTTCCATTTTGTGCCCATCTCTACATGTGATAACAAAATGGTTGCATAAATTCTGTGGGAGCAACTTAATTTTTTGTAATCCTTTTTGTACATATTGATACCTAGTCTGCATTTTTTTGCTATGGAATTCTTAGTGTAATGTTTAAAATATTCTAATATTTACAATAGTATAAGTGTAATATAACATTGTTTCTAATATGTAATGCAAAACTGTTATTATCTCAACAATATAATCCAGCTAAGGACGTTTATACACGACCCCTAAACTCCACTGCAAATGGCTGCAAGCACCAGAGCTTACAATTGTTTCCCCACCAGCTCCGGAGCTTACAGAAAATTAAGTGCAACCCCGCCCACCTAAGCGCATCCCAGCACACTTTTCTTGTACCTGCTCTCAGAAGGTGACAATTCCTTTATGCGGATCTGCCGGGCTCTCCTGGCTTCTTTTTGTTGTTGTTTTTTGCCTCCCGCCCCTTTAAGAGGAATCAGAAAGTGACGGGGGCTCGGAGCAGCTTCCACTGGCACCGGAGGTAAGCCTTTATTCTTTTGCCCCTTTTTAAGGCTTTTTTTCCTCCCTCCCCTCACACAGACAGAAGGAAGGAAGTGCGGAGTGGTGGGGAGGCAGGAAGAGCAATGAACTCCCAAGATCTCTGGTCCGAATTTAAGGGGCCAGCGGATCTTAGGGGTCGTGTGAAATAAATCATGAGCAAGTAGAAGGTTTATAATAATTTATTATTATACTAACATCAGGTTTTGACACTCTATTTAATGAATGAGTGTAATGAAGTTTTAGACAGCAGAAGGGTCCTGACTCCTAACAAATGGAAAAAGGGGTAATGTTAAAACAAACATGTTCAAATAAAGTACCAGTACCAAACATTAACTATTTAAGACTGCTGTGCCCAAATGAAATTGAAGATATGCTAGATTATGACATTAAATATCATCCTTCCCCACTTCAAACAAATTTTAGACAGCTAGTCTTTCACTGGAGTATTTAAATTTAATGTTAAATAATACTAATAATAATACTAATACTTATTATTATTATTATTATTATTATTATTATTATTATTATTATTATTA
>JAHTLZ010000379.1:38677956-38694660 GCA_023846285.1 Phrynocephalus versicolor | reverse complement strand
TAATAATAATAATAATAATAATAATAATAATAATAATAATAATAATATACTTTGGGACTTCCGAATACAGACAGACATGGTTTTGGAGTATAATACCCTGGATATTATAATTGTAGCAAAGAAAAAAGTGTGGATCATTGATATTGCTATACCAGGTGATAGTAGAGTCACTGAAAAACAACTTGAAAAAATTACCCAATCTCAGGATCTGAAAACTGAGCTTCAGAGACTCTGGCATAAACCAGTACAGGTGGTCCCAGTGGTAATCGGCACGCTAGGTGCAGTGCCTAAAGACCTAACCAAGTATTTAGAAGAAATTGGAATTGTCAAAGTCACCATCAGGCATCTGCAGAAAGCCACCTTACTGGGATCTGCTCGCATAATTCGCTGATACATCACATAGTCCTAAACACTTGGGAAGCGTTCAACAAGTGATTTGTAATACAAAATCCAGCGTAGTTATCTTGTCTGCTGTGTGATAATTTAATAATAATAATAATAATAGTAATTGTGATGATGGTAATGATGGTGATGATGGTGATGATGGTTATGGCACACCCTCTCCAAGTTCTCTTTATCTAATTGGTTGTCTTTAAAGATAGAGAAAGCTAGTTGTGTTTATAAAAATAAGGGAAGATAACCATATGAATCTGAGGAGGAGTTCCACCTGATAAAGTACAGTACCTTGTGGTTAAACTACATATGATGCCACCTTTCCGGCTAGAAGCTGATGGCTGATTTTCCCTTCAGTGAAGCACTTTCTTCGAAGTTCAGTGCCTGAGCAATCAGCTTGGCTAATTGTGTTTAACTCCTGATGACCACTCACAAAACCAAAGTAGAGTGGTTTGTGGAGAGAAAGAAATGGCATGCTGAGATAAAAAGAGTGTTGTTTTTAAAATGCCATTTATATGGAACTGCGCCTCTCATTGTACTGCCTAGTTAGCCCCCAAAGACAAGGTGCTGAGGTAAATAGTTAAGCAAGTTGTTGAATGAAGTACAACTTTAGCAGATGGTTGGGAATGCCAGGTTTCCCCTTTTTGGATATTAGAAATCCCAAGCTATTCTGACCTATCCTGCCGAAATCCCCATAAAACAACCACTCCGTATTCACACTCACACAATCAATCCTAAGTGTAATGAAGACTGAATGTACAGTAGGTGCTCAGGGTTAAAAATCCAACATTCTAAAACATAGTTTAACAAGGGATGTTCATTGTCTCCTGGCTGGGAAACCTGCCCTCCTTTTATGTAATGAACTCCTCATACTTTGAAGACAAATTTGTTAGAGGTCAAGGAAGGTGATAGAGGTAGAGTGGTTTGTAGAAGTCCTCATGGGTGTGTGGGGACTTAATAGAGTGACATCTCCTGTACTGTTATGGACAGTGAGGGTCTCCCGGAAGGAAGACCTGCACATATGATTTAAATAGGATAGCTTCCTTGGCTATGACAGCATATAGGTACTTTATTATGTGTGTTCTTCTGTCTCTTTCCTCTCTGCTTAGTCTCCAACCACATATGTTCCCATTAGACATGGGCATGGAACGACTAAATTACCGTTTCCGTTACCATTCTTCTTTTCCGTTACGTAACGGAACGAAGAACGACAATTTGGACGGGTCAGGCTCGAACCCAACAGAACCAACAAAAAATTTTTCGGTGCTCTTCGATTCCGTTAGTGGCGGCGTGCGATAAAATGGACTGGAGCTGTGGGGGGAAAAACGCGCAGGAAACCGCAGCTTTTTTTTTTGGCAGAGCCCCAAGCACCGATCAGCTGTAGTGCAGGGGGCTTGGGGCTTGGCAAAAAATAGTTTTAAAAGTCCATGCTTTTCCGGCGCCGATTGGGCACATTGGGGAAGGGAAGCTCCCTGGCATATTTTTAAACCTCCTTTGCTTTTTAAAGAACAAGAAGATAATTTTCTCCGCCTCCCACTGCCACCTCCAGAACTCTGGGTCAAGCATGCCTAAATAAATCAAGTGATTTATTCCTAGCCAAGGTTTGGGTGCTCCCTTTCTTACATTCTCCTCCCCCCCCCCTTTGCCTTGTCATTGAAGGAAAATATTAACGAGCGAGTTCAGCGAAGTACACCCCCTTGGCCTCACCTTTCCTCTGGATCTCCCGGGCTTGCCTCCTCCACCCTCATGGTCATGCCCTCCGTGCTGTGTGTGTGTGTGTATGTGCGCGCCACGCATGTGTATGGAGAAGTGGGGGAAGCTGGTGGGGATTCTGGGAACAATGCTGTGCTCCTTAAAGGGGCGGGTTGTCTTTCCGCATCCGTTCAGTGATGAGGGTGGGGGACGATGAGGCAGAGGAGGCAGCAACCCCAGGAGGAGATCCCGAATCAAGGTGGGGGTAAAAGAGGGTGTATTTTGCTGAACTCAAAATGTTGCTATTTTGCTTTTTTGTGATGGTATGGTAAAGGGCGGTGGGGGAGGGGGAGAATTTAAGAAAGCGAGCACCTGTTCCAGAGTTTGGGAGGCGGTGGCGGTGGCAGAAGATGGCGAGAATTATTCTTGTTCTTTTAAAAACAAAGGAGATTTAAAAATAAGCCAGGGCACTTCCGCCTCTATGCACCCAGAAAGCACGAGCTTTTAAAACTTTTTTTTTTTTGGCTGAATCCCAAGCCTGCACTACAGCTGATTGGCACTTGGGGCTGTTCAAAAAAAAAATGCTGCGGTTTCCGTGCTTGCTTTTTCCCATAGGAATGCATTGCTTCAATGCATTCCTATGGGAAAATGACAATCGAACCAAAATGACAAACGGAACAAAGTTTTTCTAGAAAAATCCATTTCAACGGAACTGAACCGAAATGAAAAGGGCCCGAACCAAAACGGAAACGGAATGACATTTTTGCGTTTCATGCCCATCTCTAGTTCCCATTTCTCTTTAATCTTCATGCAGACAGCTGAACAAACCTAAAACAGAAGACCTTTGAGTGACACATATTATTTCCTCCCTAGTCACCAAATATGTTTTCTTTTCCTTCCTCTGCACTGTCATGTTATCTGGTAATTTTTGATTTATCTGGATTTTGGATCTTTACATGGATTCTTGTTATGTCTGTTTTCACAGACATCTGGTCCAAAAGCTGATTCAGCTCTCACCCTCAAATCCAGCTGGCCCAATCCCTGTGTGTATCTCATGGGCTTGCCCTAGATGTTGGCTTTGAATTCTCATAGCTGCTGGCTTTTTTTTTCAGGATTTGGGCTTAATTAGGCCCAACAGCCCATGATTCATGAACCAACAGCAAAGTGGGCTTATAATCTCAGATTGTTTAGACCAGGAATGTCCAAACTTCGGCCCTCCTGATGTTTTGGACCACAACTCCCAGAATTCTAAGCTTAGATTTTCAATGACAAAGGACTGTGGGAGTTGCAGTCCAAAACATCTGGAGGGCCAACGTTTGGACATGCCTGGTTTAGACACATAGTTGGAAGAATGTGTGTTGATGCTCTGCCTTTTCTGTTGTGTTTATCTAGTTATGCTGAAGAAGGGGAAAAGCAAAAGGGAATGAACTAGACACATAGGCCAAAATCCTTCTGTGTAGTTACTCTAGTGCAGTGATGATGAACATTGGCACTCCTGGTGTTTTGGACCACAACTCCCAGAATTCCAAGCCTTTACTGCCAACCACAAAGGACTGTGGGAGTTGTGGTCCAAACCATCTGGTGTGCTGAAGGTTCACCACCACTGCTCTAGTGTAATGCTAAAGGCATTGCTATTGGAAGTGAATTGCTTCAACTACACGATTCAGTACACAACAGATAATATCTACAGTGACTTGAATACTGGGAGGACACAAAGTTTGTGGTGGCTGGACAACAGGTAATTACAAAAGAGGATTGTGGACATAGTCAGGAAGGATTCATGTGGGTTATCACTGTGTATGAACAAACTATGGTTTAGCTAATAGCAGTTTCATGTTATGTCTGAAGCATGTCAATCACTGAGGCTAAATGTCTGATTTTGCTTCTCAAATGGCAGATATTCCTGATTGTTTGGCAAAGCACAAAATGTTTGCTCACCTTAAAGTAAATACATGTACGAGACTATGAGAGGTTCTATTTTTCAGTTTTAAAGCATAGTCTATACAATGCAGCAGCTATTGGTTTGTGATGGGAAATACAATCTCATTGTAGAAAGTCATTTTTTCCTTTTCTATTCAAGAAAACCTTGTTAAAAGGAAGAAAATGCAGTATAAACAAACTAGGGAAAAACATAATAGCATCATAACAACAGAAAGCTGAATCATCTCATCTTCTAGTGTTTTCCTGTGATTTTTCAAAGTGCTAAGTTTCTCTATTAAAAAGACATGGAGATCTTGTTTTACAGCATATTTGAAACACATAGAAAAATGCTACATGCTGAGCAATGAAATTGAATTTTTTCCCCTACTCTTAAAAGAGACCTATCCATTTCATTCACATCTGCCATATTTTTAAGTAAAAAAACAATAGGCATCTAAAAAAAATATTTTGGTAAAATCCATGGAAGTCCACAGGGGTCCTGAAACCTAGAGAGTTATTTCTTCCAGCCATCATATGAATAACTCATCCTGTACTCATAGTCTTATTGAGCTCAAATGAAGTAATAGCAAAGAGATGAAGAAAACTATTCTATATTCTTCCCAATACCTTAAACTTCTTGTGAGGTTATTAATAAAAGCAGGGCATTTTGTTTTGATATTTAAACATTGCAAACACCATGCTGGATAATTTTTTTCTTTGATTACAGGTAACTTTTGGCCCTCAAAATGAGAAATAAAATATTATTCTATATAGTGAGTGAAAAACACTTAAAAATAACGAATATAAGATGATTTTGTTTGTTTGCTCATCTTTGTTACTAGAGTGACCTTAGGCCAGATGGGCAGCATAAAAATGAAATGAATTAAAATTGGGGGGAGGAAATTTTTAAAAAATAGTTAAAGTGTATCTCACTAATCAAGAATTATATTGTTCATGAATTCAGCAGAGAGTACAAAACAGAACCTGGAGATGAATACCTGATGACCATGCCCAAGGTTATGTTTTGTCTTGTTTTAAGTACATGCTGAGATATTTCCATAATTGTGTGATGATGTGAGCAAATGTCAATTAACAAAGTTTGCATGGTTATATGTTTCATTTCAGAGTCCAGTGTTCACTTGGCTGTCACCCAGAATCTGACAGGTAAGAAATCTAGTGGGAGCAGCTTCCACAGCTCAGTGGAAGCGTCTTCAACCTACAAATTGCCTGAAGGAGGAGGTGGAAGACAGTATCTGTAACAGATTCTCTTCTTATAAAATCTATTTCTCTTCTGTTCTTTAGAACCACTGCCCCACATGGAGTGAAGGCTTGGTTTCAGAATGTAAAGAAGCTTTGTTAGTTGGAGACCCCAGCTAATTTCAGAAAGCCTGGGAAGGATAAGGAAACAGTCTGGCCTGAAAACCTGGAGAACTGCAGCCTGGCTTAGGTGGACCAAGTATAAGGTAGATTCAGTATAAGGCATTCAATTGATCGATTAATCGATCAATCAATCAATATCATATGCCATCTTTCTCTCAAACAGGGTGTTCAAGACAGCTCACAATCAGTTAAAACTACAAAAGAATCACAATCTAAAACACCATAATTGCGCTTTCTCATACTGTGTAAAAGATAATATATCCAAAGGACAGTCCTGCTCTCCCAACTTATAAACAGTATTGGTACCTTCTGTTTTTTCTTCAAATCTGCCATTTGCTCTTTTGAATTAATGAACCTGGTAGACTCTTTTTTTTGGGGGGGGGGCAGCAGCTATTTTTTTATTCCCCCACAATCCTACTCATAAATCACTCCCCCATAAAAAAGAAGTGATATGGGAAACTTCCAGGAGCAAGGATTCATTTTTAAAGGTTCCACTGCAGTGTTTTGCATAAAACATATTCATTTTTTAAAAAAAAAGTAGGCTTCTGCCATTTATGTATCCAGTCTTTGTTGTTCCGCCCCCTCTTTTTGGCATTCTGTATGTCCCCAGAGAATCGTTGACTTCCAGACTCCCAACACAGTTTAAATCATCAGCAAGATTGTACCTTATTCGTGATAAGAGTTTAGGTGATAATGGTCACTCATCAAAAGCTACCAAGTGTTGATCATGGGCAGGGCCGGTGCTAGGATTTTTTGCACCCTAGGTGAGGGGTGGGGCAGGTGGTGGAGGCTGCGCAGGGGGGGCGGGTGGGCGGCGGGGGGCGACACAGTTGGGGGAGGGCGGGAGAGGGCGGGCAGCAGGCAGGGGGCAGGGGGCAGGCAGCAGGGGGCGGCAGATGATGAGGGACAGCGATGGGAGTGAGGGGCAGACGGCGACAGGCAAAGGGGGTGGGCGGTGATGGGCGCAGGGAGTGGGGGGCGGGGGTGATGGGCAGCAGCGTGATGGAGGGTGGTGGCCAGCGGTGGGGGGAGCGGGGGGCAGCAGGCTGGCCAGCGCCCCCTCTCCATTTTGGCACCATAGGCAACTGCCTAGTTCGCCTTAATGGACGTGCCGGCCCTGATCACAGGCAATGTGCTTTTTAGGCTACAGTTCTTGAAATTACCCAGTGTGGGACGTGATTAATAGAGATGGGCACGAAACAAAAAAAATGGTTTTTCGGTTTTTCGTTTGTCGTTGAGAGGTCTGTTTCGGTTCATTTCGGTTTGTTGTGAATTTTTTGAAAATTTTCGTTACCGTTTTTTGTTTTTTCGTTTGTCATTTCTACCTGCTTTTTGCGCAATTTTTAAAGCATTTCCGTGCACAGGCATCCCCCAACGCCCCAGACCAGAGGGAAAACACTAAAAAAAGTATGCTGGCAGAGACACAGTATAGACTAGGTATGCAGGGAGGCTGCAAAGGCAGCGGCGGGCGTTGCTCAGGGTGCAAGGCAGCCACAGAGTGACTGCACTGTGGGGCAGGGGAGGATACTCACTGAGAGGTACGCAGCACGCACACACACAGGGAGGCTGCAGGACTGAAGCTAGAGTCGCAGAGACAGCAATCCCACCCTAACTCCCACCAGAGACTTCAAGGAGGACGGGGGCTGCCAGAGCTTTTTATGTCCTCTGTGACTGCCAGACCTGCCCACCCAGTCTGCAACCTGGGCATGCTATTGGTTGAACATGATCCCACATCACATGGCTTGCCTCCCTTTTGTGGTTGGTGGCAACATCCATTTTAAAGGGAAAAGAAAAATACATCACAATGGGAGAAGACAAAAACAAACATTTTAAGGGCCCCAACCTCCCTGGTAGGTATTATCAGACAATATAAATAATTATAGCTGCATTTTTACGGATGTCCAGGGCGTTTTTTAACATTTAAAACAGCTCATTTCATTGCGCGTAGCCATTAAGGGAAACAAAATGTAACAACCACAATTTTCGTGGTTCTGTTCGTTTCGGTTTATTTTCAGCACAATTTTCCTTTGTCATTTTGTTACGTAACGGAAACGACAAACGGTAATGGAAACGAAAAAATGTTCATTCCGTGCCCATCTCTAGTGATTAAGTTTGAAGAAGAATTCTGCAAACTACAGTATAGTTCATAAAAGTAATTACTTTCCATGTTTTGGCCAAGTGCATAATGCTCAACAGCACCTTCTTTGTACATTCAAAACTAAATAATAGTAGCTACTCTTATAGTCTGGATTTCATAAATCATCCATATAGTCATCAGTTCACTCCCACTGATTTATGCTCTGAAAGCAGAGAGTGACTCATTCTTGGCGATGTAAAGAACAGAAAGTGTGGAAAGTACATGCAGTTGGAAAATGTATCTGTATAGCATCCTCCAGTGAATTGTTGCTGGTTGCCATGTAGAACTCAATACAGAGGGAAACAATTTTTTAAAAAACTTTAATTTTTAAAGGAGTTGAGAAGATTCAATGAAATAGGGAGGTGGTTTCTCCACCAAGGATCCTCAGTACCACTTCAAGGTACTGATTATGGTACTATTATGTATCCTCAGTGGTACTACTGTGCTATGGGGTTGCCATGGGGTCTTGAGGCTGGATAAAATATGATGCTTTTATTCTTTTTTGCTTTGATTTACATTAGAACTGGGAATAAAATTTGAAGGGAGAAACTGTCTAAGTAAGACATGGAGCAAGAAGGGAAGGCAGGAAACACAGAGAACAAAAGCCTTTCCTAAGTTGTTATGAATCCCAGCAAAATTCCATCTAATTATCAAAATGCAACGTTGGAAGGGATCTTGGAGGCCTTTTTGTCCAATCCTAGCCCAAAACAGGATCTTTGGCACAGATTGTAACTGTAACATGTGTGACACACGGGTAGGCAGCATCTGAAGTAGTGGGCTGTAGTTCATGAACACCTAAGAGAAATAAAGCTTGTTTCTCTCTAGAGTGTCATAAATCTTTGTTGTTTGCTCCATAAAAGCTTAACATGGCTACTTCCCTAGATTTTTCTTCCATGCAGGTGAGATGCTTGGGGAAAACTCCTCTTATCATCAGAAATTTTCTCCCAATGTTTAGTCAACTCTGTCTTTTTTTTTTTTTTGCATTTCTAGCCATGATTTCTGTCCTCTGAAGCAAAAACACAGAATCAGAAACTTTGTTTTACTATAGCAAGTAGTATCGAACATAGCCCAGCAGCTGTTGTAATACTAACTAACTAAGCTAAACTAAGCTGAGCTGAGCTGAGCTGAGCTGAGCTCAGTTCTGTTTCATCTTCTTTTTCTTCAATGTTTCTCAACATTGTGTCATCAGATGTTCTTGGACTAGAACTCCCAGAAATCCTGGCCAGCACAGCTAGTGGTAAGAATTTTTAGTCCAAGAACATCTGGGTTGGAAACCATTGCTTTAGATATATCCAGTGATCTACTTTTTCTCCTACAAGCCAAACCTTAACCTGCCCTTCTGCAAACTAAATAAAACTAGATATTCCAACCAGTCCTAATAGACAATTCCATTCCTTTCCCCAAATTTGGTCTGATAACTCTGCAACTAACTTCTGCTATTGGCTCCTACAACCAATACCAGAAGGATACATTTTGCTGGCATTTGTCATGACAGTTGTATAGCGTGGAAATATCAGCAGCATTGCTGGGGCATTCAAATGAAGCCGTTCTAGCAGTTTTCACTATAATCAGGAACAGATATTTTTGTAAAGCTAATAATGAGTCGTAACAACACATTCATGACAGTGCCACTCCCAAGTGCTTTGAATGCTGTGCAACAAGGAGTGTAAATTACATCTCACACAAACTGGCCCAAAATTTATCAGAGAAAAAAAGTTGGGCAATATTTTTGGGAATTCTATTTCTGTTTTCTTTTCTTTGGTTGTCCCTGAAATGATGAGAATTTCAGCTCTCCAAACTTTAGAAAATATTTGATGAAGTGGCTCTCTCAATTTTGTTGTCTGTTAAAAAGATAAAGCATTTCAGCTAATTCAGTGAGTCTAGATTTGAATATCTGAATTTTAATACTATTATTGTTGAAGAATGCATTAGGTCTGGACTTGATCTCCCCCAAGCTCACATTCTCCTTCATCCACTATCAGTTTCATTTCACTCATATTAAGATAACTTTTTCTCAGATTTCCTTTATCTGCCACTCACAAACTGTTAAGATAACCCTCCCAATAAACACACTGCAAAATGACACCCTCATTTTTCTTCTCAGCCTAAGAATGCATAAATGTGATATGGGAGGGGCAAGGTCTTCAGACCCTAAAACAAAGCACCAAGCATGAATTACCCAACTGGTCAGACTAAATCAATGGCTGGGGATCATTTAAAGAATAGAATCCTTTGAAACCCTTTCTATCAATTCAGAGTTCTTTCTTCTTAGTCACTTGTCAAACTTGTTTTCGTACCACTTTGAAATGAACTCAAAGATAAAAGGCTGTGGTGTTGTACTCTCCTAAGTGTTACCACATACAACAAAACAATTTTGACTTCCTTCTCCTCCTCCTCCTCCTCTTCCTCCTCCTCCTCCTTCAAATACAGAATTCCTCTCAGAGTTGTTAGCAGAAACAGCAATGCATGGAAAAGAGGGGTCGGTATGAACATCCATTTTATGTAGTGGTGGTGGAGGAGGAGGCTGTTTCATTTTCAATGATTTTCCCCCTCTTTAATGATCCAATATCCTCTCAGGTTCGCCAGAAGCAATATGTCAGCTTCACGGCTTGTTTGTTTGTTTTGTACCCATTAATGCCGGATGTCACTCCTGATGTTCTTGTAGGGATGGTTTTTGCCAGCTCCCTGCCAGCTGCATACTGTGGTTAGTGTTCCAATGCCAGCATCCTTTCTGCATGGAACATTTTTCTTAGTCATTTTGGTATCTTGGGAGAAAGCTTCATACAACATTTTCTGTCATGGACAGAAAAAGGTAAGAACCGCAAAATCCACGCGTATAGCCAGTACAGTACTGAGAGCAGCACAATCCTTCCATGCAATGCCAGGTGCACAGTACTGGACAGAGATCGAGTGGCAGACTTGGCTCTCGGCCCCCACAGGGCAAATGTTTCTACTACTGCAGCTTCTGTCAGATGGCCTTGGCAGCCCATGTCTGGTACAGTGCACCAATATAATTCACCACAAACCTTTCCGTAACCATGTCTCATTTGTAACTCAGCCCTTGCTATGCTGTTCCAGCCGCTCGTGTCAGTTCCAAGACACATGGACATTAGGATGGTTCTGTGCTCTTTAGAAAACTCTGCTCATTGGCCACCTCTTGTTTGTGCACTATACCGCTAAAATCACCTCAGAAACTCAGCATGAGCCCAACCACTTTGATACATGTTGGTGACAATTCAGTTAATGGTAGCCATGTTTAAGGATCACACCTGCTCTTATAGCATTAAGTGATTTATGCTCTTTGGGTATAAAAAGGATAATAACTACAAATACCAGCCAATGTGATCTAAATTAGTTGTTGCTACCAAAGAAAATGGCCAAAGCTGCTTTTCATTTTCAGAAAAAAAATGTATGTCAACATTTTACAATTCTGTAATGGCTTTTTTTCATGCCAAGTCCCATTGAAATCTAACTACAACTACATTAAATATAAACATATCAACAGGATTTAAGATTCTTACATGCTTGGGTTTATTAATGTTGTTCTTGTTGAGTATCCTGCATACTGCAATTAAAGTGTAAACCATCCAGAGACCACTTGAAGTGGTATGGGGTGGTATATAAGCAGAACACTTTTTTGTTACTGCTATTTTTAGTATTAGCACTACTATATTTTTTATTTATTGTTACAGAGTGTTAGGTTACTGGAAGATAGAGAGGTACACAAAACAGAAGGCTGAGAAATCATTTTAGAAAATGGCCCTTTTTGCTTAGAGTAATCAGTGAATTATCTACAGTAATTCAACCTCAACTGAATGGCTGCTCCACTGGGTACGAAGTTCCTGGGTGGGGCTTCTTTGCCTGCCCGAACGGATTTTGGCATGAAAGTGTGCAAGCTATGGGAAAGGAGCTGCAGGGGACAGGCACTTATAAATAGGCTGACCATGTGGTGATCAGCCTCCCTTTGCTCCAGTGTTTGTTCCCTCCCACCCACTCTATATAGGCAGAGAGAATGAGATTATCTGGTCACATAAGGTCTGGATGGGAATTTTTGGCTATCAATCAGATTTGCCTAGACTGACAATGAGGTTTCACCCATCTCATTCTCTCTCAGGTTGGGGGAAATAATGTAGTATAATATAGTCCCAATTTGGCAGGTAGTATAAGAGGTAAGAGAGTTCAAGTGGCCCATAGTAAGACACCCTAAAGGTATTTGGTAGCCCTCATACAAAATTAGAAATAAGGATTAGGAAAAGAGGAAGAAATAAGGTAATAAGTTTGACACTACTGTTAAATAACTTTAGACCTCAGGGCTGTCCCTGATTCGTTAAATTTATAGAGTGAAGACTGCTGAACAGGTGGGCAGCAGCCTTTGGAAATAGGAACTCACTGAATACAGGCATAGGCTGGAAATCAACAAGATTCCAGGCCCTCACTTGCTTGTACTACATTCAGCCCCCCTTGTCGGGGGGGGATGTAAAGATTAAAATGTGAAAAAAATTGTTATTAATAATTGTGTCCCAAATGTAACCCATACAAATTTGTCTCACCTCATTATTCCAGGATAGGTGGGCAAAGTCAGATAAATCAAAAATTCATACTTCCTACTGGCTATAACTAGAGGACTATGCATTTAGAATAGGACAGAATGGTGAGGATTTAGTAGGCCTCTTGAAACCAAGTCTTGTGAATTGGCGTTTCTTGTATTACCAGAGTGTCCAAGTGACTTCCGGATCGCCAAAAATCATTCCTGAGGCCTATGACAGGCCTTGAAAGGCCCCCAGAGACCTCAGAAATGATTTCCTGCAAACTGGAAGTGACTTCTTATAAACCGGAAGTGACCTCCAATTTATAGGGAAACCATTTTGGGGGCTCCAGAAAGCCCAGGAAGATCCCCGCAGGACTGTTCGGGGCAGTGCCAGTCCTGGGGTAAGTATGGAAGGCATGAAACAGGCCTTCCCCCCTTAGCCCAGGGTGCCTTTTTTCATATACAGTAACCCGCCTCTCTATCGCAGGGGTTAGGGACCCACCCGATCTGCGATCATTGAAAATCCGCGATATGTGGGTGCAGGTCGAGTGGGGGGCACAATTTTAAACATTGTGCACCACTTGTCAGCACCCGGGGGGTGCGGGGGAGCGGCACAATATCTTTAAAAATGTCTTTCGGCCCCGCAGCCAAGTGCTTGGCTCCACAGCCGAAAGCCCTTTAGACATCGCACACCACTTGCCAGCATCCCCGGGGTGCGGGGGAGCAGGGTGCAATCTTTTAAAAGGACTCTTGGCTGTGGAGCCAAGTGCTTGGCTCTGCAGCCGAAAGCCCTTTAAAAATCGCACACCACTTGCCAGCACCCCAAGGTGGTGGGGAGAAGCGGTGCGTGATACCTCCATGGAGGCAAGCCCCAGGCTCCAGCTGATTGGTGCTGAGTTGGGTGAGAAAAACATTTTGTTTCCCCACCCCAGCACCAATCAGCTGGAGCCTGGGGCTTGGGGGAAGGGGGGAAGGTTTAAAAAGCTCCAAAACCTTCTCCCCTCCCTCAAGCTTTCGGGGTCCTGAGGTCCTGCAATATAGCGGGACCGTAGTATATGAACCGTGAAAGGGTGGGTGACCACTGTACTGCAGTCCTGCAATATAGCATGGCCGCAGTATATGAACCGCGAATGGGTGGGGACCACTGTATTGCATTTACCTCAGTATATTTTCAAGGAAAGCCCCATGTAGAAGTCATAGCAGTAGTCTAAACAGGACATTACCAGTGCTGTGAATTAAAGTAACCACATTGCTCCTGTCCAAACATGGTCATAGTGAGTGGACCATTGGGTACCACAGGTCACCACATCCACTGGCTCTCTAGTTATACAGATAGGTCAAAGAGTACTGACCCCCCCCCCTAAAAAAAATTCATTCTTGCCTTTGTAAGTAGAGTCAGACCCCATCCAGAACAGCTTATCTACCTACTATCCAGTTAATTGGTTATCATCCAGACCATTGCAGCTCCAAGACACTAGGATAGCCCCTATATACAGCCCCCCACCATGCTGATAACACGGAGAAATAGAGCTGGTTTTCATCTAGCTTCAGACTCAATGACCTTACCCTGTGACTGCTTTGGTCCTGAAGCCTGATCTGAAAACAGACTGAAATTATTATACATAATCAGTTTCTTCCAAGAATATATAAAATTATCCAGCCACCACAATCGAGAACCCTGTGTACAAGAGTTCTGAGCCAGCCAAAAGACTGTCACTGCAAATGGCAAAAAAAAAAAAAAAAGAAACAATGAGCTACATGCTAGAGATACATGAAGATATCTTGGATGTATGATTAGTGCTCATTGCAATATGGGGTGGAAAAATATATGTCATCATAAAAATGTGTACATATGTGCAGCCTCATGTGGCACATAATTTTAGACTGGAACTTGACCAAAAGGTGAGTGTGGTGTGGTAGAGGAGAAAAATCCATGATGTGATACAAGTTATGAAACAACTGTCATGAGTTCTGAATCCGTTCCAGATTACAGGGCAATTTCTAGATACCAAATTAAGACTGTTTCAGTTTTATTATCTATTATTTTAAGGTGTCATTTTTTTAAAAAAAATGGATTCTTAGGAATGTTCCACAGCTGAAAGTGGAGATTCTGAAGGACACCATCTCTCTACATGAGCCTGCCTGGGTCTCTAGATCTTCAGAAGAAATCTTTCCCCCCCTATCCTACCACCTTCACAGGCATATTTTTGTCACAATGTAGTTTCTTCCAAGATATGGAACTCCTTTGCTCACCCATCCCAGAATAAAGAGTCAAGTTCTTGGGTTAAAAATTGTGCCACAATTTATTAGTAACCATTATTAACTTGACTATAACTCTTAACTAACAAGAGGACCTGAGCCATAGTGCAAGCAGGTATCGGCCAATTGATGAATTAAAGTTGTCGCCCCTAATGCATTCAGTAAGATTCCTGACTACATAGTATGCTGCCCACTTGTTCGGCATTCTGATTAATTTTAGGAATCTACTCAGCCCCAGGACAGCTCTCAATTGGATAACCAGAAATTACATGTTACTCTAAATCTAATTCTAAACTTCTTACCACTTATTTATTTTGACCCAAGGGCTGCCTGGCACCATCTGGGCATATATCAAGTGGCTTACCTGAATTCTGATACCTCTTGTGCTACCCACCAATTGTGACCAGGAAGGGTATTCTTAACAACTCCCAGCCACGCATCAAAAAAGATGGGATGAGCAAAAACTCACTGCCATTCAGAGGCCAATGTGAGTGACAGTCAAGGATTCCCATCCGGCCCCCGAAGCGACCAACTAAATCTCATCCTCCCTGATTATAGGGTGGGTGGGAGGGGGCAAGAAACCCTCAGGCAAGAGGTACAGAGAGTAGAGGCAGCCTCCTTATATAGTATGCCTGCTCCCTGCCTCACAGCCATCATACCTGGTGAGAACTTCTCCTGTTAGCCTCTGGGAGGAAGGCAAAGGCACCCACCCTCAACAAGTTTGGGCAGAGCGTCCATTCTCATTGTCCTTCTGCCAGCAGGTGAAGACATATTTAAGCACTGATCTTTGGTCACTCATCAGGGCCATTTATGATGAGTGGGTTTTTTTCATTTATTTGTTATTGTTGCTATTCTTGTTTTTAAAGATTTTAAGCTGTATTAACTGAGTATTTGTTTTAAGATGGTATCATATTTAATCCTGTTTTAATATTGCAACCTAATTTATTTCTGCAGGAGGAAAGATGGGCAATTAAATAAGCAAGTGAATAAATAAATCATTGCTTATTTTGTTCATTATTATAGCCATCCTAATGGCAATTCAAAGTTGCATATGGGAGACTACATAGATTATAGTGCCAGACTGCCAGCCATTTAAATATTAGTGGCCCTCATATTCCTGCATGTGTGTGTGCTAAAAAACACAACTAGACCCTCAGGATTGAGTGGCAATTCACCCCTCCAGATTGTACTATTTGTCTTACACAAATGTAAATCGCTAATAGTGTTGGGAGCATTGTGATTTGGATTTTGTTATAAAACACACTTGCTACTGAATTCTGAGAGCTGTGGTTCCAAAATACAACTGTGGTTATACAGCCCACCATTACAGAACTAATAGGTCTCAGCCATTACTTAAATGGCTGCCTGGATGCCCTAAGCACATCCAATCTCGCCTGATTTTGGAAGCTAAGCAGGGTCGGCCCTGGTTAGTACTTGGATGGGCGACCACCAGGGAGTACCAGGTGCTGTAGGTGCCTGGAGTAGGAACTGGAAAACCACTCCAGTATTCCTGCCAAGAAAACTCCATGGACATGGGGTCACGAAGAGTCGGTCACAACTGTTATGACGCAACACATTACTTAAACATTGTCTCTTTTTAGAATACAGTCCCAGTGCAAACCATATTATAAACCAACACCCTAGTCAGTGGAATAGGAGTCACACAAAACTGTCCTTGCTTTTATACTGCAGGGATACTACTGGAAAGCCACAATAGTTTATGAATCTTCTGAGTTTGAATGGTGAAGACTAGAGATGGGCACGACTTAGCGGAATTCCTGTTTCCGTTTCCATTACTCGTTTCCCTTACGGAATGGAAACGGTAACGGGAATTACTCCGCCAGTACTTGAACTTGAACCGACTAAAGAATAATTGGGTCTGATTTGTCGTTGTCGTTCCTGGCATCGCGGCGATCCCGCGATGCCAAACGGCACAGAATAAAAGTTTTTAAAAGTTAAAAAAACCCGATTCCTGGCCCTAAAAGCAGGTGAAAACTGTCTGAGGGCACCTACCAGGCCAGAAGGGTGTTTTATTTGGGGGGGTTTCCCCGCCCCCCTCTCCTTGGCTAGTGCTACTGCTGCGCTGCTGGTACCAGGCAGGGGGGGCATCGTCTCATCTGCCTTTGCCATGCGGTGTGCGGACGGGGGGATCCAAAATGGCGACCGCAATATTTTTTTGAATTTGTGGCCCAAAAACCCACCAAAGCACCACAGAAACATGCGAAAATTAGCTATTTTAAACGCTTGAATTTTTACAGTAGCAGCAGTGGGTTTGTCTTGCCAAAATACGTCTCCGTTGATTTTATTTTATTTTATTTTTATTTTTATTTTTTTACACCTGTGCACGCGCAATGATGGGCTGGCCATGGGATGGGACCATGCAAATTTTTGGAGC
>JAHTLZ010000379.1:38651796-38677946 GCA_023846285.1 Phrynocephalus versicolor | reverse complement strand
TGGGCTGGCCATGGGATGGGACCATGCAAATTTTTGGAGCCATTCCACCAATCGCATGGCCAGGTTTTGCTGAGACTTCTGGGTGTGCCAGAGAGGGCATTAAAAGCCCACAAACCCGAACCCTAAACCCTAACCCTAACCTGAACCCGAACCCATACGCTAGTACACTGTGTTCTTAGTGGGCCAGAGGCACCCAGAGGTACAGCCCACTAACCCACCGTAACCTTAACCGTTACCCTAAGCCTAGCCCTTACCCCCGACCCCATGCTCTGGGAAGTCAAGTTGCACTAAATCGCGGCGGTAACGACAAATGAAAAAATGAAAAATGAAATGACAAATTTTTGAAAAATTTCGCGAAAAATGGAAATGAACCGAAACGGACCCGTCCCGAAAAACGACAACTCGAAAAAATTTTTTCCAAGTCGTGCCCATCTCTAGTGTAGACTTTCTGAAATCCTAGGCCAGAACTTGAACAAGTCAGGTAACCCAGTATATAATAGATATTTGAGAATCGAGAGGTACCTCTTTTTTTACATTGCAGGAAACAGAGGGAGAAAAGCCATGCAGAAATATAGTCATCAGTAATGATTAGAGATGGGCACGAATAAAAAAAAAGGTGTTTCATTTGTCATTTGTCATTTAGGGGGTCCGTTTCGGTTCGTTTCCATTTTTCATGAATTTTTGCAAAAATTCATTTTTGTTTTCATTCGTTTTGTTACCGTTTCATTACCATTTATTTCATTTTTTGTGATTTTTTTTTAGCATTTAAAGCAGTTCAATGAATTGCCGTAACGAAAACGAAATGGATGACAAAATTTCTGGTGTTTCTGTTCATTTCGTTTCATTTTAGAGACAAAATTCATTTGTCGTTTCGTTGCATAATGAAACAAAAACAGAAACGAAAAATTGTTCGTTTCGTGCCCATCTCTAGTAATGATGCTTAAGCATATGCTTAAATAGGGTGAACAGTTATGCTGATTTTTAAAAGGACTGTTCGCAAGTCTGATGCCAAAGGCCTCCTTGCAGTGTTTTATTAACTTGGAGGCCATGGTGAAAAACAAATATAATCAGAAACAGCCAAAGGGGGAAAACTTCCAACATTAAAGCAAAGCAGCTGGGAGTCAAGTTGGTACATTCTTTTCAAGAAGATAAATACAGCACAGAATAGGTTGCATGTTCCGGTGCAGTGTGTACATAATAGTGAATTCTTATATCTGTTTTGGAAAAAAATGTGCATATATTAATTTAAAAGAAATTATGTTTTGTGTGGTATTCAGTGTACGGAATTAACATTTGATTTCAATTTCCAAAGTCCATGTGCTCACAGGGCAAATTAAAGTGTTTTATTCTCAAGAATGAAATGCAAAGATTCAATATCTTGCTACTCCATAACCCTCCTCTCCCTTGGGAGCTGCAATTAAAGTTTTTTATATGAATAGTCATTTGGTGCGCTAGGTATTAAGCTGAAATACTTGGGATAGTTGTATTTTCCCATCGTGCTGCAGCTGGTTTCCACAATACACCCTGTTTTACTGTCAAATATTAGACTTATGAGGAGGGGGTTCTATAATTCAGAGAAAGAAAACTTCAGCAAGGCTTCAAGAGCTTTTCAATAAGGTTGCACCAAAAAGAAAATACAGTAAATTTGTTTGTTATATTCAAGAGCATTAGAAAATGTATTTTCCCTTTCATTTCCCATCCACCTCTTTTTCTTCTTTTATCCAGGGGAAATAAGATCAAAATTCTGCTTTGCAGGGAATAACGTATGTATTCGTGACTTGAGGTCTTGTAAACTCCACATGCTATTGCATTAACCAGAATTTCTCATGGCCACACAGTACTTTTATGAACATCAGTGTGTCCTTCGTATTGCTCATTTGATGCCCATGATTGTATGCTAGGTGGGTTGCCCAAGTAAACAAATGGAATGTGTATGGCATATAACTACCAATGAATGTCTCAATGGCAAGGATCCTATCAGAATACGCTTCTCACACAACTCTCAATTTTTCAGACAGTCCTGTGTTGTAGTCAGGGGCACAAGGACCCATTTCAGACCTCAAATAAACAATAGTAGTACAATGGGGCTGGCTGATGTGTCTCAGCTGCTGCCTCCCCATGGACCCACCAAGTGCCGCCATGCCAAGCTGGGTTTTTTTGCTGTACCAGAACTGAGCACAGTTTTGACCTTTGCTTTTTTTTTGTCCAGCTCTTGCATTTGATATCCATGTGGTGGTCTGGAAAAGCACTGTTTGCTGCTTGATCCAATGGATAACATAGTGCCCATTCCATGGGGCCATCTTAAATCTTACTTCAAAGCAACAACTTCCACTATACCAAATGGCAGCCACATAACTTCAAAGACACAGGAGATGACAAAAGGCACACACAGCTCCACTTTCCTATGCTTGTTCTTGTTCAATAGTGTCTTGTTTCTGAGGCAGCTGCCTAAATCTGCCCAATGGTATGGCCAGCCCTAACTTTGAAAAGTTATTTATTTGCACAATGCCTGCAAGATTCCTTATGTGGCCGGCAAGACTCTACTCGACAAAGTTTGAGGCTATGATGTCCAGAATATTCTGGAAGATGTAGTCCAAAATGCAGCTTCGCCAGGGACTGAATTCAACACTTATCAATTTTAATAGTTTGGGAATTCTCCCTAATAGTGAAACATCTGCAGCAACATAGAAGAAGAAAGAAACATCAAGTGCTTTTGTGTAGACCACATTATTTTTTTTATTTCAGCTTTACCTCGCCTTTCTATTAGAAATATGTAAAGACAAATAGACATATATAAGTCAACCAATATACCAATATCTACAAATTAATTATCAAGGTTGAGCTTCATATGATTTAATTTACTTTGTTGCTAATTGAAAATAAACAAGGAGAACTATCATTTATTTATTTATTTTGGTGCTTATATACCGCCCATCTTCCAGAGGAACTCCGGATGGTTTACAACAAAAAGAACATAACAAAGAACAATTAAAAATCATCTGTTATCTGTCCTCCATCTGAGTGCCATATTGGACTAACTGTCCTTTAAATAACAGGAGGTAACTTTCAAGGGAATCAAAATTCATAGTCTTCCTTTAACATATCATTTCACCATAGTTCAATGCCACCGCACGTAAGGTACTTATCCACTTATAACAAGGGCTGCCTTTAAAGAAGATTTATGTTGTTAATATGTATGTATCTGGCTTTATAATTTGTTACTCATCAGTTGCCAAAGAGAGGGGGGAAATGATTGCTTAAAGATAAAAATATAGCTCTAACTTGATTGATATATTGTGCAATCCTGCTTCAAATACACACTGGCTATAGGGGTTTGGAATAGGCAAGAGCCAAGCAGAAATCCTAGTATACTAGCAGAAATCCAACTATGCTGACAGAACCTTCTTCTACTAGCTGAGCATTTGGAGATTAGGCAAAAAAGGGGTGAGGAGAGACAAAGTTATACCGCACCCAAAACTAAGAACACAGTCACTATGCCAGAATGAAGTCAATCAAAGGTGACAATGTGTGTGTATGTGTGGGTGGGTGGGTCAGTGTGTTGCATCGTTACAGTAGTGACTGACTCTATGTGACCCCATGTCCATGGAGTTTTCTTGGCAGGAACACTGGAGTGGTTTGCCAGTTCCTACTCCAGGCATGTACAGCACCTGGTATTCCCTGGTGGTCTCCCATCCAAGTACTATCCAGGGCTGACCCTGTTTAGCTTCTGAAATCAGGTGAGATCGGATGTGCTTAGGGCATCTAGGTGATAATAGTTCCGAGTAATTTCCAGCATCCCTAGATTTCCAGATGTTTGGATTCACATAACTTCAGCTACCTTAGAGTCAGCCATCTTGGCTAGTTAGGGTTTAGCAGTCACAAGACTGATTTCAATCAAATTTCCAAGAAGAGAGTATGCTTAGGCTTTTCAAGGATCTGACCTAATTTTATATTAAACTTGTTATAAAGCCTTGAGTATAGTGTCTGAGAGGTGGAACAAATTCTAGCAAGGAAAAATAAGTGATCAACTAGATAATTTCATTTCTTGCAGTGATTCACAGCCTTGGGTCCCCATTGTTCTTGGACTACAACTCCCAGAAATCCTGGCCAGCACTGCTAGTTGTGAAGGCTTCTGGTTTTTAGGCCAAGGACATCTGGGGAACCACAGTTGGGATCCACTGAGTTAGAGTATGGCATGGAATTCATGGAAGAAGTCTGTGGTCAAGAGCATCATTCATTTCCTTCCTGACATTCATTTTCTAAGCGTTGCTGCTTATGTGGCCAAAATATCTTTATTTACAGGTACAGATAAGGAAATTTCTTTTTCTGTGCCATAGCTTCTAGCATTCCCCCAAATGGCATGGCCACTGACTATGTTCATTCTGGGAGTTTTCATCTGAGCTAGTAACTTTTCCAAAACCTTCGTCACATGAAAGTGTGAGGTAAGCTTGTGCAATTGATCATGAATAAGCCAATAGTGTGACATTGGAGTTCCCATGTAACAGTTTACTGTGGGCTCTGTGTCCTAAATGCAGTACTTAAGAATTAGACTAAATACAGTGGACCCTTGTATAACAAATGGTTTGTATAACATAAAATCTGTACCACATAAAAAATTCTGGAGATAGGGGAAATTTGCTTAACAGAATCGTCTATGGGGCGAATCCATACAACATAAAAATGGTCACAATTAGGGATTACTCTGTTTTCAATGCATTCCTATGCGAAATTTGTATAAAGGAAAAGTTGCTTAACGTAATTTCATTTGGAACGAATTAATTCCTTTATACAAGGTACCACTGTATAGTTAATTTTGAAATACTAAATAACACATCCCATTATTAAAGCATCATAGCTTTATCAAATAACTTAATGGAACCCACACCTATGTAATGTATGTACACCTAGACATCTCATTGAATTAATTTATACTAACTCTTGAATTTCCACTCCAGTCATTTTTTAAATTCCAGGTATTTATTTTTTATTTCCATCTTCATATATTGGCAGGCATATTAGTGTCTATCTTCTTCAGTCATTTGTCTCCACTACAGTACGATAAGTGGATTGTAGCAAAATATAGGGATGGACTCAACCCAATTTCAGTCAAAACATTTGTCCAAATCTTTCCTGGCGTTTCTTAGAAATGGGTAACAACTACAAGTGTAATGCTCTAATTCCGAACCAAAATGTCAAATCATTTTCCTTAAAACAAAACACATTCAGCACCAGGATGGGACTGGAATGTCGTGCCTGGGGCTCCTTTGTATTATCAATTAGGAATTGTTCTCCCTCTGTATCAAAGGGCCACGGTCTATGGGCTGCTGTTTAGAGATGTGCATAATGTAGCTTTAAATTTCATTGGGAAACTGAACAAAACCTCTGGCCTTAAGGCTGCATGTTCAAATGCTACAGTCCCACAGTGCATTACACTAGTCAACACTTCTTTTCAAATGCCACCCGCATAACAATTAACCTCACTTCAACCTTGAGGTCTCTGATTAGTGATGGCCTATTGTTTAAGTTCCATTAACATAGCCCCTGTGTTGCCCTATTCTCACTCAAACGGACTAATCAAATCAGTCACCAAGGTCTTAAGCTCAAGGTCCAACCTCTTTAGTGATCAGTGGCTTTCAATTGAAGGAGAATGGTTTATGTCACCAACACAGCCACAATGAGGATAGGCCTAGCATGGAAAAAAAACATCTCTAATGATCCCCCAATCTGGGAATATCAAGAGCCCCTGGTACCAACAATATGAGAATGCCTCTCTCTCTGCATAGAAGAAAAATTACAATATCAATGGAGAAGTCATTAATGCATCCGGTTGCAACTAGCTTGTATCTGAAAGACAGCAGACACTCCAGTTGGTTTCTGCTTCATTTCAATAATTTTATACAAGTTAGAGAGAGAATATGGTTAGGCCTCTTTTTTCCCTTCTTATTTTAATTCCTCTGTTTGCAACACTATATTTCACTCTTTTAAAATGTCAGTGCTGTTTATTTCAGCAGCTCTAGCTAAATACAGTGTTTCTGAACTGTTAAGGCCATTATTAGAAAATGAGATGTGAAAAGAAAATAGATCTAATTCTCATGAAATGGTGACTTGCTTTTTTTTTTTTTTTGGCAGCTCCCAGGCTTCAGGGATTTGCAACTGCATTCCTGTAAAAATATTATGTTTCTGTTCCTGTGTTTTTAAATTTATTTCAATGCAGGGAATGTTTATGATGTAACTTACCAAGATGTTACTTCTGAAAATGCCAAAGAAAGCCAGAACTGCCTCATGTAGTGGATTCTTCACCTAAATACATGCTGGATTATCACATATGTGTATTGATACATACCAAAGGCAAGGAATAGGGTGGGTAATATTGGACATATTTTTAGATCTTTTTAGAGGACAATTGTGCATGCATTGGTGATCTCTATGATTGACTACTGCAACACCATCTACATGGGGCTTCCTTGGGTCTGGTACAGAGATTGCAGCGGGTGCAGGATGCAGCTGCCAGGTTGGTGGTTGGGTCGGGTTCGATATACCTGCATCACCCCTATCTTGGCCTATTTGCACTGGTTACAAATTGCCTCCCAAATCAGGTTCAAGGTAATGGTTTTGGTTTACAAAACCCTCCATGGCTTGGGTCCTGACTATCTGGTGGAGCGTAATTCCCTTAGATCAACTAATGCCCATCCCACAAGAGCTTCACAGGCACTAGTGCTTAAGGTGGCCACTCCCGGAGAAGCCTGGGGAGTGTCCACTTGAAATCAGGCATTTTCAGTGGCCAGCCCTTTGTTGTATGATTCCTATGCCCAGAGAGCTCTGCCTAGCACAATCTCTGCCTGCCTTCAGGAAAGCTTTAAAGACCTGGCTTTTCCAAGAGGCTTTGGGTGATCATTCCTATTGTTGTGACTCTTTACTGTTTGCCCGGATGCCAGTATCTAGTACCTAGTGTTAGTGTTTGTTTTATTGCACTCTGTCTTCGAATGTTATTCAGAAGACGGGCGGTATATAAGCTCAAATAATACAAAAATAATAAATACATAAATATTGGGTTTTGTGTTGCTATTTGTTTTGGTGTGTGTGTGTGTGTGTGTGTGTGTGTGTGTGTGTGTGTGTGTGTGTGTGTGTGTGTGTGTGTGTGTGTTGTGTCGTTACAGTCGTGACCGACCCTTCGTGACTCCATGTCCATGGAGTTTTCTTGGCAGGAATACTGGAGTGGTTTGCCAGTTCCTACTTCAGGCGCCTACAAGCACCTGGTATTCCCTGGTGGTCTCCCATCCAAGTACTAACCAGGGCTGACCCTGCTTAGCTCAGTACTTTTATTATTTGGTTTCTTTTTTGTCTTTTGACTTTGTGCACCACCTAGAGATGTTTATACAAGCTGGCAGTATATAAATTGTAAATAAAGTAAAGTAAAAGTAAAGTATCTGCACCCTGCCAGGGAGCCACTGTCAACTGCCAGCACCTCTTGGCAGTGCCACTCCTTGCACTCTGGCACTGCCCACGCGTTGCCATGACAAGAGTGAGGAGATATAATAGTAGCTTCCGCTTGGTTTCCTGCCTCCCTTTGGGTGTTTCTGCAGTCAAGACAATGCAGGTGAATCTGCGTCATGGTCCTAAGTGAACAAGAAGGAGGCCTCCTGAGGTCAGAGTTCATTCGGACCATCTTGCTCTTCAAGAGACTAGAGCCAAAAGTGCACTTGAACTTAAAGTCTTTGCCCTGTGTTCACATAGGGGCATCCTAATGGGTAGGCACTCTTAAGGGATGATCAGACAAGCATATGGTTCAGTGTTTTGTTTAGTTTTGGTGCAGATTGGCTCATCTTATTTTCCAGTGGTCACATGTGCCTTAAGTAAGAGCATTCCACCCAACCATCACTTTTACTAACTGTTCCACTCCTTTCTGGCATAGTGCTAGAGCTGCAGTTTATTTTGTGTGACTAGGAGTGTTCCTGATTATCCCTTTCTTCAGACTGTGTACTCAATTTGCTACCAAATAGAGCTGTGGGAGATGTCCTCATTGGTCACAGTCCTTTAATAAATGCAGTAGGTTGTAACAATAGAAAATATGGCAGAGAAATTGTCCCCTCTATTTTACTCTTTCCATAATTTTTAAAATATCCTAAGTTATTTTAGATATAAGGGAGGATCCATGCTAGGTTGATATATTATTTTAGCACTAATCCACTTACTAAATTAAACAAAAAAAGGGGGGTTACCATGGTCTAAAGAATGACAGCGACAACCACAACAAAAGGCAGGGGAAATGGGTAGAGAAAGTGGCATATGTAATTAAAGTGGAGTGATCTAAAGTCTTGTCAGGATCTTTCTCATGGAAGAGGAAATGTCTCCTGGGTGAATGGAAGGATCATTCAAGTGCATGATAGATTTCCCCAAAGATAAGCAACTTTAAAATGTGCCCCAGATGATTCCAAATCCCTCTGTCTAGTCATGCCCTTCTTGATCAGCATCAGTTTTGAAATGATCGGTTTCTGTCATGCTGTCAATTATAGTAGTGTGTATGTTTGAAGCTACACATTACTAATTGATATCTAAATGACACAAGCTTAACAACAATCACACATGCATCAGAAAAGTAGAGTCCAACTCAAATTGTTGTTTTTATACAGATGTCTACAGCCAGTTGAATGTCTCTTGTTGCTCTTCTTGCATTGTAAACCACAGGAAGCCTCTTAGTTCTTGATTATATGCTTTTCTTATAACTTTGTATTTTATACTGCTGTACACCAGTAGTTCTAAATTTTGAATAATCCAGCTATTTTTGGAGTACAACTCTTAGAAACTCTCAGCAACAGAGCTGGTGCTGAAGATTTCTAGGAATTGCAGTCCAAGTACTCCTGGTTTACCCAAGGTTGGGAACCAGTGCTCTACACCACTGTGAAATCTTAAGAGATAATTGCATTATAAACATCCATGTGTTAATAAATAGATGTGTGCTTGTGTACTTTTTCCTTGTTGTATATGCTTCCAGTAGAAATAATCTGAGAAGAATCTTGGCTTCAGTAAACTGCAGCCCAAGTGCTTAGTCGGGATTCAGAAAATCATTTCAGTGCATTAATGTACAAGCGATGCAGATGATCCCAGGAATTAACTTTAAGGACATTTGCACATATATGAGCTTGAAAGCACTTTCCATATCCTACATGGGTAGAAGTAAGTGGAATAGAAAGAAAAAGGAAGGCAGTGTAACATTTATGTTCATTCTAGCCGTGATTGATACTTATATTAGAAACAGGGCTGGTGCCAGGCTTTTTTGTGCCCTAGGAAAGACTACGTCACCACCACCACCACTACCACCAATTTTCAAAAACAGACAAATTGTAGGAAAGTATGCCTTTCTCAGGTCAGTTCTGTGCTCCTCCGAGTTCAGTTCTGTGCTCCTCTCAGGTCTGTGTTCTAGGTGGTTGCCTAGTTTGCCTAGTGGTAGGTCCGGTCCTGATTATAAATCCAACAAATACAAACAAAGTTGGGGGAAGTATGAAGACCCCTTGAAGGCTTTCCTTTTATAGAGCCAGCTAATTTTATACAATTGGTAAGAATTGATCCTGGTGTAACCATGTGATGGGAAAGTTGGAGGAAAGGGGCTTGTTGTTTAGAGACTCCTACTATTTAGCCATAATTAGCAAAGAGAACGTCAGAGAAAGAGCCTTCAGGCAGTTCAGAGCATGCAAAGGATGCCACTGTCTTATCCATCTTGAAAGATAGCCCCATCTCATCCTACTTTACAGAAGACAATTCCTTATGCAAAAATATGCTTGCAATTTCTCTTTGTTATGCGTAAAAGTGGACTAGCCAACCTATTTGGGCACTTCTAGGCACCACCATCCAGTTACAGAACCTGGATGGACTTCTAGATTTTTAAAATAATTGTTCTAAAGAAGGCACTGGAACTGGAGTGTCTAGGGTATTCTCAGATTCCGTAGAGATCCCACAAAGTGCATAGTATGCATCATCACTGAAAGATATACTAGTGTAAAGAGGAGCTAATTTTTAATTCTGTTTCAGGGGTTAGGCTCACCACAGAGGAATACAGGATGATTCCTCCCCCAACCCCAACCCCCCAAAAAGGGCAGCAAACTGACCAAAGTACAACAATCAGAACTGATAAATGCTTCACATTCATTAGCCAATGTTTTCGTGATGCCGCTTCAGAGCTGGTGACACAACACATGCATAGGCGTGCGCGCGCGCACACACACACACACACACACACACACACACACACACACACACACACCAACTCTCCCCCCCCCAGTGCTCTTTTATTATGGAAGAAACTTGTGGTTCAGAAGCTAATTATTAGTTTCTTTTCTTCTCTCCCCAACAAGTCACTCTTTTAACAGGATTGGCCCTTATTTTATTCCCTTTCTATTTAAAGAAAACAAAGCAAAATAAGTACTCCCTTCCAAGTCCCTACCAAGGTTGCTCTTTACTCTCACCATCACATAATCCAACCAAAAAAGAAGAAGAAATCCTGCTTGAAAAGAAAGGAAAAAGAGCTCAACAAAGGGCAGAAACAACATTTGAAATTAGGGAGACTTAAACTGATTTTAGCCTCTTAATTTAGGGCTCATCTTGGAGACCACTCTTCTGAACATATGTTGAGCTTAACTTGTCTATTGTATACAGTGGAGGTATTTGCCTTGTTGCATGAGAATACAGCAAGCCATTTTGATTGGCATGGGCTCCCTTCAGACAATGAGAACTAAAAACTCGGCAGGGTTTGCATCCTTGGAGAACAAAAGGATAAGCAGCAGAAAAGGAAGCAACAATCTCTTTTAACAACCCCTGATTTCAGTAAAGCTGCTCTCCAGTCCATCCATTCACCTACGGAGAGGAAATCATTGGCCCTGCTTTGCGAATGGAAAGCAATTATATTTATACCCCAGAAATATGTTCTTCTTTTGGCAAATCTGTGTCGCACACACGTCATCTGGAATGTATTCTCAGCATTTGCAGTGTTGTGGCAGTAGAGACTACAGCTGCAACTAATCAGAACTGATCTACCAAACCTGGGCCTGAAGAAACTTCAGCTGGTGAGGCTGCCAGCTTTCTTAGCAACACTCCTTAGAGGGCCCATATTACCTCAGTTCTCTGGAGAAGTCGCTTGCTTTCAATTCATTTCCAGCTGTAATTCAAGATGGCATTTTGATCCTCAAAGTGCCTTGGAGGTTTAAGCCCGGTGTAAGTTTAGTATCTCTCAATAACAAGTTTTAACCTTCCATTTAAAAATCAGCTGCGATGCATATGCTAAGTCACAGTACTAGGACATTACTCAGTGATTCCACAGAACAAATCAACAAAGGATGTGAATTATTCAAAGGAATTACTTCCTCTTAAATTATTCTCTATGGGCTAATTGATTTTTAAAATATTTATTCATGTCATCCCATGTTCACTTTTGCAATCTCTGTTTCTTCCATTTTCATAACACACTGAAAAATGAACATTTTATTGAAAGTTTAAAAAACTATTTCAGAAGTGGAGGTTAACAGCTGGTGACATTTGCTAAGACCTCCCTCCCTCCCTTGTCCTCATGAGTGCTTGCCTGAGATGAGGCTTGAATTCAGGTTTATCATATCCAGAACTGGTCCCTTTTATCTGTTAGCTGTGCTCATTGTTAATACAAGTTTTTCTAAAGCCCAAGCCATTTCTTACTATTATTTTCAAGGGCGTATGTGTCACATTTTGTATTTCCTGCTTTAGATGATCATAATCTCATCTGTTCATAAATGCTTGCCTCAAGGAAGGAACAAAGGAAGGAAGGAACGAACGAAGGAATGAAGGAGCAAGAGTTACTGTACTACCCTCCACGCTCTCCTCTTGAATCTAATTGTGAAAAGCAAACACCTTCCCATTTACATAGTCAACTCCAAATGCCTTCAACTACCTTTCTGGTTTGGGGTTTACACTGGGTGCTTGATGTCATTTCACCAATCAATTTGCCAAATTGTAATTTCATCTGATAGATGTCTTTTATTTATTTACATTTCCCAACTGAAATGCTGTGGGGCACTTTGAGATGGTCACCAAGAATTGGAGAGCTCCCCCCCCCATTATTTTGACCAAACATCCAGGCCTTCTGTGATTGCAGGGAAATGATACTTTTCAGTCAGAATTCAGAAACTGCAAGGGGGTCCTTCTAAGTAATTTACTAATTAAACCAAATTTCGGTCTTTCCTGATAGATCAATTGCCCCCATGAACTGTGCATATCTGTTTATTCCCATCCTCTCAAGACTTGACCTATCCAAACATCCTTCTCATGAAGTAAAGCTTCTCCAGTAAAGCTAGGTTGCACACTCCTCTCCAAAATTTCAGTGCTCTGCTGTAGTTTCATGTTATAAATGATGAACAGGAAAGGGGTAAGTTAAAAACATGACCCCCTGCCCCCCCCCAAAAAAAGAGAGAGATGCATTGAATGGGTAAGCAAGCATCCACTTCAACTCTTTGAAACTATATTTCTAGTGGAAATAATGAGGTGAGTAAAGTCCATGTCTATGCTTGCAAGCTTCACAATACAGATGGGCATGAAATGAAAATATAGCATTTTGTTTCATTTTTAGTTGTTTTGTTTTGTTTTATTAGTTAAGATGTTTTTTGAAATGAAACAAAAAGAAATGAAATGATTCAGGACTCAATGAGGAGGAGCTTCCTTGGACTCTTCCCTGGAAGTTCCTCAAATTTGAAGCAGTTTGGAGTTCAGTATTTCAGATGGTAAGGGGAAAGGTGGCATGCTGCAGCAATATCCACCAGCTGGGCTAAAGCCGCACCCCCCCTCACAACCACCACCCTTCTAGTTTTGACAGCTCGGTCTGTCGTGATGGGGGCGCAGCTTACTCCAGCTGATGGAACTCACTGCAGCCTGTTGCCTGAAGCAAGATCCATTGGCTAAAGTAAAGACACACCCCTCTCCCCACAGCTTGAGCTATCAAAACGAGCTGGTGGTAGTGGCAAGGGATGTATGTGGCTTTACTCCAGCCAATGGCTCTCACCGAGGCCTGTTGCCTGAAGCGAGATACATTGGCTGGAGTAAAGCCACAGCCCCCCTCCCCATAGCTAGAGCTGTCAAAACCAGCTGGGTGGCAGTGATGAAGGATCTCACTGCAGCCTGCCACATTTCCCCTTACCGTCCAAAACACTGAACCCCAACCCGCTCCAAATTTGAGGAGCTTCCAGGGAAGAGTCCAAGGAAGCACCCTGGTTCAGTTTCCACAATGAAAAAAAGCAGTTCAGTTTGGTTTGGGCCAAAACCGTTTCTTTCATTTTGTTTCATAACAAAGCAATTCATTACATAACAAAATGACAAAACAGTGTTTCCTCTTTTGGTTGGTGCCCATCTCTATTCCGCAAGAATGCTTCCAACTAATAAAGACATACAATGATAGCCTTAATCCCATTATCATAGAAAACATATTTGTTACAAGGAACAGCACTGCCAAATGCTTTTTACCTGTGCCCACAGGCATCCTTGCTCTATTTACCCAAGCAAAACTTACTCTTATTTAATTCAAGGGGCTATTGAATTCCAGCTCTGTCTCAGTGGCTGAAATCCTGTTTCTTAGTGTGGTAAGTCACAATTACTGTAGAGTTAGTTAGTTACATCCCTTCAAGGCAGAACTAGCTTAGAGTGACTATAAGAGGGCTTTCAAGGCAAGTGAGATAATTTAAAGAGTGGTTTTACTAGTTCTACTGCCACAGCACCCTGGCTTCCAAAGTCTATCACTATCTACTACACCACACTGGATAACATTATAATAAAAGTGGGTCCATTCAATCAGTGGAATGTATGGATGACTTACTACTAGATTGCAATGAAAGTAGGCCAATTGATTCAGTGGGGACTGGCAAATTAACTTCTCCATACATTCCACTGATTGAATGGTCCTGCTCTAGTTGCAGGAACCCAGTGTGTGTCATATCTTGATAATGTTCATGTTTTTAGTGCGTATATGACAAAAATCACCCCTTTCGCTCCATTCCTGCCAAGCGTCACAATTCGTCCACTAGCATAGATATGTTTTAAAAACTTTTGTACTCTTATCTGAAATGTGTGTCATAACTTTCATAGCAGAAAACAGTTTCCCAGTTTGGCTGAACCCCAATTTTGGTGAAATTCTGTCCACAAACCATAATGAGGCAGCTGTCTCAAACAGTAAATTTTAGGGTCCTTGGAGGACAGAATTTCCTCCTCCTCCTCCTCCTCCTCCTCCTTCATTAGCCCACTGATATCCAATGTTGGATATATGCCTCAATGTTTTGCTTCCAGAAATGTGGAAGTCCGGCTTCTGAGATGACAGTTGCTTTGCATGAACGTAAAATGGCCAAACCATCCATGTAAGACACCAGAAAAACCTTTTGCACAGCTTGCCTTCCTGTTAAGATCCTCAGGAGAATCCTTCCTCTCAGCCTCACCACCCTCACAGTTGTGTTTGGTTGGGGCACAGGAGAGAGCCTTGTCTGTTGCTGCTCTCAGACTTTGGAACTCCCTCCCACAGGAGGCCAGGCCAGCTCAATCATGGCTGCCATTCTGAAAGCAGAGAGAGGTGTCTTCAGGCAAGCTTTCCCTTCACGATTAGCTGCCTAGTGGAGTTTTCTAATGGTTGATTGAACCTTACTGCTTTGAATGTGTTTTTGTTTACTTTAAGTGTGATCCTTAAATAATATCTGTATACTCACTGCTTCTAGCTTTAAATTTTCTTTTAATTGTTTGAGCTGCCTTAAAGAGAAAGTTGGGATAAAAATATTTAAAATAAATGCATTCACTAGTATTCTTTAGCCACCTGTATGCAATAGCCATATTGGTATGCACCTGTTCTTTTAAAGTTTAGATGTTGACAAAATCTAAGAAGTTGGGTCTTACCCTCTTCTACTTTCTCACAGACAGTAGATCTCACTGTGGTATTAATTGTCCCTCTTGCTCGCTGTCTTGTCCACGAGTCCTCTGGATCAAAAAAGGAAGGAGGCCCTGAGTTCTGCTTGCTTGAATGGCTGTCAGAAAGGGAACTGCCTGTTCTATGGATGGCGGGTGGCAGCCGTACTCAGCCTAGGGACCAGAGACAGATGCCTGAGTCTCCTCATTGGCAGTTGCTAGGGAAACATTTTAGGGAATCTTTTTCATAAATTCATAGTAATCTTCATTTCTCAAATGTCAAGGCTAATGACTCACCCTTTGATTACAAATGGGATTTGCTCCTGCCGAATTGCTGGCAGCCTTCAAAGTTAAATTGTATTTGTCGGCATTTGAAGACTTTTAGTATGCTGGATACCACCGCTCCCCTTGAGCAAGCAAAAGAAATACAGATGCATGAATATTTACTTTTTTCCAAAGCCCATTTAGCTGATGTTCTCACAGCCAGCCCAAGCCGTCAGCTCTTTCATAGGGGAGTGGGAGCTTGAACAGGTGTGTCTGTGGCTTCCATTTTGTCTCCAGACAGATGAAGGTGTATACATCCTCTCGCCCTCAGACACACACATGCACATTCGCTCCCAGAAATATGGCCAAGACAGAGTTATAGTGTAAAGTGAGGCCACAATCCATGCTGACAAATAAAAATTAACTTAAAAACATGCTGGTGTGGATTAATTGATTTTGAAGTTAATCTTCTCTAGGAAGCCTTTGTCTCCACTCCCCCCACCTCTGTAAACTGAAAAGCTGGATCAGTTTGGCAGTGATAATTTCAAAGCCAATTCACAACAAAATAAGATCTGCCAGAGATCTAAACCAGGGGGGTGCTTGGCTTTCTAAATGCTATTAGATTGCAGCTTCATCACCAGTGACATTGCATGGTTCCCAGCACCAGGGGCAAGTATTACAGCGCTTAACCCTGGGACCCACAGCAGCTGCTGGTGCTGATTTCCGCCTCCTCCCTCCATTCCCTATAGCAGTGGTTCCCAAACTGGGGATCGGGACCCCTTTGGGGGTTGAACAACCATTCCACAGGGGTTGCCATGAGCCAGTGAAGAAAAAGGAACAAACGGCTTGGGTCTGGAGTAGAGATGGGCATGAATCGGAAAAATAGCATTTCAGTTTTTCATTTTTCGTTGAAGGGTCCATTTCGGTTCATTTTTGTTTTTTGTGAATTTAAAAAAATTGTTTTCATTTATTTTTTTGTTTTTTGTTTTTACCCGCTTTTTGCGTGATTTTTAAAGCATTTCCGTGTGCGGGCATCCCCCAACGCCCCAGACCAGAGGGATAACACTAAAAAAAAAAAAATGATGCTGGCAGAGACACAGTATAGACTAGGTATGCAGGGGGGCTGCAAAGGCAGCAGCGGGCATTGCCTTCTCCCACAATGCAATTGCCATTGGGATATCCTTCCCCACAATTCCTTGGTTCTGCATGGCATGCATTATTTGCATAGCTAGCCAAGATACACAACCATATTTGTGGAACCAACAATGGCTGGAAGAAAAAGGCTGTTGGAGGTGGATGAAAGGGCGGGCGGAGTTGGTAGCTCATTATTATTTCACTGACAAGTTGAAGTAATATTTATGAAGGCATATATCCTTGGAAATGAATTCCAAAATGAAAAATTACTATCTGTCTTTAAAATAAAATTTAAGATGCCAGGCTACTTTGATGTCTGTTGTCAGAGAAAGAACAAACGAAAGAAAATGGGGGATTTATCCATATCTGGTGAAACCACAGGAGCAGAAACCAGAGCAAGTGGGATGATGTAATCTTTCTTCCCTGCTGTAACTTCCAATAAGACCCAGATTCCTGTTCTAGAGTATTGCAACTTATTTAGAGAATGATTTTAGTATTGAGGTAGAAAGATGGGGGAGGACAACAATCCCAAAACTACTGCAAGATTCACACTGAATTTAGGCAATGGTAATAATTTTCTTCTTATTATCTAGATAATTTTGTTAATTTACCCCTACACCTTTTACACAAAATATCTGGAGAGTTGCAGTATGTATCTGTATCTGTATCTGTATCTGTATCTGTATCTGTATCTGTATCTGTATCTGTATCTGTATCTGTATCTGTATCTCAATCTCAATCTCAATCTCAATCTCAATCTCAATCTCAATCTCAATCTCATTCTCAGTTTAACCTCTTCATGTCCCTTTCATAACTCTTTGCTGTCCCACTTGGAACTGGTACAAAAAAAAACTTACTTCACGTCCATAGCATGACAGCGGAAACTCATCTCGACCATGCCCCCTGAACCGGGAACAGAGCGTGACAAGCCGTACCTGCCCCTGGGCTGGGAAATTCTCCTGTTATGCTTTGTTCCCGGTTCCTGTTCCGAGACAAGGGATGTGAAGTAATGACAATGGCTGTTTCCCCCTTTCACTCTAGGAATACTGCGACAACTGAGAAAGCCGACTGGAACTTCTGCACCAGGCCAGGCTCGGCTGTCCACCTGTCCCTGCAGGAGAAAGCGGCTCTTGAAGGGACAGGCAGAGAGCCACTGTCAGGCGTAAATCCATCCTCCTCAGGTCCCAGAGGCAGGTCTGAGCTCTCCTTGCCTCCTCGCCTGCCAGCCCACAGACTGCTGAGTTCAGGGCAAGGGTGTCTCTGCCCACCGCCCATGCCACCGCCATCGCTTGCCTGCGGCAAGTGGTGATGTTGCAACCGCCTTGGGTCACCTGCCAGGCCTCACGAGACAGCCCGCGTGCATGCAGCAGGGTTTTGAAATATCGAAAAATGGAAACCCCACAATAAAAAAAGATTCAATGAAGCCAGGGAAATCCAGTAGTTGTCACGAAACAAGGATGTGAAGTAACAGTTGTCACAATACAAGTAATCATGCCTGTGGGCAACGAAAACAGGGACTGAACAGGGACAAAACCACATGACCATGAACAATGCTGTCACGGAACGAATGTAATCACAGAACGAGGTAGGATGTGAAGTAACCACCTGAGTCTCATGGTGCAGTGGTTAAACTGCTATACTACAGCTATAACTGTGCTCATGGCCTGGGGTTCAATCCCAGGGTACCTCATGGTTGACTCAGCCTTCTACCCTTCCAAGGTCAGTAAAATGAGTACCCAGCTCATTGGTGGTAGACTGAGGGGATGTGTAGCTTGTGTAAATAAAACTGCCAGAGATTGCTTTAAGCACTATGGAGAGTTATATAAGCAGAACATGTTGCTTTGCTTTTACTTTGGTTCTGGTTTTTTCTTGAGTGATTTGGCAGTTTTGTATATGTCTTCTAGGGTATTGGCTATTTCACCCAATTTTGTGTCACCTGCAAATTTGATTAGTATTCCCTCATGTATGTCATTAATAAAGATATTGAAGATTACCAGGCCCAGGGCAGAGCCTTGGGGTACTCCACTTGTTATTTTCCTTCCAGTTTGAGAAGGAGTCATTGATAAGAACTCTCTGAGTATGATCTGTGTGTCCATCTTACAGATCTACCCAGTCCACATCTAGTGGGCTTGCTAATTATAATATTATGGAGCAATTTGTCAATTTTTTTTTGCTGAAGTCAAGATATGTTACATCTATGGCATTCCCGTCATCTATTATGGAACTTAATTGATCAAAAAAAAAAAAAGAGGTAATATTAGTCCAGCAGTACTTGTACTTAACAAATCCCGGTCAGCTTCTAGCTATTACTAAATTGTTTTCAGGTTCCTTGAAGAGTGATGTTTTATAATCTGCTCCATAATTTTTCCTGGGATTGATGCCAGACTGTCTGGTCTATAGTTCTCTGGTATCTTCTTTTTTGCCTTTTTGGAAGATGAGAACAATGTTAGCCATCTTTCAGTCATGTGGCATGTCACTTGTCCTCCATGATTTTAGGAAAATAATAGACAGTGTTTCTGAGACCTCTTAATCAGGCTCCTTCCATATCCTTGGATTCAGTTCATCTAATCCTGAAGATCTGAACTCACTTAAAGTACTGAGATACTCCATGACTATTTGTTTATACATCTCAACCTGTAATCCTGCCCCTTCTCTTTGTGCTTCATATTTGCCTAGAGGATCACTGACTAGATTGTGGGAGAAGACTCAGCTGAAGTAGGAGTTGAGCATGTTTGTCTTTTCTTCATCTTCTGTTTATCATTCTCCCATCCCTGCTGAACCGCTGAGCCACTGCTTCTTTTCTCATCTTAGAACCACAGAGATGGAAGGGATCCTATGGATCACTGAGTCCCACCTCCGTCAAGTGGAAAATTGAAGTCACAGCATTTTCCTCCACAGCCAGAAACCTAAACCACTGAGCTATCAATCGTCTGAGAAATTCAATGTTAAACTTCATTTTTAGTGCGATATGTGTTATATTGTATGTGCAGCAACCATGCCACCCTGAATCCCAATCTCATCAGATCTTGGAAGCTAAGCAGGGTTGGGCCTGGTTAGTACTTGGATGGGTGACAAGTTTGGAATGCCAGGTGCTGTAGGCTAGGCAACAGGCCCTGTGACAGGCTGGATGAATATCCACACCTCCCCCCAAGAAAGTTGTATCAAGACAATGGATCTATCTAGTAGACCCCGCCACCAAGTGGGACAAATGCTAAATAAAAAGAAGATTTGTTATATTTATGTGAAATCACAGTGTGGCATAATGGTAACAGTGATGGACTAGAAATCTGGAGAAGAGGGTGAGAATTCCTGCTCAGCCACCGAAATTCACTAGGGAAAAAGAACTGGTAAAGCCTCTCCTTATATGTCTTACTATTTATTTATTTATTTATTTATTTATTATTTTAATACTTATATATCACCCATCCTCCGAAGGAACTCCGGGCGGTTTACAACAATAACAATAACAACAACAATAATATCAATTGCTTTGAAAGCCCTATTAGGTTCACTATAGGAGACCCACTATAGGTCATTTCCAACCTGACAACAGAGAACACACACACACATTTGTAGTAGGAATATATTAAATGTGTTTATATTATGTGCACTTTAAGAATTGATCCAGGAATATTTCTCAAGTTCGGGGGGAGAAGGGACAACAACCAGTAAATAACACTAAGGATTGGCCGGCATGATATGAATTTAGAACCTTGAGTTTTCTCTTTCTTTTTCCTTCACTTTTGCGGGCTGGTAGGATAAATCATTCTTAATTCAATTTTATTTTGTGAAACTGAGATGGAGAAATAGTGACAGGCCTCAAACCACATGACCCAAATCATTAGTTCTTTTTTTAAAAAAAAATGCACCTAAATATGTTTATAAATTATGGATGGAATTCAAAGAATTGTGAATGGAAATAAAATGTCTAGGACCCCTGTTTTCATATACTGGCACTAATTTCATACAGTGGTATAATAGATAACATTTTTCCATGGCAATAAAAAATATTTATTATTTGAAGACAGCTGAGATCCAGAGGAATCTCCTTGTTTTACAGTAATTTACCACCCCTTGCACTTGAAATACTTGAAAACATGCACTGTTATCCATAAGGTTTGTTCTTCGAGAAATTTGCCAGTAATGTGTCAAATAGTCTCTAAATGTTCCTCCAAATAAGTAAAGATGTCTCATTATCATTTTTTTAGGAGAAGCCTCCTGTAACATATTTTAGTCATGGCATTAGCTGCAAAAATATTTCCCAACAACACAAAAAGATTATATATGTTTATTATACAGCGTAATGAAAAATGCTAAGATCATGTACATCCTTTCATTTAATCTGCTAAAACTGGTGTTATCTTCAAAAAATATATTAAAATAATGAAATAGATAGGTCTAGGGCAATGTTCCCATATTTAGTTGCAGAAAAAGTTGGACTGGGTCTTCAGCAAGTTTCTACAGCAGTAGAAGAACACTTAGGGATTTGATTTCACACAGCTCATACAGTTTGAGTTTCAAAGAAAAAAACTGCCTTTCAGTACCTATCTCAAGTGCATTTTCCTTTAGGACATATTTATGACCTAATTAATTAATTAATACCCTTTAATTTTTAGCACATGCAACATTTTTCACTGTAAAAAGAGACCTAGGGTTATTATTTTTATTTTCACTAACAACCAAACTCCTGAACTCATCAAGTTGGTATTTTTACCATGCCTGTTTGTTCTAGATAAGTGCGACAAGTTGTGGGATTTGCATTCACAAGCATTTGTTTTTAACTGTGGGGGTAAACTATGTGGGATGGGAGAAATCAAATATTCTCCTAAACAGTCGGATGGGAGAACTCAAATATTCAGAACTTCTTGCATCCAATCTTCCAAGGTATCTTCTACTCACTGTGATTCCCTCCTCCAATATCCCTTTGTAAAAATATTCTATCTCTTTAAAGAAATGCCATGATGCTGATCTCCATTTCTGGAAGCAAACAAAATAAACAAACTAGGATTATACCTTCTTTTTGTGGCACATAGTAGCACAGCATTTCTTGGAAAAGCTGCATTTGGGTCTTGATCTTTCGTTTTTTTTGTTTTGTTTTGTTTTGTTTTGTTTTGACCTAGAACTAACGGTCTCCAGACAGGCACATAGGATAGACACAGAATTTTTTAAAATTTCTGAGCAAGGGTACAGATAAAGTAACCATGGACAACTAAAGAGATGCAACTCTGTAACTCTCTTTACACATCCTGTGTTGTTTTGGGTTTTTTAAAACTCAGAATTAACCAAGGAAATTAATTGGATCAAATGGCTTTACTCTTCACATTAATTAACCCTTATATGGTTTTTGCAAATGGATTAATCTGAAAAGGAGTTAATTTAACCACCAGCTTAACTACTATTAACCCCTAAATTGCTGGTGTGTACCATACACACTCTTTCAATTAACTACCTGCACTCCCTTTGGAGCTTAAAGTCAGCTTCCTCACCCCCAAACCTTTCCAATTTGGGGGGGGGGGCTTGCCTAAAATCACTTGAGGAAGCTAACCCTGTGGCTTTGGTGCCAATGTTGAATTGATACTGGCTGCAATCACTATTTTTGAGTACATAAAATATATACTCCAAAATAGTGATTGCAGGCACCAAAACTACAAGGTTAGCTTCCTCAAGTGATTCTAGGTAAACTCCTGAAATTTGGAAAGGTTTTGGGCTCAGGTAGCTGAGTTATTAAGCTCCAAAGGGAGTGTCCCTAGGAAAAAAAAATTTCTAATTGAATCAGGATTCGGAAGTGAAGCCGCTAATCTCTCACCCTCAGGAGGGCTATTGCGGCTTCCTGATTCAATCAGAAAGTTATTTCCTATGGGCACCCTTTTTGGAACTTAATAACTCAGCCCCATGAGCCCCAAATCTCTCCAAATTTTGGAGACTTACAAGGAAGAGCTTGAGGAAGCTCTCCTGCCTTTTGGTGCCTCTACGACACAGGGGAGCATAGCATTTTGTTTCACCTTGTTTCAGTTTGTAACAAAACAACTTTAAAAAATCATTACAAATGAAACTAAATGAAACTACTAAAAAACCAAAATGAAGTGAAACACTATATTTCAGTTTCACGCCCATCTCTACTGTCTACCTAGAAAAATCTGAAAAGGGCTGCCCAAAGTCAGAATTGACATGATAGAAAGCAATTATTACTAATATAGCTAAAACCTATTCTCATTTTCCTTTGTTGACAGGACTTAATTTGGGGCAAAGACAAATCATGGACAGTGTGGTTAAATATAAGCTTCAGGAAAACTGACGTAATCTTGCACCAGACTGTTTAGCAAGACAGAAACAAGAGAAATAGTTTCCTCATTTCAGGTACTGTCTTATAACTCTGTTCTTGGCTACGAAGCCATCTAACATGAACTAGGTTAAGCCGCTGCTTGGGGCACAAACAGAAGTATAGATTCATAGAAGTTGCTTATAGGCCCTGGCTGCATGATAGGACAAGGATTGATTTTTCTTACTTGTATAGATCCCATGGCCCTTACAATTGTAATACCTGTCACCTGATCCTGCTCATGTTTCTGTCTCGAGGTACAGGTGAAGAAGAATTTCTTACTCATCCAGTACTGTGGCCAGGTGGTCCAGGTTACAAAGAACAGTTATATGGCTATCACAGAACAGTCCTCTGAAGGGCTGCACATCCCAGCTGGACCCAGTTTAAGGATAAACTGCCATGTAAGAGCTCTGCAAGAATTAGCATCAGAACAGTAGACTGCTAGCCTCGGGTCATAATCTTGTCAGCTACAGGGAGATGTCTTGCATTTCTGTTTTAATTAAGATATATTTATAAATTTGCATCTGTGTATAAAATTAGTATATGCATTTTTTGTTCAAACCAGCATGCGTATTCTTTTCTCAGGTGAGATGATGCATAAGTGGCTCATCTCATTCCCCATTTAGCAAATACTACGGGGACTTTATTATATAGCATTATAATACTGCTTCACAGAGGTCGCTTATGAATCAACCAGGCACCAGCAGAGCAGAAGTACCCCCTGCTGTTGTTATGAAACACCTATGCTGCTGCAACCCAGGTACTATGGAATCACCTAGTGCAACTTATAAATCTGAATGCTAAATCTGTCTTTGCAACTTTGTTGGTTTCCTTGATTGATTTGAGCCACATCTTTTGTGGTTTCTTGCCCTCATTTATACTTGCAAGTTCGCACTGGGCTGAAAGTGTATGGATGTCTCCTGTAAGATGCAGGCTTACTGTTGCATCTTTATTCAACATCAGCTTCCAGATGGGAGCTATTTTTCATGGTTCATAAAGCTAAATCCAGCTGCTACATTTGGACCTACATAAGGACTTGATGCTTTTTTATTGCCTTAGAGGGGGGAAATCATAGGTTTCCCCCGCCCCCGCCTCTGGGAGTGGTGCACTTCACAACTCTCAGAGTACTTGTTATGTTAGGATTGTTTTAGAAAAAAATTAAAATGCAAAATACAAAGCTATATGAGTCAACACTTTGCAAAGGAACAGGGATCTCCCACCACTGCACACAAAAAGCCATGTAGCACAAGAGATCTTGGACAAATAGTATTTAACAGAAAAGCTGCAGATTCAGTGACTTTGCTTTTACTACAAACAAATATGAAATGCCTCTGGAATGCCTGTGTTTGCTTGGTTGTGTTTGAGGAGACCGGAAGTACATCCAGAATTTCCTCCTCCTTCTTCGCATATCCTTCCCTCTTTCCTCTCTTCCCGGCAAAAGCCATCCTTTGATAGTGCTGTGCTAGGGAACAGCTATGGCTGTTCTCACAGGGCATAATATTCCCACAGTTTAGCTAGCAATACTTAACCCTTGGTATACTTTGTAAACAGTGGTTGGGCTGTACACCCAAACAGAAGATAGAAGCAAGAGGAGGGTAACTGTTCATTAGAAGTAAACCTAATCTTACAGGGGGTGTCATATGATACGTTCAGCTCTTAGGCAAGCATAATGCATTTGCATTTTAGATGGGATTGTCAAAGCAACCAAAGCAAAGCACATCAGTTCCAGACGAGAACGATGCAGGCTGGCCAAATTACCCATCTCTGTGTTGTCATTAGTCAGATATTTCTAGTGTTGGATAGGAAGGGGAGAAATGTATTCCCTCACCCGCTGGCATTCACATTAGGCACTTGCATTAGAGCCCTCCCCCCCACCCGTATCATCCCCACACGGCTGCTGTGGAAATGGCATGCAACATATGCAAAACGAAGGAGAGGCACACAGAGGGTTAATGACAGGGAAGCAAGTTTGTGATGAATTGGGAAGCACAAACTACAGTAAACCAGTGGATAATCCCCACCCTGCTAAGTGGCTTCCCCAGAGGCCTGATGCAGTGCCAAAGCCTCTTACACATGACTGAGACAAAGCCCTTCGCAAGGCGAATACAACTCCTGAAGCCACCATACTGCTTCCTGACAGCCTCCAATTGCAGCGCTTCTGTGTTTGTGATTCCTGCTGCTTGTATTTACTTTTTCCCAGGGCCACAACAGGGTCTGTAAACAAACAATTGCTGTTGCAGTGGGCTTGATATCAATTCAGGTACTGTGTTTTGCTTTCCCTTCCAGGATTCAACCCCCCCCCCCATCTCAATTGCAAAGCTTTGTACAAATAGGCTTTTAATACCTCAGAGAGATTAATTTGGCAATTACAAGCCAGTTTAGAAACACATGCTAAACAATTGGTCATATAATCACCATCCCTTCTAGCATAGCACTATTGAAGCTTAGGGGAAAGGCTTCCCCGAAGCAGAAGAGACATGCTTGCTCTCTGCATTGGTTAAGGAATAAACCTTAACGTTTTGATTAGTTCCCACTGGATAGGTTGTGTTGCTGTCTTTCTGGCCTGTGAACAAATGTGGGAGTGAAGTTCCTAATTCTGGGCATTCAAAAGCCTGTGGTTTAAAAGACAGAGCTTAGCATAACAATTGCAAGTGTGTGCTGACGAGTCAATTCTGAATTATAGAGACCCCTTTTCAGGGTTTCTGGTTAACTGGTACTCAGAAGTGGTTGAACACTCCCGTCTTCTTGGGTCATCCTGGAACTGTGCAGCTTAGTCAAGATCACAACGGCTGGATCTTCCCCCTGGAAGCACAGCAGGAAATAAAAATCCCAATCTCTGGCTCCCCTGCCAGATACCCCCTTAAAAAGCATTAATATATACACATATAACTACTCATATAACTACAATACAAAACAAAATAACATTTAGACAAAACAAGATAATAATTTTACCTTAAGGAGTCATCCAGCCATCAGGGCATACCTTACTACTCCATTATTATTATTATTATTATTATTATTATTATTATTATTATTATTATTATTATTATTATTATTATTATTATTATTAGAGATGGGCACGACTTAGCGGTATTCCCGTTTCCGTTTCCGTTAGTCGGTTCCGTTACTCTACGGAAACAGTAACGGGAATTACTGCCCCAGACTTCGAGCTCGAACCGACGAACGAACAATTTTGGTCTGATTTGTCGTGCTCGTTACTTGCGTGATGTCACGCGATCGCGCAATGCCAAGCGGCACAGAAAAAAAGTTTTTAAAAGTAAAAAAACCCCGATTCCCGGCCCTAAAAGCAGGCGAAAACTGTCTGAGGGCACCTACCAGGCCAGAAGGGTGGTTTTTTTTGGGGGGGTGGGGGTTTCCTCGCCCCCCCTCTCCTTGGCTACTGCTACTGCTGCGCTGCTGGTACCAGGCGGGGGGGTGATCGTCTCATCTGCCTTTGCCATGCGGTGTGCGGGCGGGGGGATCCAAAATGCCGACCGCAATATTTTTTTTAAATCGTGGTCCAAAACCCCACCAAAGCACC
>JAHTLZ010000379.1:38598726-38637195 GCA_023846285.1 Phrynocephalus versicolor | reverse complement strand
TGAAGAAGAAGAAGAAGAAGAAGAAGAAGAAGAAGAAGAAGAAGAAGAAGAAGAAGAATGTGTTGTCCAGGGAATTCCAACATGATGGGTTTTCTGGGTACAGAATACTCAAAAGTGCTTTGCCCAAGGCTGCACCAGCTGGCTCTTCTCACATGTACATTTCTGAGCTCAAGTAAAGCTTTGAATTACAAAAGTGTGGTCGCTCAGTGAGCTGAAACTATTGGTTGCAAGGTCGACAGCTTGGCGGTTCGAATCCCAGGTGCCATGCAGTGGAGTGAGCCCCTGCTGTTAAGCCCAGCTCCTGCCAACCTAGCAGTGTGAAAGCATGTAAATGCAAGTAGATAAATAGGTACAGCCGTAAAAAGCAGGAAGGTAAGAAGTGTTTCCTGCACAGAAATGTGTTTAGCCATCCAGCCACATGGTCACGGACTTACACAATGCTGGCTCTTTGGCTTGGAAATGGAAATGAGCACCACCCCTAGAGTTGTACAAGATTAGCACACATGTACAGGGGAGACCTTTAACTTTTACCTTGATAGCATTCAGCATTCTGAGAATTTACAGATGCCCATGATACCAAAGGTTTCACTCTTGTCCCTATAGTAATATGCTCTCAATTATTAATTTATAAATTCAACTATTTAAATTTAAACTAATTAAATTTATAATAAAATTATTTTATTTTATTTCATTGACTATTGTGCTTCTTTTTCAGAGATTTCACCTGCAAAACTGGGTGTCATGGTTTCTGTGCGGCTGGGTTGTATGCACTTTAAGACAGAAATATTTTGTTCCAAAGTATGTGTAGCCTGCATATTGTAATTAAACTGTAAACCAACCAGAGACTACTTGAAGTGGTATGGGGCAGTATATAAGCAGAGAACATTGCTTTGCTTTTTTTGCTGTATTTCTAAATCCTTTCGCTCAGCACTCAACCATATGGAAAATGGATAGCTGTCTTAACAAACTGCCTGGCATGCATTCCAAAAGCCACATCAAGTCCAGCCAAGAGACTGAACTTTGGTGGGTGGGCTTCTCACAAAGTAGGCAAGCTTTCATTGCTAGTGTCAGTGAAATATGCTAAAAACAGGAAGAAAATTAATCTCACCCGATGTACTCATATTTGCATGTTGCCCATAAATAATACATACTCTGAACATTACTGCCTTCATGCCCATCCCCCAAAATATGAAATACTTCATTGCAGGAGAAATGTTGACGGAAACATTGTTGAACCCCTGCATAGCAGGGTTTACAGGTGATGAGGGCAGGAACTGTGGTGTCCCACCCCACCACCCACCCACCCTGATTTAGTGACACTATTTTGGCTCTGATTTTCAGTTTGGAAGAATGAGGAGAGGAGACAAATACTGTTATGGCTACGCGAATATTGCATCCCAATTGTAAGCAGTACGGCTAATGTGGAATCTCAGAACAGGATTTCATTTTTTTTTAAATTACTCATTTATTTTATTTGCATCTGCTCTGCCCGTTAAAACAAAATTTCAGCCAGCCTTAGGAAAATATTCATGAGTTAAAGCTGGCAATAGAAAAATAATTATTTGAAAAACATTCTATGAGGAGACTTATGTGCTTCCCTACTGGATGCCAGTTAAAATGAGCTAATTTGTTTTACCAGTAGCTTAGGAAAACCCCAGCACAGCAGCACGACAATTATATCCAGGTGCAAGGACTTAATTCAAGCAATTCTAGGTGGATCCTTCAGCAGCCGGCTCTATGGGCCCCATCCTTGGCTGCAGCGAGGAGCAGATGCCCTTGAAAAAAGGTTCTCCCTTCAGTCTTCGAATACCATGCTTAAAATACCTTCCAATGGGAAAGAAGAGGGAGAAGGAGTGATGTAAGCAGAAAATCAAATATGATAAAAATAAATAAATGCACAAGCAGCAAGTCCAAGGTGAATCTTAGTAAATCAACTTCATTGGTTCTGTGGTTTCCGTCCTCATCACTTTTAAATAGTGACATCACAGACCCTGTGGGATGAGTGTATGTGTCTAAAATGCCCATCCTTCTGCCATGTCCTCAATGTTGATGAACAGAGGTCTATTCATTTTTGGAGAATTGTGAAAAAGGTAGAAATCCACCTCTCAGGAGGCATGCATAGCCAGTAAGTGGCAATTTAAATTGTTTAAATGTTATATTCGAAATCAGTTTCTGATCAAAAGGAGCCGGCTTACTCAAAACTGCATCGGTGTGCACATATGCTCATATCTACTACAAAGAACAAAAAGGGGCCAGGCATGCTTATTTGGTAGGAACAAAAGGAAGGCGCAATAGCCATTTTCAGCATCATAGTCATGCTCCTTTATTACTCATCTGGCATCCTGATTCTGAGGATTAGCTGCAGCTGCATCAATCCCCTTTTTCACGTATGACTGACTGAAGTTGGTGCCAGCTTCCACCGTGCCAAGAAGCCAGAATGGCCCATAAGATCTTGCTTGAGGGAGTTGGAAGCAAACAGCATGTTGGCCCTCGATGCAGCACAACAAGGGCTGGCAGAAAATAGCAGTATTGGAATTGGGGTGGGGGTGGGGGGGTCAGCATCTGACCACCCAGAAAAGAGTCTAGGTGCTTATTTTTGCTCACACTTTGACAGTGATATTGGTGCCATTCCATGAGCAGGCTGGCCCTTACACTTGACTATTAGGCAAGGTCAGTATTTGACGTTTCATGTAAAAGATTCTTAGGTTGTTGTGGTTGTTGTTGTTGTGCTGCTGGTGGCGGTGCCTGTGGCTGTGGCTGTGGTTGTGGTTTTAATGCCTGGGAGGGGAGAAACACTTGGGGGACTTTGTGCCTCATCTGTAGGGTTTCTGGCTCACCAGGGATGGATTCCCTGAGATTTCAGGGGCAAAACCTGACACCAAGTGGAAACCTGTTCTGATGTCACAGAGGCAGAGCTGGCAAGGATTGGGAAAGAGAAGGTCTGTGGCTGTTTCTCTTCTAGCAGACTGTAAAAATAATCATGAGGTAAATTTAAATAAATGGGACCAGGATATGAGTAAAACTGGCAAGCCCATAATGTGGCAACCACAAGGCAAGAATTAAAAAAAAAGTTTATGCTGGTGGTGGTGGTGTCTCAGTCAGCATGATGCACCCAGTACCTGCCACAGTTCTGTCACACACACCCCATCCCTCATGGCTCATGCCATAGCTTGAGGGCAAAAAGAAGTCTCATGAATCACAATACCGGTTGTCTACTCCCAGTCTTGTTCCAAGTGGCATGGTGGGTTCAAGTGCAACCTCCTGCTTTCGGCTCTATCTCCAGTCCCCTTGTTTTCCTCCTCACCATTTGGCATGCCAGTGTTGAGCATACAGAACACACATAATAAGAACACATTTGTATTCATACAGATAAACCCTGGGTGCAGGTGAGAATGGACAGAGAGGGATTATTTAAATGCACATCAAACAAAAATAATATTTTCTCCTTTTTCAGCATTGTTCATTCTGAGATTTGTTTTCCTGCCTGGAGTCCCTGGGAAGCATAGCAAATCCCTCAGACTACAGATAGTGCCCTTGGACCTGACAAACTTACTGTTCTGCCATGAGAACCCAACTAATTGGGCACTCTTCTCCTTCTTCACTTGGATCTGAAGGTATCATGTGCCCTGGAGACACCCAAGAAACTCACTTGTTGCTCTGCCTAGGCAGCAAAATGGTTCACTGGTTATATCTATAAGTTGTAAGCTTTGTGTTGCAGAGGAAAAATACCTGGCCCTGTGATTGGGTAGAATGATGCAGCCACCACAGGGAACATATACCACAAGTACAGGAAAATTGTATCATTAAATTTATTGCAGACAGGCAGGGAGAGTTGCTGGCTGGATTTTTGTCCTCAGTTGTCAAAATAGCTTGGTCGGATTTAGGATGCCAGCAGAGAATTCTCTTTTGACTTGGGCAAGAAAATGTCCTGTGCTACCCCAAAACAAAACAAAACAAAATCTAAATTATTTTTCTACAGATGAAATCTGAAGGGTAGACAGACCCTTTTGGGAATGCAAAACAGAAGTTAAAATCTCAGGATATGTCTGAAACCACTTAAGCATCTGTTGTTAAAAATATACTCAAAATTCAGGTTTCGCTAACGTTCTCCCCTGGATTTAATAGACAATACCAGCTGGCATTCCCAGAGGAAAACCTCTTAACAGTGAACTTTTAATACTGGCTTTCCCATAAAAAAGTGTAATCCTGTATGATTTTCTCTTCTATTTTTCCCCTTAGCTTCATACCACAGATTGATTTAAATCACAATTCAACATCTCAGCCATACTATAGTTCTAAAGAACTGCATTAAGGAATCCAAATAAATATGTGGAAGGCACAAAGAACTACCTCTCTGTCACCTACTTGGTCTGATTCTTTGGCTGCCTCCTCCATAAGTGGCATCATCTGTTCCATAACTCTTACCTCCTGAAATCTGAAAGACAGGTAGCTAGACAGCTTGGCTTGATCTCATACTGCTCCAGCTATGCACACAAAGGCAGATACATATAAACATAAGTACACTTCCTTCCTTCCTTCCTTCCTTCCTTCCTTCCTTCCTTCCTTCCTTCCTTCCTTCCTTCCTTCCTTCCTTCCTTCCTTCCTTCCTTCCTTCTCTGATTTATATAACAACATTGAACCAAAGGCCACTTGTAGAGGTCTGCTCACTGTCTAAAGGACCTGATACCAAAACACAAAAGGAAGAATATAGTATATGTGGTCCAATGCAGTGATGAATGTGCAGACCTCTACAATGGAGAAACTGAAAAGCCATTAAACAGAAGGATGGCCCAACATAGGAGGGGTAAGAGCTCAGGACCAGAATCAGCAGTACACCTCCACTTGAAGGACAAAGGGCACTCATTCAAAAATGAAAATGTACAGTACACATACAGTATTAGACAGAAAAGATAGGTCATTTGAGCGAGGGGTCAGGGAAGCAATTCATGTGATTATTGAAAACTCCTCTCTCAACAGAGGTGGGGGGGGCTCAAGCACAGTCTATCTGCTACATATCAGAGAGTGAGTTCAACAATCCCCAGACAAATCAAAAATACTTCACACCTCCACCACCAAGGCCATAGCTAACAACTAGGGATAGGTACAAAATGAAAAACAAAATGCTGTTTCGTTGTTTTGTTATGTAATGGAGCAAAATGAAATGAAACGAGGAAGCAGTATTTTGTTACAGATAAAACGAATTGGTCTTTTTTACATTGAAATGAACTATTTCGTTCCATCTGTAAAAGGGACCCATTACCTGTAAGGTGGCTGCCACTGCTGGAGCCCAGGAGAGGGAAGAGGTGGGGATGGGTCACCACCACTGCTCCAGCACTCCCTACCTCCTCTCAGCCTGGCTTCTGGCCTCCTCTCAGCTGGGAGGTGGGTGGAGGTGACTCCCCTGGGTCCTAGAGGCAGGGGAGTTGGTGCCTGGAAGCCATTTTCAGAGGGCTCCTGCCAAGCTGTCAATGGTTGAACCCCTTTAAAATGACCCAGTCGGCACCAGGGGAATTCCCTGGTGCCCACTGGGCCAGTTTTAAAGGGGTCCAGCTGAAATGAAACAAAATGAATCAGGGGTGGGCACAAAATGAACTGAACTGAAATGTCATTTTTCTGTTTCATGTCCATCCCTAATAATGACCCATGTTTCAGTGTCTTAGGCCAATGTTCACCTAAAGGCCTATTGAGACTATTGTCCATCTAACAAGCCTATTCAGGCCATTGTTCATCTTATGAGCCTATTTTAGACCAGGGTGACAAGAGGTGAAAGGACTATAAATGAGGACTGGCAACTAGCTTTCTTCATACTGATGAAGCTGTTTAGATGAGCAGTGAAACGTTTGAATCTCTCAAGAAAAAGAAGTCCAGTTCCATGACTCAGCTTCCAGATAAGGTCACCTGGATGACTGAGAATCTTCACAGACATCTGTACATCTGATTTGTCTAATGAGCAGCTTTCAGACCGCTGCTGTTTTCTCTTCTTCTGGTTCTTTGCCCCTCAACTGAACTTGGGCTGGACTGTTGTTCAAAGTTATTTATTTATTTATTTATTTATTTATTTATTTATTTATTTATTAGATTTTTAGACTGCCCATCTAGCAGCAAGGCCACTCTGGGTGATTTACAACAGTAGTGCATAAATCACAATAAAAATTACACAACTGACATCATGAAATAGACCACATATCAAACAATAACCATTTAAGATTGTCAGCTATACACATTAAATAAAAACATAATAAAACATATTTGGTGGGTACTTAAATCATAAAAACTACTTAACAACATTAGTGATAGTGTAGGGGATGTAGTTTTGTCACAGCTTGATGGAATGTCATCTGAAACATCCATGTTTTCAAGGATTTTTTTTAAAATCCAGAAAGGGATCCAGTCAGATCGCAAGTGAAAGATTGTTTTGTAGGTGGTGCAGAGCTATTGCAGAACATGCCCGGTTTCTGGTCTCATATTACCAGGTGTTAACGCTCTTAAATGCTTTGCCTGGGAAGAATGGGTGTCATTGGTATGACACACACAAAAAGGATTGTCCTCTAAAAATTCATTCTTTTTCATCCTGTAGTTTGGTTTTTCCTCATTTCGAACAGACAATAGGTTAGTAAAATATGGACAAGCTTATTCTTCACCCCTAGTCATTGGCACTCCTTTTTGGAGAATGAAGATAGGCTTTCTTCCCAATTTTATCCCTTAACAAACATGGTAAGTAAGCCCATTTCTGATTCTTTCACGGTCATGGCTAGAGATGGGCACGACCAGGAAAAATGACATTTCGAGTTGTCGTGTGTCGGACCCAGCCCGTTTCGGCTCGTTTCCGTTTGTCGTGAAATTTTTCAAAAATTTGTCATTTCGTTTGTCATCTGTCGTTAGTACTGGTTTAGGGGGGTAGGGTAGCGGGCTCCTGAAGGCACCTCTCTGGGGTGGGTGCCTCCTCTGGCCCACTACGAAGGGAAGGCATTTAGCGGGCTCCTGGAGGCACCTCTCTGGGGTGGATGCATCCTCTGGCCCGCTACAAAGGGAAAAGGAAGGGTACATGACTGTGTAGCCATTGTGTATCAAGTGGCACTGGCAGAGGCACCTCTCTTTTGGGTCACCTCTACTCTGACTCACTAAGAAGGACAGCATACTGGCGTACAGGTTTTTTGGACTGGTGAGCGAGGTGAGAGAGGAATGCCTCTGCTGGGTGCCCTACGGCTCACTAAGAAGGGAAGTGTACTTGCATGTAGTGCAATGCGAGTACAGATCTGGCTTAGGGTTGGGGTTAGGGCAAGGGCTAGGCTTAGGGTTACGGGTAAGGTTAGGGTGAGTTAGTGGGCTGCACCTCTGGGTGCCTCTGACCCACTAAGAAGGACAGTGTACTGGCGTATGGGTTAGGGTTAGGGTTAGGGTTAGAGCTAGGGTTAGTGGGCTTTTTATGCCCGACTGGCACATCCCAGAAGTCTCAGTCAAAACCTGGCCAAGTGGCCATGCGATTGGTGGAATGGCTCCAAAAATTTGCATGGTCCCATCTCATGGCCAGCCCATCATTGCGCAGGTGTAAAAAAATAAAAATAAAAATAAAATAAAATAAAATCAATGGAATTGGAGACAGACGTTTATTGCAAGAAAAACCCACTGCTGCTACTGTAAAAATGCAGGCAGTTAAAATACCTAATTTTCGCATGTTTCTGTGTGGTGCTTTGGTGGGTTTTTGGACCACGATTTCAAAAAAAATATTGCGGTCGCCATTTTGGATCCCCTCGCACCGCATGGCATGGCGAGACGACAAGGATGCCCCCCACCAGAGCAGCCCAGGACAGGAGAGGGGGGGAGGCTGGGGACCCCCCCCCCAGAAACCACCCCTCTGGTAGGTGCCCTCACTCAGGCAGGCATATTTTGCCTGCTCTTTTGGCCGGGAATCTTTTTTTTTTTTACTTTTTTTCTGAGCCGCTTGGCATCGCGCGATCGCTGTGATGCCATGAACGACAATGACAAATCAGACCCAATTTTTCTTTTATCAGTTCGAGTTCGAGTTCTGACGGCTTAATTGTCGTTACCGTTTCCATTGCGTAACGGAAACGAGGAACGGAAACGGAAACGAGAATTTCGCCAAGTCGTGCCCATGTCTAGTCATGGCCATTGGGAAAGTGGGAACATTTTCCCTTTCAGGATGTTCCTGGTGTCTGCTTGGACTTTCAGCTATCATTCAAATAACCAACACTTCTGCTCATCATGCTCAAGGTACACTCATTACTTAACTAAATTAACTGCTAAGAACTACTCCAGTGTTGTGTAATCCTGTATGTATTTGTTCGGAATTAAGTCACAGAATCATATAATTGTACAACTGAAAGGGACCTCAAGTCTCATTGTATACTGAAGCAGGAAATTTGTGGCTAAAACATCCCTGATAACTCTCCATCTAAAATATTGTCAAAAACCTACACTAAAGGAAAGTCCACCCATCCAATCTATTGTCAAACAGCTTCTACTATCAAGACGATATTATGTTTAGCTGAAATCACCTTTCTTATAACTGGATTCCATTACCTTGGGTCAGAGCTATAGAAAACATCCTTGCTGTATCTTCCACCTGGCAGCCCTTCAAATACTTAAAGACGGCTATGACATCACCTCTTCGTCTCAGCCCATCTTTTCTCCAGACTTAACATATCCAGTTTCCTCAGCTGTTCCTTGTGGGGCTTGGTGTCCTGATTCCTCTTTGCTTGACATGTTCCAGCCTGTGAATATTCTTCTTAATCTGTGTCCACCATTAACATAATAGGTGCGAAATGATATGCTGTTTTATGTCATTTTAATTTTATTTTCATTATATTTACCATATGTTTGTGTCTTTTATTTTATTGTATGAATTATCTGTGTTTACCTTGTACTTTATTGCATTGACTAATTGTTGTTAACCACCCAGAGTGGCCTGGGTATTAGAGATGGGCACGAAATGAACATTTTTTCATTTCTGTTATTCGTTATTCATTCCATTAGATAATGAAATGACTAACGAAAATTGTGATGAAAATGGAACGAAACGAACAGAACCACAAAAATTGGGTTTGTTACATTTCGATTTTGTTAATGGCGACGCACAATGAAATGAGCTGTTTTAAATGTTAAAAAACACCCTGGACATCCATAAAAACGCAGTGATAATTATTTATACTGTCTGATAATACCTACGGGGGGGGGGTTGGGGTCCTTAAAAGGTGCATTTATGTCTTTTCTCAGATCGCTGTATTTTTTTCCTTTAAGGGGTGTTAGGGGACATCAACCCAAAATGCCTCCCAGATGCCTAATATTGATTTCTTGGGTATTAAAATGCCCTGGACATCCATAAAAATGCAGCAATAATGTGATAATTATTTGAAATTATTACCTACCAGGGGGTTGGGGTCCTTAAAACATTTGTTTTTGTCTTCTCCCATCACGATCTATTTTTCTTTTCCCTTTATGGATGACAAAATGGATGTCGCCACTCCAGCCACAAAATGGAGGCAAGCCATGTGATGGGATCATGTTCAAACAATAGCATGCCCAGGTTGTAGACTGGGCAGGTCTGGCAGCCACAGAGGGCATAAAAAGCTCTGGTAGCCCCTATCCTCCTTGCAGTCTCCGGTGGGAGTTAGGGTGGGATTGCTGTCTATGCGATTCTAGCTTCAGTACTGCAGCCTCCCTGTGTGCATGTGTGCATACCTCTTGGTGAGTACCCTCCCCTGCCCCGCAGTGCAATCACTCTGCGGCTGTCTTGCACCCTGGACAATGCCCGCCACTGCCTTTGCAGCCTCCCTGCGTACCTAGTCTATGCTGTGTCTCTGCCAGTATCATTTTTTTTAGTGTTTTCCCTCTGGTCCGGGGCATTGGGGGACGTCCACACATGGAAATGCTTTAAAATCACACAAAAAGTGGGTAGAAACAAAAAATGAAAATGATTTTTTTCCAAAAATTCACAAAAAACGGAAACAAACTGAAACAGACCTCTCAACGAAAAATGAAAAACCAAAACACCATTTTTTTATTCGTGCCCATCTCTACTGGGTATTATAAAAATCCAATAAATAAACAAATAAATAAATATCCGGAACAAGCACAGTATTCCAGGTGAAATCTGAATGGAGCAATATTCTTACTTCCATGGATCTGGGCACTATTCTTGCATTGCCACTTCTTGGTATGGCCCTCCTTCTTTCCCTGCTATGTCACACTGTTGACTTATCTTTGGCTTATGGCCTACTAAGACCCTTAGAATCTTTTCACACATACTACTGCCAAGCCAGCTGTCAGCATCCTATATATGTATGTCCACAGTCCCAATATTGAGCCTTATTGAGGCATTTGAACAGCACAGAGTAAAATAGGAAGAGTGATTTTGCCACCTATCCGTGCTGTTCCTCTCCACCCCCTAAATCTTGGCACTGCCTCTCCTTCTGTACCTGAGAAAAGTCTGAATGAGAGAGGCTCCTGTATATCGGGAGTCTCTCCACATGAATTAGTATGCTGATTTTCCAGGATTCTAATCCACTTGGAGATTGTCCATGAATACCAAAGGCTTTCTTCTTTAGATACTTCACCCTCAGAGCAGAGAAGAATGACAGAAGAGAGGGTGGAACAACAGGACTGGTGTGTCTGCTCTTATTGTATGCTTGCCATGCATATTTAGGAATTCCTGGATCTTCTTTATTCCATTCATATATTAATCATTCCATTGATAGTTGAACGTTATAGTAACACTGTTATGAGCTGCAGCATATGACCAATTGTCAGGAAAATTCTAGACTGTCTGCCTTCCACCACTGATTCACATCCCATGATCTGAGGATTACTCCATTATATTTATTGTATCTTTAGATTATTGTGATGCATTCAGCATACAATTGCCTTTGAAAAGGACTAGGAAATTCCAGCCAGTCCATAATGCTGCTGCCCAGCTGTTGACCTGGGCTGTTTAACATTGCACATAGAAATCACTTGCTGTGACCAGTTTCACTAGCTACTGATCAGCGTCAAGGCACAATTCAAAGTCCTAGCTATGATATATAAAATAACATAAGAATATGAGTAAGTGATTTGAAAATTACATTCTTCCTCATGTGTTGGTCCAAATATTGAAATCTGTGTGAGAAGTTCTTCCCTTGTTCTCACCACACTTGGAAGCATGTTTGGTGGAAATCATTTCTTTATCCCTTTATATACCACCCCCTTAGTGCCGAGGCACTACTCTGGTTTACACTAAACATAATACAATACCAGAGATAAAAATGAAAACAGAAAACAATGGCCAAATCACCATTAAATACTGATGGTAAAGACCAGGTCAGACAGATGGGAGAAAAAGGGAAGAGGAATCAAATGGGCTGGTGTGTAAAATCTCCCTGAAAAGCCATGTTTTTAATAGCCTTCTAAATATCCACAGGGAGACTAGGCAAAGTTCCTCCAGAAGTTGGTATCACATCATTGGGGCTGCCATGAAGAAGGCACTATCTTTTGTGGAAGACTTACAGATCTCCCTCAGGGTAGTGACCTGGAGGAGCCCCACCTTAGATGACCTAGCAGGTTGGGCAGATAACATTGGGGAAAGATGCTCTGACAAATAAAGCAGGCCCAAACTATGGACAGCTTTATACGTGATTATCAGAACCTTGACCCTGATCCTGGATGCAATAGGACATAAGATGGGGCTTTGCTGGTGATCACCCCCAAGCTCTTGAACTCCCAGCTGCAGAAGGTTAAGCTTCTGTGTTATTCTTCTGCTCACAGCCTGCAACCTTTTCATACACCCAGGCCTTTGACATATAAGATGGGATTTTGCTAAGGAGGTCTGACTGGATGCAGTTGTTACACTGATGCCTTTTTCATTATGATTTAAGTTTTTTTAATGCATGCAGTTTTTTGTTTTATTCTTTTCCCAGAACTTGCCATCGTTTGTTAGCAGAACGGCTAGATATAAATTTAATAACACATTTATCCTGTTTCAAAATGTAAAGTGTAACAGTGGGGCTTCACCATTGTGCAAAGGTTCCTGGCTACCCCCTTGCATTAGCAGCATCAAGAGAGGGGACCATGCGTGGAACAAACAGCTTTCACACACATTTTTCAGAAAGGATATTGGCCAATATCTTTATTAATAAAGAAAGAAGGAAATGTATTTCACAACTGTCTCCCTACTTCAGAAATTATAGAGTAAGTAGGAATGAATTCTGAAAACTTTGCTGAACCTGAGAAGTTACATGGTAGCAATCAACATTTCTCAAGATCTATTGTCAAGATCTTTGTTCTAAGACAGTGTTGGCGAACTTATGGCATGGGTGCCCAAGGTGGCACTCAGAGCCCTTTCTGTGGGCACCTGATATTGCCCTTTTACAGCCACCTGTATTCAGGTTAAATTGCTGTATGCAAAAAAAAAAAAATAGTGGGTTTTGAATCGCAGTTTGGGCACTCGGTCTCTAAAAGGTTTGCCATCACTGTTCTGAGAGAACCAAGTAATTTTAACAGTCAAGGTGCAATCTTAATTAATATGCAAAGGAAGGGGTGTAATTTTTGTTAGTTATTAGAAGGTGAGGTAAGACTCCAGGAGAAACAAAAACAAAGTGTAGCGCCCTGAAATTGCATGACACAAGTCCATCCCGTTATGAGAGAAATAGAAGCTGGATGCTGTGAGCAAAATATTTCATTGTTTGTCCACTCAGACTATAAACAACAATTTCCAGAGAAGAAATCCTGCTAAATACAGTGAGAATTACATGCTGGTAAACCTGCATAGGCAGGCACCATGTCACTGCCAAGTTTGCTCACACCTGAATAACACAACCTCTGATCATATTTTTAAAAAGGTAAAGGTTACCCCCACGCATGCGTGCCAATCGTGTCCAACTCTAGGGGTGGTGGTCACCTGCATATTCAAGCCAAAAGAGCCAGTGTTGTGCAAGTCCATGGCTGCAAGGAAACACTGTTTTACCTTCCCGCTTTTTATGGCAGTACCTATTCATTTACTTGCATTTACTTGCTTTTGAACTGCTAGGTTGGCATTAAATATAAACAAAATAATAGCAGCTATAATTTACATAATCAGAAATTCAGGACTAGGGTGTCCTGGGAGCATATAGGCAGAAAACTTTGAGATTGCAAGTGGAAGGCAAAGCTCCTCCCTGTAACAGACACTGCCATATCAAATTGCAGACCAAGGAAGCTAACAGGATCAGTGTTGACAATCCTAAACAGAATCCCTAGGCTACGGCCCTACAGTTGCTGGTGCCTCTTCCTTCTTCTGATGCATTTCCCCCATTCCTGGCCCCTTTGGGTAAATCACTGCAGTGCTAAATCAGCCATGGGGAGGTTGCTATCATTATTGATTCTGTTCCATAATTACAAGAGAAATAGTTAATGGCTGGCAAGCTAGGCTGATATGTCGACAACAGTAGTCCAGATGTGTTCGCAGAATGCATTGCCCCACAAGATTTAGAGGAGTTGAACTGCTATGGGATATTTTGTTACACTTTCATCAAATAGAATTTTAGTTAACCATATGATTTCCATAGTTACACAACTGTTGTGCTGTTAATTTGTGGAACAGATTTATCGGGGCTTCGTGCAGAATCAGAAGTCATATATCAGACAGAATGCTAGACAGGTAGCCAGGCTAAAACTGTGCATGCAGTAGGACACATACCGTATATACTCGAGTATAAGTTGACCCGAGTATAAGTCGAGGACCCTAATTTAACCCCCCAAAACTGGGGGAACGTATTGACTCGAGTATAAGCCTAGGGTGGGAAACACAGCAGGGCCTGGCAGCTCCTCCTTTGTAAGCTAGGGGAGTGGTGTGTGATGTTTAAAATGACTTTTAGCCACTGACCCAAGCACTTGCCAGTCCCTGCTGCATTTCCCACCCTAGACTCCCCTGTGATGCAGAGGGGGGTCATGAGAAGTGGCACACAATGTTTAAAATGACTTTTAGCCACCGACCCAAGCGCTTGCCTCAGTGGCTAAAAGTATTGACCCACATATAAGCCAAGGGCCCCTTTTTTCATCCCAAAATTAGGGCTGAAAAACTAGGCTTATATTCGAGTATATACAGTGAAGTCATATGTCGAAGTACTCTTAAAAACATGTGCAGCACCGCTGATCATAAGTCTCACGCTACAGGGGCTAGGACATTACTTAAATCTATCGCATTAAGACTAGTATGAATCTCTATTCTGGAATTGTGATTGTTGTATAATTATTCACTGAGAAAGATTCTGCAAAATGTTTACATCGCAGATTTACAGTACCACTCTAAGGGCAGCATTTTATGCCGTTATGCTTTTCTCTCTTAACCAGCACTAATGAGAGGTGTACCAAGACAACTCAGATTAAACTAGTGAGTCGTGCTTATTCAATTTATAATGTGAGCAATCTGGACATCTTGAAAATCTGCCAAGATGGGCTCATAAAAAAACCTGCCAAAAATCCAAGTCCTGAGTTCAGTCAAGCATGCGTGGCTGGTTCCCATGAACATTACAAATAAAATTAAAACCAGTTGGAAGTCTTGTTTTTTTCTCCCCGCTCCTAAAGCAACCAAACTCCTTCCCCACCCAAGAGAAATACTTGAGCCTAATAGAGCTTGCCCTTTTAAACCACCTCTCGGCACCCAGAAGAAAATGTGGAGGATGAACCAAAAAATGAGGTTTTTTGTTTCAGCTTTTCTCTTCACTGGCTCCCAATTACTTGACAAGGAAGGGGGTGTGAATAGGAGGGGGGAAATAGCCAATGGAAACACATTTCCTCCCCCCCCAAAGGAATATACATTTCATCCTGGAATCAAAAGCACAGTATTTCACCAGCTCCTAATTTAAAACACACTTTACCAAGGCATATCTTATTCAGCTGAGCCTTTGAAATGCTGGTTTAAAGGTGAGAATTAGGAATAAAATATAGAGGGCCAAATTTGCTGCCAGATAGAGAGGCACAAACACATTACACCAGGTTCAAATTTGACTTTGTAGTGTCAAATTCTGGTCTCAGTTGCTTCAGATTTATAACTCTAGTTGGGGAACTGACTTCAATTGTGTTTCTTGAGTCTTACAGGGAAGACAATGAGTGCAAAATGTTTCTTGTGGAGAGATTTAAGTCAAAGGAAGCTACCAAAACCAAAGCATTTCCTACAACCGCTCCAAAACCATGAGACAGACATCTCCACCCCACTATCAGACTAAATGGCTGGTGGATATCTGAAAGTATTCACCAGCACATCCAGAGACGACCAGGTTTGGGAAAGCTCAGCACCAAGATATTACAGGTAATTTTTTTTTAAAAAAATCATGCCATTTGTAACTGAATGTGTTTTTAAAAGAATAGCATTCACATGGAGAGAAGACATTGATGAAGTCATGTGGGAAAAGAGAGAGGGGAAAGAGTGCAAAAGAGTGGGGATAAAACACTATGTAACCCCACACTCTAACTATCACCAGCATGGCTGCTATTTGCATTGGGGGAAAACTCCAGCTGGCAGGCATAACCCAATAGAATGGCTCCATCCGCCATACCTATTGGCTGCAAAAAAAAACAAAAACAAACAAACAAACAAACAAACAAAAACAAGCTGGACATATCAGGTTGGGTAATTATACTGTATAATGGAATAGAATCCAGTATCAGTGTAAGAAAGAACCACTTGTAATTAGGGATGGGCAGAAAACAAAAAACGAAATCCTGTTTCATCGTGTCATTAGGTAATGAAATGAAACAAAACAAAATGACACAAGGAAGTAGGATTTTGTTACAGACGAAACGAAATTGTGTTTTTGCTGAAATGAACCATTTTGTTCCGTCTGTAGCCTGATTGGGGGAAGAAAAAGTTTTTTAAAAGCTCCGGGTTTTACTAAAAAACTTTTTTCCCTCCCCCAAGCCCCGCCTGCCAGCTGATTAAGAGCCTCGTGGCGCAGTGGTTAAATGCCTGTACTGCAGGTAAGACTGTGCTCACGACCTGGGGTTCAATCCCAGGTAGCAGGCTCAAGGTTCACTCAGCCTTCCATCCTTCCGAGGTCGGTAAAATGAGTACTCAGCTTGCTGGGGGGGGGGCAATGTGTAGCCTGCACACTGTAATTAAAAATTGTAAACTGCCCAGAGACTGCTTAAAGCGGTATTGGGTGGTATATAAGCAGAAGCAGAACACTTTTGATCAGCACTGGAGTGGGGAGGAAAAATGTTTTCACTGCCACTTTCCAGCCCCCCCCCATGAACCACTTTGTTAGTGGTTTGTTTCGTACAATTTTTTAAAAAAATTGTATGAAACAAAATGAAAAAATGTGGGGGGGGGGGAGGAAACAAAGCAAAACATAATATTTCATTTTGTGCCCATCCCTACTTGTAGTCAGTTATCTTAGGCATGTAATCAGTTATCTTTTGGGTTTCATTTTAAATTACCCACCACTTAAAGCATACCTCTCCCTTTATCATGCTTTCTCCCATGGCTATGGACTGAATAAGACATCCATCTAGGACTGGTAGCTCAGCAATAAAAGTATGTGAATAGTACCATCCAGCTTTGATTCAAATCTCAATTCTTTTACTTGCAAATATCAAACCATTGGCTTTGAGACAATTTGGATCCCATCTGCTATGATTTTATCCAAATATTCTCAAGTATTTGTACATGGCTATATGGATCCGAATAATAAAGGGGGCAGGAGGTAGGTATAAAAGGCTTTGACCTAGGATGGAAGGAAATTCAGTGTCATCAACTGCTGCTGGACCTCCATGATTCAGGCAAATTTCTCACCAGTTTCTTTTCTTCTTCCTTCCAAGAACTATGCAATTCACTCAGATTTTTTGTTTGTTCCATTGCTGCTCCAATGAGGAGAGTACTTGATTTTTGCATTGTAGGCTAAGTTTGCCTTCCACCCTGTCTGGAACACAGACAGTGAACAAAGAAAAAGGAAAAGGAAAAGTCCTGTCAAAAAAATAAAAGCAAGCAATGGGTATTTTTAAAAAATGGGGAGGAGGAGATAGTTTGAAGTTAAATTTCTAATGACAATGTGACCTACCCCACTCAAAACCCACATGAGAGACTCACAATATTTGTGGCACCTTCACAAATTTGGCACTCAATTGGACTTGAAAGAACTATGCAAAATGAGACTTGCAGCTGCCTAAAACAAAATATATTGTTTCCAGGACACATCCACATCAGTGAAAATGAACACATTGCAAATAGCAGTCTCTAATATGCTTTCTTCATCCTGCCAAGACGTGAAATGGCCACTGCTCATGGGATAAGGGAATTTATCAGATCAGTTTGAGGCCTCCAAGAGCTGCTTAACTGGATTTTCCAGGAAAGACTGGGCTTTTCATTGTTGCTTGAGCAGCTAATCTCCATTTGTTTTTGGCTTCCTGGCTGGGTTAAAACATAATTTCCATTTTCCAAGTCTGACTTGCCTGACACATTTACTTGCTTGTTTATTTGTTTCAGCCTTTTTAACTAAAGTGCTGAAAAATATTGGTGCTGTCTGAATTTGAACTCCACTTCAGACTTTCGTCATTCATTAAAATAAGTTCAAAAACTGATAAATACCACTTTCACTCCAGATTACATTTTATTTCCAAAATGAAAGAGCATCCCTACTGAGCAGACTCCCATACCCTGATTTTAGACCATAACCTGAGAGTGAGCAGTGTAGTACAGCAGGCAGAATGTCAAACAAGGGCACAGGACATCTAGCTTAAAAGTCTAATGTGTTTCAAGAAATCTCAGCATGGGGCAGCAATGATAGACCACTCCTTGTACATCTCACATATCTCAGAAACCATATTAAGTTAGCTCTAATTCGGAAGTGACTAAAAGTCATAACTTGAAACCAGGGCATGGCACATTATAATGTCATAGAGGCATGCAATGTCATCAGATGTAGACATGTGCGTAGCAAATGCAAAAGAGTGGCTGTATTCTCTTGATTATTTGTACAGTCTAATATCCTCAGATGGAGTACATGGAAGTTGTGTTAGATTACACCACTTTGTGATTGCTTCACAGTTGTAGACACGATGGAAACTTCAACCCAGCAACAAAATTTGTGTAATGCATAAAAATAATCTTCCATTACCAGCCTCTGCTCAAGGCATGGTCTATCAGGAAAAGCAATCAACTGTGCAAAGTAGAGATGGTCACGGAACGAACTTTTTTTTATTTCCGTTAGTCGTTTAGTCGTTCCGTTACATAACGGAATGACTAACAACAATTTGGACAGGCCAGGCTCGAACCGAACAGAACCAAGTAAATTTTCTTCGTTCTGTTCGTTTCCGTTAATGGCCACACGATGACGTACCTCATGCTGGCCTGACCCGGAAGTCCTTCAGAGATGGCAGGATGGCAGCAAGACAGTGACCAGGAACAGGAAAAAAAGCCTACCCCGGAAGTTTGGCTTCACTTCCGGGACAGCCCGGCTGTCATTGCCAGCGGGGAGGACTGTCAGAGAGAGCCCTGTTCTTGTCTCGCAAGCGGAGGCAGGACCGGGGCTCCCTATCCAGTGATCTCTGCCGCGGGTGCAAGACAGCCACCACAGCTGTCACCTCGGGTGGAGGAGATCGGCCTGAGGCTCGGCTGTGGTCTTGCCTCCGCGTGCGAAGGTGGGATCATGGCTCGATCTCCTCCGCCCGGGGGTGACGGCCAGCACAGCTGTTACCCAGGGAAGAGGAGATAGGATCGGCCCTGGTCTCTCCTCACGCAAGGAGGCAAGACCAGGCTCGATTTCCACCACCCCGGGTGGCGGCCGGGCAGCTGTCACCCGGGGCGGAGGAGATCGCCTCAGCCTCCTGGGGAAGCCGAGTCCCCCCCTTCTCCCCTCTGTGTGGGGAGAAAGGGGGTCTGAAAGGGATCTTCCCTGCCCAGGTTGTCATGGCAGCACCCGGCACTGCCGTGGCTTGCAGGGGGGAAGATCCCTGCGAGTCTCCCCTTCTCCCCACTTCCCCCCTCCCGGAGCCAGCACCCAGTAGCCGCTCAGTGCTAGCTTCGGGAGGGGAAAAGATTTAAAAAGCCTGCTCTCTCCTCCCACCTGATGGGGTGGGGGAAGAGCAGGCTTTTTAAATCCCCCCCATCCCTTCCAGGCACCGCTGGCACCGTCAAGCTGGCCAGGAGAGCACTCCTGTGGCTGTGGGATCGTTCTCCTGGCAGGCTTGCCACCAGCTCCAGTGGCCCGGGGCCCCAAAGGGATCCTCCCTGTGCCGGTCTTGACAGCGCACCTGCCATGACCCGCCTGGGGAAGGTGGGACCCCCGTTCAGCCCCTCTGCATGCAGAGGGACTGAACAGGGGTCCCAAAGGGATCTTCCCCATGCCGGTCTTGACAGCGTGCCTGCCATGACCCGCCCGGGGAAGGCGGGACCCCCATTCATCCCCTCTGCATGCAGAGGGACTGAACGGGGGTCCCAAAGGGATCTTTCCCGTGCCGGTCTTGACAGCGCGTAGGGCAGTCGAGTATCCCCTTTGCCTATCTGCCCCGTCAGCTCTGTCATCCGGCGTGGGGAAGGTCCCTTTAAGGCGCCAGGAAGGCAGAGGGCGCGTTGGCTTGAACTTCCGCCACTGGGACTTCTGTTTCCTCCCCACCGCTGCTGGCCTCACTGGTGGGCAGGGACGACATCCCAGCGCTGAGGGGAGAAGCCAGCGGGCGGTCCGCTTCCCCAAAAAAATGAAAAACAGAAAACGAAGTGGCCCCCAGCCCCCCCCCAAAATGGTAAAGAACCAAAGCGGGGGCCCAGGGGCCAAAGAATGGAAACGAACGCCATTTTGCCGTGTCGTGCCCATCTCTAGTGCAAAGTTATGTGAGTGCAGTCTCTTTTCAAGATAGCTCTTTTTGTGATTTAGAGAACATAACTCCTTGAGTAACCGTATTTATACAAGTGCAAATATCCAACAGGGATCTGGCTGAGATTTGCATGTTTAGATGTAAATCAAGATGTGAGACAGACAGTGTGATTTTTGTGTGCTAGTTCTTTAAAAAAATAGGGTACAACACACATGCAAGCACTTTCTGCTGACCTTTTCCCTGGCAATTGCTGTCCCATCCCATGGGGTGCTTAAGCCCTTAGTTTGGGCATGCCCTTGAAGGCTACTGGACCCTGTACTGTTCTCTACTGTACTTGTTATTCATTTTATTAGTTAATGAAATGAATAACAAATAGAGATGGGCACGACCAGGAAAAATTTTTTTCAAGTTGTCATTTTTCGGGACGGGTCCGTTTCGTCTCATTTCCGTTTTTGACGAAATTTTTCATAAATTTGTCATTTCATTTTTTGCTTTTTCGTCTGTCATTAGTACTGGTTTAGGGGGTAGCGGGCTCCTGGAGGCACCTCTGTGGGTGCCTCCTCTAGCCCGCTCTGAAGGGAAAGCGGGCTCCTGGAGGCACCTCTCTGGGGGGGGGTGCCTCCTCTCCTCAACCGCTAGGAAGGAAGGGAAAGCAGGCTCCTGGAGGCACCTTGTGGTGCCTCATTTCCTCTCCCACTACAAAAGGGCATGCATAGCCATATGGATATGCATACCAAGTTGCAGACTTGCTTAGTGGACTGGCAGAGGCACCCCTCTTTGGGGTGCCTTCACTGCATCAGTCAGTCAGAGAGAATGCGGGCTCTCACTGTGTCCCACTAAAAAGGGAAGCATACTTGTGTGTAGTGCAATGCAAGTACACACTCACAGATCTGGCTTAGGGTTAGGGGGTTATAGCGCAAGGGCTAGGGTTAGGCTAGTTACGGGTGAGGTTAGGGTGAGTGAGCAGCACTGAGTAGTGGGGTGCACCTCTGGGTGCCTCTCTGACCCAAAGGACAGTGTACTGTGGTGTATGGGTAAGGGTTAGGGTTAGGGTTAGGACTACGGTAGGTTTAGTGGGCTTTTTGGCACATCCCAGAAGTCTCAGTGGCCAAGTGGTCATGCGATTGGTGGAATGGCTCCAAAAATTTGCATGGTCCACTCCCATGGCCAGCCCATCATTGCGCAGGTGTAAAAAAATATAAATAAAATAAAATAAAATCAATGGAGAGGAGGACATTTTGTTGCAAGAAAAACCCACTGCTGCTACTGTAAAAATTCTGGCAGTTTTAAAATAGTAGCAGGCAGCAGCAATTTTCGCATGTTTCTGGGTGCTTTGGTGTGTTTTTGGACCACAATTTCAAAATAAATTGCGGTCGCCCCATTTTGGATTCCGCATGGCATGGCGAGTTGGTGAGACAACGAGGATGCCCCCCACCAGAGCAGCCCAGGACAGGAGAGGGGGGGAGGCTGGGGACCCCCCCCAGAAACCACCCCTCTAGGTGCACTCTCAGAGGCAGGCATATTTTCGCCTGCTTCTTTGGCCGGGAATCGGGGTTTTTTTTACTTTTAAAAACTTTTTTTCTGTGCCGCTTGAATGGTGGCAAGCCGGCGAGGCGGCGACTTTGGCGGGACGACGAGGATGCCATTGCCCGCCACCAGAGCAGCCCAGGAAGGACAGGAGGAGAGGGGGGAGGCCGGGGACCCCCCCCCCAGAAACTACCCCTCTGGTAGGTGCACTCTCAGAGGCAGGCATATTTTTGCCTGCTTTTTTGGCTGGGAATCGGGGTTTTTTTAACTTTTAAAAACTTTTTTCCTGTGCCGCTTGGCATCGCGCGATCGCCGCGATGCCAGGAACGACAGCGACAAATCAGACCCAATTATTCGTTCGTCGGTTCGAGTTCGAGTTCTGGCGGAGTAATTGTCGTTTCCTTTTCCGTTACGTAACGGAAATGAGGAACGGAAACGGAAACGGGAATTCCGCTAAGTCGTGCCCATGTCTAATAACAAACCAACCTATCAAAGAAAAATGAAATGAAATGAAATGAAATGAAAATTTCCATTTCATTCATTATGTTTTTTGTTATAGAAGACACCTACATTGAGTCCCGCCGCGCCGAGTTCCGACCTCTCTTCGGTGTGGGAAGCAAGCACCTCTCAGTGTGTGTGTGTGTGGGGGGGGGGGAAACAGCCCTGGCATTGGGAACTTAATAATAATAATAATAATAATAATAATAAGAAGAAGAAGAAGAAGAAGAAGAAGAAGAAGAAGAAGAAGAAGAAGAAGTGCCAGTCTGGTCCTGGGGGCCATGTGGTCAGCAATTGACATTTTTTAAAAAATAAAAAAATAGCACTGGCCCCGGCCGGTACTTAAAAAATTGATATTAATTTTTAAAAACCTTGGTTTGGCCCATGGGCTAGCCAGAAGTTAAAAAAAAAGTAAAAATAGGGTGTGGGGAAGCAAGCGCCTCTGAGCTGTGGGGGAAAAAAGAGCCCCGCATCGGGCACTTAAAAAAATTAAAAATTAAAAAATTAAAAGCCCTGACCCAGCCCAAGAGCCACATGAGCGGCCTTGTAAAATAGAAACAAAAAATAAAAACTGGTGCCGCCCCCTGAGGGTACTTAAAGAATAATAAATAAAAATAAATAAATAAACCTTGATCTGGCCTGTGGACCCGTCAGAAGTTAAAATTAAAAAAATTAAAAAGTAAAAAAAAAAGTGGTGCGGTGAAGCAAGCAGCTCTCAGCGGTCTCCGGTGGTGGCAGTGGTCCCCTGTCAGCAGCAGAGGCATTGGCGGTCCCCCAGCATCAGCAGTGTTGATGGTTCCTCAGGGTCAGCATCTGCATCAGCAACGGTCCCCCGGCATTGGTATTGGCAGTCTCCTGGCGGCGGCGGCATTGGCAGTCCCCCAGCATTGACATCGGCCTCAGTGGCTACAGCGGTCCCCTGCCGGCGTTGGCAGCAGTGGTTCCCCGGAGGCAGTGGCAGTCCCCAGCCAGGTAAGCCAAACCAGTTCATTTTGGTTCTGTTCGTATGAATTTTTGTTTTAAAAATTTGTATGAAATGAAACAAAATGAACTGTTGGGGGGCCCAAAACTGAATGAACTGAACTATTGGTTTTCTATTTTGTGCCCACTTCTAATCAATTCTAATGAGTGTGGGAAGGGATGCAGAAGTGTGATTTCCACACACCCCTGGCCATTCTCCATGTAACAAGTCTATTCAGACCAGAGGTGAAACCAAGGAGTATAAATACAGTATACTGAAGAAGCTACTTGGATGAGGAGCAAAATGTTTTGATCTAAAAAGAAAATAAGTTTAGTTGTCATGTCTCAACTTCAAGAAAACCTCATATGCATGTCTGAAAATCTTCACAGACATTTCAATACAGAACTAGTCCACTGATTTTCAAGGTGTACATGTAACTCTCTGTGTTACTAATACAGCTCCTAGTCAAAGAATAACACTCAAATTCTTTATTGCCATCTTATTCTACACTTGGCATATTTTCCCCATGTTATTTAGAGGAAAGGAGAAAATTTAAAAACATATTCTTAAGATATGTTAATAGAAGAACAAAATGTATATTTCGGAGTCACATACATTCAAATGTTTATTATGAAGTATTTAAATTTATTTAAAGTATTTTAATCACCCTACCAATAGCATCATCACTGAAAAATTGCAGTCATTGTTTTCAGTTGTTACTTAGGAGTTGAAGAAAATTTAGGGAGGAAATATAATTGAGATGCAACTAAAACATTAGTATTCAACTGGGGGAAACAGCTTGCTATATATCTTTCCAATGAATTGCAAATATAATTTTAGTATTTTTGGTAATTTTGGCTTCAGACACACTGGTTCTAATTTTAGACTTTTTTCTCTTTGCTTATACTTCATAACAGATAATTACTGATGTAATCATTATTGGTCATTGGCCATTAGTTTGATTCAGAGCGCGTACCTCAGTGGGCAGTAATTACTGCACAGCCCTTCAATAAGATATCATTAACAAAATGAGAAGACCAGAAAAAAATCTTAATTACTGTAAGTGCTGTATTGCTTTCTCCATGGGATAAATAAAGTCAAACAATTAAGATTGTGCATGCATTTTAACAGATTATATTCTGTGGAAGCTGAAACATGAAAATAAAGACAAATCATGTGTCGTTTTTAAAGTTTGTAACAGGGAATTGTAATGAAATCAGTAATGAGTCTGAACTATTGGCTCACACCTTTAACAATTGCTCTGTCAAACTTCCCAAAGAATCAAATTTCCATTAATACATATGTATCAATCAGTATGAGAGATGGGCACAAAGTGGAAAAACAGTGTTTTATTTTGTTCCATTTTGTCCCCACCTGCATTTTGTTTCATTCAGTTTCATGTGAATTTTTGGGAAAAAGTATGAAATGAAACAATAACTAAATGTTTCATTCCTCTGGGGGCTTATACTCACCCCTCTTCCTCCTCTTTCTGGGCTCCAGTGGCTTCTGGGCTCTGTCAGGGCTCCAGCAGCAGTGGAGGGGCCTCGCACCAGCATCACTCGCCCTTCCCGGCCAGTTTCCTTGGCAAGGCCGCTCCACACCGGATCATTGGTGGCACCAGCAGTGGCAGATATTGGAAGGCCTCCCCATGGCTTCATGAAGCTTCCCTATGGTAGATCAGCGGCGGCAGCGGCAACAGCAGCGGTGGTAGGCACTGGAAGGCTGATCCCAGCTCCGGCAGTAGCTTCAGCTCCAGTGGCAGAGGAGGAGGAGTGACACAAACAGGTAAGGGAGCCATTTTACAGACAAACGAAATGGTTCATTTTAATGAAGCAACCACTGTTTTGTTTCGTCTGTAACAAACTACTGTGTTTTATTTTGTTTCATTTTGTTTCATTATGTAATGAACTAACAAATCAGCATTTCATTTTTTGTTTTGTGCCCATCCCTACTTATAACATAGTCAGTTGGGTGGAGTTTATTCATTTCCAAAAAAATAATTTTAAAAGTCATGCTGGTGCTGTTTTCTGAGCTGCAGCTGCTGCAGCAACACACTTCAAAATTATTCCTATTTAGAACCATGTCTCTTGCACATGTGTCATTTTATGTACACAGCTAGCTAAAGTTAAATCAGCAGCAAGTAGTCGAACTGTCACTCCTAGGTCTTTCTGGTTGGTTTCAGTTCTGGGTTTGAGTCCAATGTTTATTCAGCAACCACTCTTCATGAAGCAGTAGTCTGTGGTGTGGGTGAAGACTGATGTAGAGCAGGGAGGAGACAGGAGAAGTTAAAGTTCAAAATGGTTCCTACAATGAAAGGAATAGATATTCTCTGAAACATACTTCTTTCGTTCTCTATCAAGATAGGATGCATGAGGTTAAATTTGCAAAGCCAATTTCTGTTTGTATTTCAGTGACCATTGAGAAAACAAAGCATGTTAAATGAAAGATGTAGGAAAAGTACATGCTATGAAAAATGAATGAATTTTAAGGACTTCATTTAAATGCTAAGAATATTGTTTGACCCACAGTCATGGATCACAATTGTACTCATCTTCCACATGTTTTCCATTCAAGCTGTTTTGTCACCCAGGGAACAAAGACCAAATGATTTCTGCCTTTGACAAACTGCACTTCTCATATCATAAATATATAATAACCATTTTTATTTATGTTTAGGAAAACGTGGACAACTGTTGGAGTAGTTCATCTTGGTCCACTTTGAATCAAAATTTGGAAATGTTATTTTTTGGACTACAGTTTCAAGAACCCCAGGTTACGCATAGTTACTGCCCTACATCCTAGGTTACACTAACAGCTATTTTTAAAAACCCATAATTTTTCAAACTTTTTCTTAGAACTTCCTGTGAGCCACAACTTATGCTGCCACTTTATTCATAGCTATACTGCTAACACCAAGAATCCACACACTTTTGCTGTAAAACAAAATATACAGGGAGCCAAACTTTGATTCTAGATGCTTTCATGTCTGCAGATTTCACACTGACAGTAGGAATGAGGGGACCTCATAAGACGACACACACAGCCCACATTCCTTATATTGCTGATCCTTGATCCATGTATTTTTAAAATTCCTTCTGAGCTGTGTGACATCAGAATTTCTGAACTCTAAGGAAACATAAGCTGCTCCATGAATTTTTAACTAGAGGATCCATTGTGATGCTGTATATTTTTGCTTTTGTGGGCCTCTATGCTTTGTTTAAAGTCTTTAACAGAACCATAAAACTGTTCTTTAACTGCTGCCATCATAAATCAAAAACTGTTCCTTCAAAAGGTGTTGTTTTTGTTTGCCATCTTTTAGTGTGGCATTGTTGGAATTTTTAAAAATATTTTCATACTAACTTTTTTGCTTTAAATATGGTCTTTTGATTATGTAAGCCACCTTGGATCCTTTTTAAGGAGAATGGCAAGGTAAGAAATATTTTGAAAAAATAAATAACAATAAATATCCTATGTCCATTATTAACTCCCCTTCGAAACAGAACAAACTAAGAACCATCCTCGGTTATCCTTCCTAGCAGCTCCACACTCTGAATAGATCATATTGACTAAACATGACAGAACTGGCATGCCCTTATCTTTTGGAAAACTTAATTTTAAAGCTTTTTGTCATAAACAGTCAAAACCCTCTTGTTATGAAACAAAAACCCAGGTAGACCAATACCAGTCTACCAACTGAAAAGATCAACACATTTTTATGAGGTTAGCTTCCAAGTAGGAATGGGCACAAAAAAAATTTAAATGTTGTTTCATCGTTTTGATACGTAACAAAACAAAACAAAACAAAACAAAACAAAACAGCAGCATTTCATTACAGACGAAACAAAACTGTATTTTTCCCCATTAAAATGAACTGTTTTGTTTCCTCTGTAAAACAGCTTGCTGCCACGGGTTGTTTTAAAAATCGCCAACCCAGCCTACAGGCCAGCTGGTCGACATGAGAAAAAATTAAATAAAAAATAAAAAATGCACTGACTCAGCCCATGGGGCCAGCTGGTTGGTGTGAGAATAAATAAATAAATAAATAAATAAATAAATAATGTGCCAGCCTGGCCTCCTGAGCCAGCTGGTCGGCACAAGATAAGAAAAATTAAAAATAAAATAAAAAAGTGCCGACCCAGTCTGCAGACCAGCTGGTAGTCATGAGAAAAAAATAAATAAAAGATAAAAGATTTAAAAAGTGCCGACCCACCCCATGGGGCCAGCTGGTCAACGTGAGATAAGAAAAATAAAAATTAAAAAAATTAAAATGCAAAATGAAACAAAACGAAATACAAAATGATTTTTTTTAAAAAAATTGTGTTCTAATATACGAAACAAAACAGGGAGAAACAAAGATGAAACGAAATACCATTTTGGAGTTTCATGCCCATTCCTACTTCCAAGTAAAAAACTTTTTAAACAAAACTTCTATTATGATTTACAGTAGAATTAAACAGAAAAGTGTAATTAAAAGAATTATGAAATGGTCAAGTTCTATTGCCTCCCCTCATACTCAGATTCCAAAAAGAGCTGAAGTACGGTTACTTTGGGATGTCCTGCTTAGGATCCATCACTCACCAACCGGCAGCATAATTAAACAGCATCCTATATTTCAGGGATGGTCAGATAATGAAAGGATTCTGGTTTAGAAATATTATTGGTGCCCAGAGATTTACTCATAAGCAGGCTTACTCTGGTTTTGGCAAGTAAGGAGATAGCTGCAACATGTCGGGGAAATATTGGGATGAAGCTTAGGGAGACAGAAGGGAGGTAAACACTCGTTTTTTTGTCTAGAAGTTGAATCATGGCAACTGGACTTCTTTTCTTGTGAGATCAAAACATTTTGCTTCTCATCCAAGTAGCTTCATTAGTCTGATAACCCCATGTGGTCATCTTTTTGGGCCACGAAATGAACTAGCAAATGAGTGAACTAGTAGTTTGTGGCCATCTCTACTCTCATTCTTTCTCAGTCCCTTTTAACTGATCAGTTATACTATGTGCCCTCTAATTTCTAACTCTGTTGGACGCAGCTTTGTTCCTCACATGTATTTGTACTTCACCCTCTTGTAAGCATGTGCCTCTCCTTCTGTGTGGCTTCTGTTGTGACCAGAACCCAAACAGTCACTGTGGGTGCAGAGGCCTATGTGTGCATGTGTGCACTTTCAGGAGAACCTCGTTCACTAGACTTGAACTCTTCCCACTTCAAAAACGGGAAGGAAGCAAACAAACAAACAGGGCTTTTTGGAAGCTTTCTCACTTTACTTGGGCGACAAAAAGATGGAGCCAAGAATTCAAAGATTTATATTTTCCATTGATGATTACTGTAAGTCACAAAATAAGTCCAGAAGTTTTTGTGCAAGAGTAGCTTTTCAAGGAAATATTTGAAGGAATTTAGAAACTGTTGTGTATATCCTACAGTATATCATTCTTTGTAGTAGACCCTTGCTCTTTAAATAGGAGGCAGCACATTAAATATAATATTTAAAAGTTGTATAAATAAAGCAGGCAGAGCCTAGATGCCCTAAGCACATCCGATCTCGCTTGATTTCAGAAGCTAAGCAGGGTCGGCCCTGGTTAGTACTTGGATGGGCGACCACCAGGGAATACCAGGTGCTGTAGGCGCCTGGAGTAGGAACTGGCAAGCCACTCCAGTACTTCTGCCAAGAAAACTCCATGGACATGGAGTCACGTAGAGTTGGTCACGACTGTAACGACACAACACACACACACACACACACACACACACACACACACAAATAAAGCAGGTGTCCTAATTATTTTAAAATTCATTACAAAGATGAGTGTCATATATAGCATATTTTAAATGCCACAATATTGCCCCCCCCCTTTGGATGTATCCTAAAGACTGTTGCTGCCTTGTTTTCTTTGGGTCATGGAGTGACTCATAGACTAGAATGCAATCATTTCAACCCCACACATTCCTTTCTCAGCAGCCACATGCTTCGTGAGTTGCACCGGTCAAAGCAAAAAGAAGCATGAAGATAGTGAAACAGATAGGAAGACAGTAAAGCCAATGTTTCTGCTGTTCAACATTGGGACAGCTCTCTCTCCCCCTCCACTGCTCAATTACTCCCTTGCCTTTAGCAAAAGAGTCTGAGTAAAATCTGAGTAAAATCCACAAATCCAGGGAGGACATACAGCCCAAGGCATTAGATACATGTGATATGCATTAACAACCGTGCTGACAGCACCATTTTAGCCAACCTCTTTCAGCAAAGGCTTGTTGCTTTATAATATTGGTTTACATAGAGATTTTCCTGCTTCCCAAGGCTCACTAGCTTTATACTGTATATCAACATTAGAAGATCGAAAAGAAAGAAGCAGGGGGGACAGGGTTTTTATTCAAATTGGGGAAATCAAAACATATTATCTTTTTCTTTGAGAATCATTCAATATTATATTCTCATTCTGTTTTCACCACTGCAACTACCCTGAAAGGCTATTGTGTTCAAGGAATGTGTTTTGCCATTGGCTTGCTCAACTCAATAGAATCTAGAGTTCTCTTGGTGGTTGCATTGAGATCTTTTCCATTAGTGGTAGCTTCGGCTGTCTTAATGGGTGCAGAGATAAAAGACACTGAAGAAATTCTCAGGGCTGTGCTACTCTTAAAGCTATAAGAAACATTTCCTGTACTGAATCCACAAAGTCACCTCTCAGCAGGGCTGAATCACAGTGAGGTTTAACCACCTGTTGCTACATTTTGAAACCTCAGATGTTAGATAAAATAACAGTGCTGCAATTCTGATGTTCTTATGGGAAGACTTCATTGGCCTACTGTGTTAGACTTTCTATTCAGGGGATCACATACAGTAACACACTAGTTGCAGCAGATCCACTGACTGCCAATCTGTTTCCAGGAACTATTTGAAGTGCTGGTTTTATCCAACCGTAATGGCCTGTATCCAAACTACCTTAAAGACCTTGTCTCCTGGTATGAACCAGCTTGGGTGCTCAAGTCATCCAGGAGAGACCTTTCTCTTGGTCCCACCACCTTCACAGGTGTGTCTGATGAGAACACAGGAGATGGCATTCTCTGTTGCTGATGCTAGACTGAAACTCCCTTCCACAGGAGGCCATACTTGCCCCATCTTTGCTGCCCTTCTGCAATCCAGGAACCAACTTTCTCTTCAGACAAGCTTTCCCTGAGCAACTGATTACCAATTATGCTGGTAGAAAACACCAACAATGTCACATTTAAGGAAGGCAGCAACCATTTGTCTACTTGATTAATTTGCAACTAAATGCTTAGGGATCAAGTATTTATTTTATTTTTATTTATTATTATATTCCCCACCGATCTGGCCTAAAAAGCTACTCTGTGGTGTTCGTTGTTTTTCTATCATTTCCTTCCCACCCTGTACTGACAGAGCTCAGAGAGGACCCCAAATATAAAAACCTCTGAAAACCCATGTAAATTACTTTGACAATGTAAACAAAACAGAAGCTAGCAAACTGAAAGACTGATCCCAGTGCCAAATAGCTAAGTGAATAGACAAGCTTGTATTTGTCACTGTAATAAAGGCATTTGGTTGGCACCAAGTGGGACTGGTATACTTTTGAAGATGTTCTCTATTTGAAGGGCTGTCCAGACTTAGTGAGGTTTGGAGAAAATGGATGATTTTGAAAAGGAGTCTTGAAGTTAACCATTGCCCCCCAAACCCGGAAATGAAGAGGCGAGACAACTTCAGCTTTTGGGTACAAATGGGCCACAACTTTATTTATTTATAACTCATCAACTTATTAACTGGGTTAGTCAGGACCTGTGAAGGGGACCTGAGCCGTAGTGCCAACTGGTAACGAGATGGGATGCAATTCCCCAGTCAACAAGCTCAGTATTCAGGTAGATTCACCCAGGTGAGCAGCCGCCCACCTGTTGAGCATCACTATAGGATGGGCGAATCTGACATCCTGGCACAGCCCTCGTGATGTCTCAAGTCACATTCTAACTTTCTTTGTCTGCTGACATAGCTGTATAATACGAGGGCTGTATAGCGCCGTAGGGGCGACTTACTAGAGCTTTACCAGAATTCAGTTACCAGTTGCACTACCTGCCAAGTTAGTGACCAACGGGAAGGAAGCCCACCCCCAGGGTAAGGAGAATGGGATGGGCGAAAACACATGGCTACTCTCGGCCAATCTGAGTAGCCACCAAAAATTCCCATTCGGCCCCAGACGGCGACCAGCTAATGTCATTCTCCGACCAAAGGGGGGAGGGTGGGGCCAAGAATCTCTTCAACTGACAGGTTTGGGGGGGCGGGAGCCTTCTTATAGGCTCCTGTCCCCGGCTAGGAGACCCGGATGGGCGCGAAGTTTTTGCGCCCAATGTCCGGGACCGGGGAGGCAAATGCGCCCTTCCCCCGACGAGCCAGGGCTCAGAGCAGCCATTATTGGAAGTCCTTCTGGCAAGGGGCAAAGACTATATATCCAGCAGGAATCCAGCAGTTAAGAGCCTCTATCCAGAAGATTTTTAGCCACAGACTAGAAACAATTCTTGACACACCACATTATAAGGCTCATTAAGCAGCTGACAAAATCTTGATTCAGCCTATGTTTGTTTCATATGGTGTTTATGGCCTGGGAACAAAAACAAAAACAAAGTAGTTTTAAATACTGTATTTGTGAAATGGCAAATGGAGAATATAGGCATCTCCTAAATCAATAAATGTCTTGGGGGGGAAAGATTTCAAGTATTCTCTGCAGAGGTATATAATACAGTTTTTGTATAGGCACCAAGGAGTTAACATCAGCTTGTGTTAAAGCTAGAAGTAAGAGTATAATTAGGAAAATGAATATATAATTTATGCAGAGAAGATGGAAAATATGCAAGGTGTGTACAGTATGTGATTATATGATATTTTGCTTGTATCTATTGATAGGCAATAAATCTTTGGAGTACAGAGAAAATACATATCAGCTCGCATTACTTCACGAGTGTAGTGATTCTTGAAAAGAGGGCTTTTTTGTTTGTCTGTTTTTAATTAAACTACATTTCTTCTGTTTTACTACACCAAAGAAGCATAAGGAAATATAAACTTTGAGATGTTTCTGATTTATTTGGATATTTGAGCATTTTGCTCTTGCGTAAACATTTCTTGTGGCATGAATATGGATAGCTTCAAATCTTAGATGAGTTCATTACGAAAGGTAGCATATGTTTTTGACTCCTGAACCAGGAGAGAAAATGAGAATACCAAGCTTTGCCAAACAGTAAATTGTAAACAGTTGGTACCCCCGTAAGCAAAAGATTGAAATAATTACTGTAGCTGTGCCTCAGAGTAGCCAGCTCATTTTTATGTTTCTTCTGTATTTGCTTGCTTTTCGTTCGGCTGATTTAACGCCCTTCTGCAAGTTTCGTAGAGAGAGAGAGAGAGAGAGAGACAAAAGAGGTGCTTTGGGCTGGAGGCTTTGTGTTTTTTCTCCAATGTACAGATGTCAATCTGCTCCATTCCTAGAGCAAAATAAGTCTATATATTACTCACACACGTAAAGGCTCCAGTTGCCACTTAGCTAATCTCCTACCAGTCTCATCCTCTTCCCCAGTCCTCCTAAGTACACATGTGAAAGAAATAATAATAATAAAAATAATTTTAAAACAAACATTTTCACTCTCACTTCTGGCTCTCTGAGAAGATGGCTGCGTATTACAGAATCTGTGCTGCTGTAATGATAATGATAATGCTGCATTCCCACAAAAGGGTGGGCCGTTACTTAGAAGGACTGGCAGCGTGAAGCAGCTGCCTCAGGCCACAGCTTTTGGGTTTTGAGAAAAGGCAGCAAATGGCTGAGTATTTAATTTCTTATTATTGTATTTTTACTTCCAGGGGTGGGGAGAAGCAGTTATGGGAGGAGTGGTGGGTTCACATGCCAAAAAAGAGCATCATTACCTTGGCTTCAGACAATGTCAGGTGCTCCTTCCTAGCAGGCAGAAAAATACCTTGGGTTGTCCTGCTGTGAAAAACTACCAGTTTCTTGCAAACCATATTTCCTTATCAATGACTGGAGCCAAGAGGAACACTTGCAACCAGAGGGGTTGGACTTTAGCCCAAATCCAAAGCTTTTGTAGCAATGTGTATGTCCTTACCTTGCTGCTTCTGCCACCAGTTCAAGCTCACCACCACCTTCTCAGTTTCACTGCAGTCAATGCTACCACTGGTGGCCCCAACCCAATCCTACCGAATGGGTCTGATGGGAGGAGGGCATAAAACAGGGTGATGAGGATAAGAGGGAAAGGGGTGATGTGAGAAGGTAAGAAGAGAAGAGCCAAGCTGTGCGGGCTTGGGCCGGCTGCACAGGACCAGGGCACCCCAGAAGAAGGGAATGATACACCATTTCTGAGTACTTTCTGCCTAGAAAACTGAAAAACTTTATCATCATTCAGAATTCACTTGATGACACATTGGAATTATAAACAACCTACGTTTGCAAACAGGAGCATCTTTATTTTATGCTTTGCTTAATCCCTTGAGGTTTACAGATTGCTTCATTTATTAAGTGCACAAAAATTTTCTAATGAATAAAATATTTCTGAAGCAAAAGATGTGCTTTGGTCTGAATCCTTTGGGGGTTCACATATGACTTATGCAACTTGTGATTAATTGCAACTAACTGATGAGGTGCTGGGGAAAGTTTCCCATGTATTCCTGGTCATCCACCTGGTTGCATAACAGAGATATGTCACATCATATCACCTGTTAGCCACAATTATCCATGGCAAATTTTTCAGACTATAAATAAATACTAGTAGGATGCTGGCTTTTAGGTGCTACACACAACAGACATAGTACAGTATTTTAATTGTAAGATTGGTTTAAATGTTTTCATTTGTTTAAAAATGTTCATTTAAAAATGTTTATTGTCTGTAAACCATTCTGAGATCTTTTGACAAAAGGTAACATACAAATAATTTAAGAAACAATATATAAATTAACACCTGCATTAATTCTTTTTTAAAAAGCTGTTCTTTGATTACTCATGTCACTATTGCAGTCAGGCATTTGCTTTACATTGCATCCATCAATTCAGTGGTACAAACCTGTTTCATGTCAACCAATATTGCTATTGTTGTTTTGCGTACATGTATTCAAAGCCAGAGTTTGGAAAATATTTATTAACTACTAGAGCCTACCAATTTTAGACAATGAATATGCTGGCTGAGAGAATTCAAGGAAATTTAGATGAAAAAGTAACTTTTCCAAGCTCTAGTTTGAAAAAGAACAATAAGAACACTAAAATGATTGGGATAATCAGCACAGCACAGATAATGTGATTTCTTAAGTTTGGGAAATTAACCTCCAAATTTATTTTGCTTGTGCCATGCAAGCATAATAACTATGCAAAATGATTTTGACCAATAAGACTAGAAAAAAATTAGAGGTAGTAGGATAGAAGGAAGACCAAGCATAAGAAGAAATGACTCAAGAAAGGAAATGATGGTCTTGAATTTTCTAGAACTGAGCCAGGGCTGCGGAGGATGGGACATTTGGAGTTCTTTAATTCATAGTGTCAGCCTAAAGACTGAAGTGATTTGATGACACAAAACATGGAATCTAGGTTTAAGTAAGATATTTCTCTTTCATTGGAAAGGGAGCCAAATTGGATCTCATGTTACCTTTCCAGACCTTGTCAAGGCCACCTGTGCTTCTTGTCGGCTATTATGACAGATTGGAATTTCCAGTTGCGAAATAAAGCATTAGTGGTATCAGATTATTTTGACTCATTTTCATACCATATTTATAGCTTTGCACCCAGACTTGGAATCTCTATTGCTCAGTTCCCTTGTAAATACATCCCTCTGTACCCAGCAAGCCTTGTCTGTAGCTACGGTGGATTGCATGAATTTGAAACCCGAAGGTTTACAGTGTTTTAGAACATAAGAACATAAGAACATAAGAAGAGCCATGCTGGATCGGGCCAACGGCCCATCTAGTCCAGCTTCCTGTAACTCACAGTGGCCCCACCAGATGCGTCTGGGAGTGCACGAGACTAGATATCTGTTTCGTGATATCACTCCCCGGCATCTGGCCCTTGAAGTACCCTGGTTTTAAGACTGGAGATTACACATCTCCATCATGGTTTGTAACCTGTGATGGATTTTTCCTCCAGGAATCTGTCCAATCCCCTTTTGAAGGCATCCAGGCCAGATGCCATCACCACATCCTGTGGCAGGGAGTTCCACAGACTAACAATGCGCTGAATGAAAAAATATTTTCTTTTGTCTGTTCTTACTCTCCCAGCCCTCAATTTGAGTGGATGTCCCCTAGTTCTGGTATTTTGGGAGAGGGAGAAGAGCTTCCCTCTATCCACTTTACTCATGCCCTGTATTATTTTGTACGTCTCAATTATATCCCCCCTCAGGCGCCTTTTTTCCAGACTAAAGAGGCCCAAATGTTTTAGCCTTTCCTCATAAGGGAGGTGCCCCAGCCCAGTAATCATTTTAGTCGCTCTCTTCTGCACCTTTTCCAGTTCTACTATGTCTTTTTGTTGTCATGTAGTCTTATTGTTTTGTAATTCTGACCACTGTTCTTCTCTGTTTGTGGCCAAATAAGGTTATAAAACAGTCCAACTTTTCCAGTCAATGTATCAATTATCAAAGCAAACATTCAACATTTTAGAGAACCAAACTAACTCTACTCAAACAAAAGACTTCATTACTGAATGTACAGATTTGAATTTACATAGTGTGCAACCATTGGTGCTAATATTTTTCCCAATGTTACATGTTTCAATTATGGATCTGTCCAACAATAAAATATTTTTAAATATTTTAATATATCAACAATATTTTTAAATATCTGCCCATATCAACAAGATTTCCATGAAAATGAGGAAGCATTTTCCTCTTCCCTATAAATTTTCATTTTTCACTTCTTTTGTATATATTTTTTAAAATTTATACAATCCTGCACAAGAACTGCCATTTACAGTAGGATGGCCATATCCACAGGGGATCAGTTCTGGGGCCCCTGCGGATAGCAAAATCCACATATAAGAGCAAATTCTCTTATCCAAGGATAATACTGGTGACAGGGGTCGTGGGGTGCTAGGGTGAAACCTTTCACCCCCAACCCCCCCCCAAAAAATGCTGACCAGTGGTGGATGTGGCCGTGGCAGCAAAGAGAGGGGGTAAAGGAAAACTTACAGATGTCGAGCCCTCCTCGCTACCACCGCTGGACAGTCACCCTCTGCCACCAGGCTTGGCAGCCATTCTGCAGTGGTGGTGGTGGTGGCGGCAGCAAGGACAGGTCAGCATTGGTAAATTTTCTCCACCACCACCCTTACTGCCGCAGGTGGCCTGTGGGGCCAGCAGTGGCGGCAGTGAGAAGAGGGAGGATAAAACTTACCAATGCTGAGCCCTGCTCACTGCACACCAGCTGCCCTCTGAAGGGGTGGGTTGGGGACTTAAGAGGACCTGCCTGGTCAACCAGCCTTTGAACTTCCCGCTTGGGTCCCAGGCTGCGGCTGGAAGTTTTGAACTTCCCGCTCAAACTTCCAATCTTCTGCCCAGGACCTGAGCAGGAAGAACAAAGGCTGGTTGGCCAGGTGGGTCCTCTAAATCCCCACCCCACCCTCCCAAGGGCAACGGGTTTGCAGTGGCAGCAGCGAGGAAGGGAGAAATGAAAACTTACCATACCAGCTGCCCACCGGAGGGGTGGGATGGGGACTTAAGAGGACACACCTGGTCAGCCAGCCTTTGTTCTTCCCTCTCAGGTCCCTGTTGGTGGATCTGAAGTTTGAGCAGGTAGTTCACAACTTCCAATCCACTGCCCAGGACTTGAGAAGCCGATTGGCCAGGTAGGTCCTCTTAAATCCCTACCACACCCCTTCGAAGGGCACCCAGTGTGCAGTGGCAGCAGCAGTAAGAAGCGTGGCTGGCTGACATCAGTGTCATTAAGTTTTCTTTTTCTTTTTCCCCTCTTCACTGCCATGCTCAGACCTCCCTTGCACCCTGATCACCAACCATGGATAACTGAATCAGCAGTTAGTGAATCAGTGGATGCAGGGGTTGTACTGTATTTGCAGTAATTGTTATAATCTTCTGCACATTGCTGTTTATTCTGTGAGAGAATGACCACGCCCACAACATATCTGAACATCCTGCGATCTTTCCATGAAATTTCTTTTGGTTGGAGGAATGTTATAGGCAGGGAAATCTCACTGTGAGGGAAAAGGAAGGATATGTTTCTCAGTTTCACATCAAGATCAAGAGCTTGTGAAATTCACGCCCCCACTTAAAGAGAGCTGTGGTTTCTAAAATTCACACATTTCCCTTTAAACTCATAACACAGTTTCAGCATTGCCTGTCACCCATAGATCATTTGCAACTGTTGTTGAAAGGTCACTAATGTTGTTCTTGTTATTATGTGCCATTAAGTTGCTTTTGAATGACTGGCCTCCTAAACTGAAATTTGAAGACAACCTTGTAAAATAAAACCTCTATAAGACAGTTGCAGTCTGATAATACCTGGGTTACCCAGGGTTGCAAATTATTGTTACATAGCATGTGTGTGTGTGTGTGTGTGTGTGTGTGTGTTTTAGAGCAGTGGTTCACAATCTTGGGTAACCCAGGTGTTCTTAGACTGCAACTCCCAGAACCCCAGCTGGTACTGAAGTCTTCTGGAATTGCACATGTTACTGAAGGTTGGGAACCATGGTTGTTGAGCAATAATCCCAGCAGTAGAAGCACATGGGAAATGTGACTTGCAATTGTGTTTTTTAAACATTTGTCATGACAATATGTTTAGCCTAAGAAACAGAAATTTTCAAACACCTGCCCTAACAAAACCATGTTGCACACAATCTCCAGCTTCAACAAGCACAAAATGAGAAAACCCAGAAATCTGCCAAAAACAGCATCACTGGATACATACTGAGCATTTCCTGCTAGAGATGCGCACAAAACAAAAAATGAAATGCTGATTCTTCTGTTTGTTACATAATGGAACAAAATGAAATGAAACAAACCGAAGCAGCAGCATTTCATTACAGATGAAATGAAACAGTGTTTTTTCATTAAAACAAACCATTTCGTTTGTCTGTAAAATGGCTACCTTACCAGCTTGTGTCCCTCCTCCTCCACTTCCTCTGCCACCGCTGCAGCCACCAAAGCTACCACTGGAGCAGCCACTGCCAGAACCCCACTAGCCAGATGGAGAGGGCGAGCAGGCCTGGCAGGATGGCTTAGGCCTGCCACTGGAGCCACCACCAGCAGAGCTGCTGAAGCAGCCGCCGGAGCTGCCACTGCTAGAGCTACCGCTGGAGCCGTCACTGAATCCACCACTTCCAAAGCTGCCAAAGTCACTGGTGGAGCCACCGCCGTCAAGGCTGATGCCGCGGGAGCCCCGCCAGCCAGATGGCAAGCTAGCCCAGCAACCCAGCCTAGGGCCACCGCCGAAGCCACCACTGTAGCCCCTGCCACCAGAGCCACCGCCAGAGCCACCAGAGATGCTGCAGGAGCCGTTATCACTGGACCCACTTCTGCCAGTGCCGCTGCCACTGCCACCATGCCAACCAGCTGGCGAGCGGGCCCAGCAGTTCCTGCCGTAGTTCCTGCCTTAATATTAGAGGTGGGCATGAAACAGAAAACCAATGGTTTGGTTCATTCTATTTTGAGACCACCCTTGGTTTGGTTTGGTTCGGTTCGTACAAATTTTTAGAACAAACCGAACTGAACTGGTTTGGCTAAC
>JAHTLZ010000379.1:38566840-38590346 GCA_023846285.1 Phrynocephalus versicolor | reverse complement strand
TCCTTCCTTCCTTCCTTCCTTCCTTCCTTCCTTCCTTCCTTCCTTCCACACATATGCACAGCCAGCACATAATGGATGAATGATTGTTCTTAAAGATGCAAACAATTCATTTGGTACTTATGATACTTAAAAGTCCCTGGAACAAAACAGAAGCTATTGTCATTTTTCATGACTGTGTGGTTGCACAATTTGCACCAAAGTCATGCTTGCCAATGAAGCAATGCTCAACAAGCATGCCAGAAAATATATTACCCTCTTAAAATACCAACAGATGAAGATGAGGCAGGTGAGGATTTATATCTGCCATGCTCTCATCATGCTTTTTTGAATAAAAGTAGAAAGCATTTTAGTGATTCAATGCCTTGAACAAACAGGTGTCCCAGTTTCATGAAGCATTCTACTTAACATTTAAGTAGACGTGACTAGAATGCCCTTTCTGCTCTTCTATGTCAGTGGGCAAGGCTGAGGCCTGAATGCCTGCCGCCTGGCATCAATGAAGCAACTTCATTGTCATTGGATCCAATGCGTTTCCTCTAAGTTTTAGAATGTAGAGAGCATTCTTTAACTGTTAAAAACCCTTAACTATTTTCCTTTTGCAGCATAACCTAAGAAGAGCCCTTAATTAATATGCTCCTGGTATTTATTCTACTTTTTTGTTGTTGATGTTTTCCTGATGCAATATTTTGCCTTTATCATGTTTTCTTTTTAAAACAGCTACTCTCTCTCTCTCTCTCTCTTTTGGTCACTGCTTTTATTATGCTATAATGTCAAAAGGCTTGCCAGTCTTTTCTCCCTGTTTTTCCTGTTCAAGCTTCAAGGTCATACATTGTTGTTCTTCCACCAAAGGTCAGAACAATTTGTTGATTACCATTATGTTGACTAATTTAATCTTAAGTTATCCATTTAGCTATATGATTTCCTAGAGAAGGAAGAAGTACAGCAGCAGCGTGAAAATAAACGCTCCAGTAATGATTAGGACTTGAACACCTACTGCCTTTCAAGGCAATGATGGCAATCATGTGTTCAAGATACGTCAAATCAGCGCAGACAATGCTGTACACTGTCTTTCCAATTTTTTAATGTGTCAAGATTGTCTCTTGAATATTTTATAAAGTTTTTTTTAAAGAAAAAGAACTAAAATAATATAAATAATTAATGACGGTTATGTAGTAAATGCCTAGATCCCACGAGTGAGTTTTCTTCCCCAGTGGACCATAACATTGGTTCTGTTTTGAACAATTGTTAAAAAGCTCTCCCTGTTTTTGGCCTTACTAGGCTTATTCTATTTTTTATCACATGTCATATCAATTTATTTTCTTGCTCTGTAATATTCACCTGGGTTGTGTGTGTGTGTGTGTGTGTGTGTGTGTGTTGTACAGAGAAAGAAGGGGAAAGAGAGAAAGAGAATGAACATTCAATCATCTTCCTCAGTTGCAGAGCCCAAGATGGTGTAGAAGTCCTCTAAACTAATACGCAAAGACCCACATCATCCCATGACATGAAGACGAAGCCAATAAATGAAAGTTGACTCATACAATTAAAATGAATTCAACTGGTTTTGAAACAATTGGGAGGAAACTGAGCAGAAGTTTGAGGCACTGGGAAATTCAGGGGCAGGCACTCCTCTTCACCCTTCCAAGCCTGCAGCTGGTGGCTCAGTAAGCTCTACCCCATCCTGTTATGGTTTGGAAAACTCATGATAATGTAACTAACAATTGTGGATAGAGTTAACTGGATACAGGAAGCTCTGGCCATTCAGCAGAGCTCAATGGTTGTCATGGAGGTTTGATTGGTCCAGGGGAAAAATAATCCAAGGTCAGTCTATCACGAGAGTGCCTGCAGGTCCGTCACAAGACTCTGAGGTAGTCAGTCAGTCTCTTTTTGTCCTTCCCTCACAATGTGAAGGTCTGTCCAGTAGCAGACAGTTACTTGGCTGCTGTGTTGCTGTAAAGTTATGTTGATATTAAAGTAAAAACCTGTTACTGTTCATGAAGTCGTCTGTGAGTGAATTATTTGGAAGAAACCTATTTTAAAACTCTACTAATGGGTGTTGGGTCTTTGCTTTCCATCCCTGGTTTAGCATTGTGAACATTGTTTTATTCAGAGGAGTTGGCCAGGTAATGATTCTGTACACTACCTTTGGGCTAACCTGGTGTTTAGAGACAATGTGATCTTATCTTTTGTAGAACAGTGAGAGGTGTTGCCACTTCTACATCACCAAAAGGACATGAATCCCTAAAAGAGAGGCCAACAGAAGTTAGTGATCTGCCAAAAAATATGGATGTACTCATTTGTACATGCATATGCAAAATTAAAAATGATTTTGGCCATTTAAAGACCATTACATTGCACCTTAACTAAATGGGAAAGTACTGCAACTTGATGACTTGTGTGCACATAGGGTGGGCAATCTTAACGATTTTGTTTCCAAATGTGACTTTTAAAATATAGAGAGGAGGAATATTTTTCTTATGCCAGCTCTTCAAAGAGAGAACTGTCCTACCTTAAAGAGTATATTTCAGAAGACTGTTCAGGAGAATATCAGTTTATATACCATAGCAAAGCCTTTGAATGTGTGGATCATGAGAAACTATGGGTAGCTCTGAAAAAATGGATGTACCCTAGCATTTGATAGTCCTGATACAAAATCTGCCTTTTGGATGAGACACAATTGTTCCCTATGTACAGGTGTGAAATTTGTGCCATGAAGAAAGCTTACAGAAGAAAATTTTATTTATTTGAAATATGGTCCCTGGATGGGAACTTTGTAGATATCTTGGACCACCATAAATATGAACACGTGGTTCCTAGATAAACCCAATCCTGAGCTGTCTGGAGACAAAAATTATCAGTGAGGCTGACATCTTTTGATTTTTAATTCATCTGTTTTCTACTTGTTTTTGTGCCTCTGTTTTGTATTTTATCTTATACACTGCCCAGAGTTGCCTTCAGCCAGATTTTTTTTAGGTATAAAAATCAAATAAATAAATACATAAATACATAAATACATAAATACTTTGTGCACATAATGAGAAAGAAAGATTCTGCAGAAATGACAATAATGCTAGGAGAAGCTGAGGGAAGTAGGAATTTTGGGAAGACCAACAATGGATTGATTCTATCAAGGAAGGGTGTGTTTATAAGAGCTGAGGAGGGCTGTTGAGAACAGGACATTTTGGAGGTCACTTATTCATGGAATCACCATAGGCTGGGGCAACTTGATGGCACAAAACATAATACAAAAGAAGACATAGCATCACCCTGTGCACAATAGTCTCTTTGTAGCCCATGTAAGTTCGTTTTTCATACTGATTCATCATTGGTTGCCATATACTGTAATTTTTCATCTATAAGATGTTCCATGTATAAGACAACCCCTACTTTTCCAACCCAAAATTACTGTTCCGCAACTTCATGGTTCCTGCCTTGGCTTACTTCCATGTATAAGACAACCCTCAATTTTTAGTCCAACAATTTTAGACAAAAATATAGTCTTATGCATGGAAAAATACTGTAAATATTAATACTTGCTCCATATTCTGATTGTACAGTTAATAATGTTTTCCTTCTTGATTTAAATACTATTTTATGCCCTGTATTGTGTGGTGTAATGCTCTGTAGAAATTTGCCCCATAAAATATGATCTTTTCACTGGAACATAAATCTTGCTCCTACATGCTACCATTTTGCAAGCAGTTTCATACCCAAGAAGGAAGGAAAGAAAGAAAATATTAACTATTAATATCAGATCATGTTTCTATTTACTTTTAATATTAATATAAAATAATTCATAGTTACACTTTTATTTCCTATACTGTAATGACATAAATGTAGATTTATGTTCTCCAAATATTTTGATTATGACATCAAATCTTTACATTTCATATAGTGTCTATTCAATTTTTTTTCATCCATTTTAATATGTTTTGCTTTGATTCTGGGGAAATTGCTTGTCCTCCCACTCTCTGGCACGTAGGTGCTATTGCTATGTAATTTTGTGACATTTATGTCCCTATTTATTAAGATTTATAGTTTGCCTTGTACACGTAATTTGATATTACATCCTCAAAAATCTGTTAAGAGGAAGTTGCTAAAGTTGGCAACATTTTAAAAACAACATTTTTTGTGGCACACATTGAGTTGTGAATTGTTCCTTCATATACATTCCAAGACATGGCACTCAATCATATCTGTTTGTGTGTTATGTATTATCAGAATAGGCAGGAAGCAAAGCATGCTGACTCTCCCCACAATGACTGTTCCTTTGTACATGAAGCACTGTCCCCTCCAGAGTTCCATGTAAGCAGCATACTGAATTGTTAAATAATGCTTCTGTATGTGTGGTGGCTCAGTGGACTAAGGCTTCTGAAAACTGTCAGCTGCAAAGTCAGCAGCTCAGCATTTTGAATCCTGGGTGCCATGCAGCGGAGTGAGCTCCCGCTGATAATCCCAGCTCCTACCAACCTAGCAGTTTGAAAGCATGTAAGTGCAAGTAGACAAATAGGTACTGCCATAAAAAGTGGGAAGGTAAAATAGTGTTTCCTTGCAGCCATGCCAGCCTCGTGTCCATGGACTTGCACAATACTGGCTTTTCGGCTTGAATATGGAGATGAGCACCGCCCCAGAGTTGGACACAACTAGCATGCATGTGCAGGGGGAAACTTTACCTTTTTATGCTTAAATTGTCGTTTTGAATGACAGCAGTTAGGTAGCAACTATATAATTACAGAAGCAGTGAAACATGGTTCTCTGCAGCTAAATGCTGTCAAGTTCTGTTCGTTGCACAAGCTTTAGTTTGTAAAATTCGAGCAGGGCTTCTCAGTCTGCTAGAAAAATCTCTCTGCATATGGATGGATGCTTCCTGGACCTTGTGGAGGTCGATGACATTTCTATCACCCTTCTGGGCTTGTTCATGAATGTATCCAACACAGTTCTTAAGCTGTGTGCTTGCTCCCATTAATAAAGCATTGCCTTTACATCTAAATACTTCACCTCATTTTGCAGATTGCTTGTGAAATTATTGGCAATAGTAATACTACTACTTAAGCCTAGTGATAGTTTAAAGACAAAGTATAAACAGGAAATCATTTGAAGGGACTGAAATCCCTACAATTCATCTGTAGGACAAGGATAGAAACCTCTGTGAGTGATTTGATAAGAAATCCATGATCCAGGCACAGATGGAATGACAAAAACCAAGGTCCTTAAGTTTAGATATCAGCTTGTGAGGTATGATTGTATTGAAAGCAGAGCTAAAGTCCACAAAGAGCATCCTTACATAGGTCCCCCGAAGCTCCAAATGGGTAAGAGCAGTGTGCAAGGTGATATCTATAGCATCTTCCGTGGATCTGTTTGCTCTGTAAGCAAACTGATATTTATCAGATGTGCCTGGGAGGCAAGAGATGATATGCTGGTGGACTAATCGTTCCAGAGACTTCATTACAATGGAGGTAAGTGCTAAAAAATAAAGTAAAATAGGAAGAGATAGGCATGATAGAAAATCCCCAAGTGCAGGGGACTCCAGAATTTCAACAGGAACAGTTCTTTTCTGGCTGCTGTAAATGTGGGATGAACGGGTTGCCTGTAGGTGCTTGTCTGTTTTGTGGATTTTTACAGAGCACTCCCACAAAATAGTGTTTGGGTTCTGGTGGCAGCCATCTGTGTAAAAGGAATGCCCAAGGAAATTCTTGCTACAATAATCACACAAGCTGATACTGCACATGAGGTGGCTTAGGACTAATACGTGTTTCTTTCCCACTTCATCATTTAAATTTAAAACCTTCCTTGCCAGTACTGTTTTCTCTTAATTTCCAGAGATTCAACTTCTGGCAAAGAACTGCTGTTGAGAGAACCTCACTGAGGCAATGAGTTAAGTGTACCTTAATCCTATTGATTTTAATGGGACTTCCTGTCACAGTTCCCGCCACTCCCTCAGGCATTTAGTCCATAATAGTATACAGCAGAATCTAGGACTGCAGCCAGACATATATTTTTGCATAATAATAAACTGCTAACTAGAGATGGTCCCGACCAGAAAAAATGACGTTTCGAGTTGTCATTTGTTGGAACGGGTCCGTTTCGGGTCGTTTCCATTTGTCGTGAAATTTTTTAAAAAATTGTCGTTTCCATTTGTCGTTTGTCTTTTGTCGTTTCCAATGCAATTTAGGGTGAAGAGCATAGGGGTGTCCCGCAATCAGGGCCAGCGCTAGGAGTTTTTGCACCCTGGGCAGGGCGGGTGGCGGGTGGCAGGTGGCGGTGGCGGGGGGGCATGGGTGGGCGGCGACAGCGGCAGGGGGGAGGCGCAGGTGGGCGAGTGGGCGGCCAGTTTGCATGGTCCCATCCCATGCCCAGCCCACATGGGCAGGTCTAAAAAAAATAAAATAAAATAAAATAAAATCAGTGCGACCTTTTACTGCTATAAAAAAACTCACTGCTGCTACTATAAAAATTCAGGCATTTAAAATACCTAATTTTCACATGTTTCTGTTGTGCTTTGGTGGGTTTTTGGACCACGATTTAAAAATAAATATTGCTGTCACCATTTTGGATCCCCCCCCACCGCATGGCATGGGGAGGACGAGGGGGACCCCCCCCCCAGCCTGGTGCAAGCAGCCCAGGACAGGAGATGGGGGAAGGCCGGGGACCCCCCCCCCCAGAAACCACCCCTCAAGTAGGTGTCCTCAGGCAGGCCTATTTTCGCCTGCTTTTTTGGCCGGGAGTCAGGTTGTTGGTTTTTTTTTGTTTTTTGTTGTTTTTTTTTACGTTTTAAAACTTTTTCTGTGCTGCTTGGCAATGGCATTGCGCGATCTCCGCGATGCCATGAACGACAACGATAAACCCGACCAAATTTTTCTTTTTTCGGTTCGAGTTTGAGTTCTGATGGCTTAATTATCATTACCGTTAGGTTATTTCCCAAATGTTGTATGGCTCCCAAATTTTTGCAGGTACAAACTTAAATTCCTTGGAAGTAGTACAGACTAAATTTCTGAGATCAGTTCTGGCTGTACCTCCATGTACATCAAATGTAGCCCTCCGTTTGGAGGCCGGTCTAGTGTCCATAAGAGCACGGGTCAAAGCCCTTATGATTAACTATTGGCTAAAACTTATATTCTTTACAGAAGGGTTGGCCCCCTTGGTCCTAACTGATTCTTTCCAGTCCAAATGGAAACAGTTTGTAGCCAAAGAAATACAGCAAATCGGCTTCTCTAACTGTACCTTAAAAGCGATGGGCTATGCTAATGCCAAAGCAGCAGTTAGACAAAGGATTTGGGATATAGAATTCCAAGATCATGTGAGCCTTCTGGGTAATCACAGTCTAGTCACCTACAACAAATTTACTATATCCCCATACCTGACCGGTTTAATGCCTCCAAAGATTACAAGAGCTTTTACTTTAGCCAGACTGAACGCTCTCCCTTCTAAGCTTTTGGATGGGAGATTCCAAAATATTCCCCTCTCAGATTGCTTGTGCCCATGTGAAATGAACCAAGTAGAAACAGTCACCCATGTCCTTCTTTTTTGTTCCTTCTACCGTGACTTACGTAAGGAACTTATTCAACCTGTTATCGACAAATTTCCTGGGAGACCTGTCAATTTCTATGCAAAGTTACTTCTCTCTGACAGGTCCCAGCAGATTTCAAACTTTGTTGCCAGATTTTGCACTGCTGCAGTAGTTGTACGTAGGCTTATGACTGCCAGTAATTCTAGCTCCTGATCACCTTATGGAGTGCGGTTTCCACTTTGGGGTTTGATGCTGGCCTGATCTCCGATACACTACATTACGCACCCTTCTGATTCTGACTATTTTATAACAGTCCTGTTTCTATTTAGTGGCTTTTATCAAAAGTTTTACAATGTTTTTAAAGTGTTTTAAGGTGTTTTATTCTGTCAAATTTAATGTTTTATTCTGGCAAATCGTTTTATTGTTTTATTGTGGCAAATTGATATTTGGTATCTCTTGTCTTGGTTAACAACCGTAAATAAAGATTCTTCTTCTTCATTACCGTTTCTGTTACGTAATGGAAACGACAACCGAAAACGGAAACGACAATTTCGCTGAGTCGTGCCCATGTCTACTGCTAACTTTATGGACAATGTGCTACACCCAGACATCTTTTTTCCCATGAAATACACAGTTCTTGGTAAGAAACTAATTTTTAACTGCATAATAGCAGCTACATTTTAACTGCTTAATTGCTTTACATGACTTGCAATAACTGGGTCCATCTTAGTGCTGATCTGCATAATATCTTTTGATGTGGTGAATCAATGTGTGAGTTTTTACTAATTTCTGCAAATGATTTAAATGCTTCTTCCCCTTTCCACCAGTGTCTGGGCTTATCTTATATCATTGCAAGTGCAATAAAAGATAACTAAATAACTAAATAAAATAAATAAAATAAATAAATAAACTAGATGAAGGATGGAATAGGATACATTGTTTTTGATATAATAGTAATATAATTTTTTTAAAATGTAGATTTTTGGTGCTGCTTTTAAAAACAGGGATTTTTGTTTAAGCAAATCATATCAGCTACTGAAGCCTACTGGATTATCTTCTAACATATGGTAAGTATTGGTTATGTGGTGTGCTGGCTTGCATTTCATTGTTGAAAAAGCATAGAAAACTGATTTTAGTATGCTTTTGCTCATAGCAGCAGGGTATAATCATTTTAAAAAGAAATTACGGAATCAAGCATTAGCATACTGTGTAAATTTAGGATTTATGGAAGGATGTCATATATCACATGAATACATTGCTCCTGAATGTGGCAGAAAATCATCAGGACCACATGTCACTGTTTCACATTTCCCTGCGCGCGCGCACACACACACGCACACACACACACACACACACACACACTTACTTCTAAGAGCCATTGACTGACACACTATTTTTTAAAAAAGATTATTTATTTATTTACTTATCTGCCTGTCTTATCTAGAAAACCATTTTTCTGTATTAATTACTTAATTCCAAAATATTGCATTTTGGATTTATTATTTTCCTTGAAATCTTGTCAGACGTGAAAGCAAAAAATGTATTGTGCAGTGAGGAGGGTCAGTATATGGAAAACAAGTCCTATGATTGTGTTTAGCCATCACTTAGAAGTAACTAGTTACTAGTAATGGAATAAACTTCACTAGTTAATTTTTGGATAAGGCATAATGTAACTAATACAAAAGTACAGGTAACACCTAATTTACTTTACTGTACTGAGTAACACCTACATATTTTCAAAGGTCACTTTTATTGAACATTTGAGAGTATTCTTGGAGGCATTTTGGCAGGAATGTAGGTGTTAAAAATCAACCCACACAGAATGCTGCTGCAAGTTGGAGGAACCCTACAACTCATTCTGTTTCAAAAACACCACGTCCAGAGGCTTCCAACTATGGAACATAACATCTTCCTCAGATTTCTTTTGGATGAGGATGGCATGGGGAGGGTACAAAATTGCCTTTTCTCATTGAATTTGGTCCCAGAACACAATTTGTTCACCTTGAAAAAGTGTTCTGCTTATATACTGCCCCATACCACTTCAAGTAGTCTCTGGACGGTTTACAGTTTGAATTACAGTATGCAGGCTAGGTAGGTTACACTTGCTCCAGAATTTCTGCATGCACCAGAAAGTGAGACTACATTCATGGCAAGGACCCATTATTCATTAGCATTCTAAGCAAAACATTATAGAATCTCTATGATAGGATTTAAACTCTGACATTGGCTATTCTCTGACAGTTGACTCTGAGAGTTGAATTGCATTTTGATAAAAGATCTGCTAATAAAATCAGTAAGTCAGAAAAAAAATCTTTGTTAAGGATTGTGCTGCTGCCAAACAGTCATATTAAATTTAAGAGATTTTGAATGTACCCAGTTAACGTTTGTACCAGAGAATATATCATATAAATTGTGTAGTTATGTGTTAGAATAATCCACCAAATGAAGGTATCTGAATGGGTGAAATCCATGTATGAATATTTTTAATATGTTACATTTTATCAGCTATAATGCAAATGCACAAATAATTCCTGCAGCAACAAAAACAAATAAATAAACTGTGGATCAATAAGTTCTGGGTTCCCAAACTCTTCCTAATTTCCCATAAGCCCATTCTTCTGTGTCAAAGTCATGACTTTTTAGTGTGCAAATGGATAAGACAATACTCTCTAAGACTCAGTCTGTCACTGGTTATTTAGTTGCCTTCTAAACTTTCCTCAAATATTTTATAGTCAACTAATAGGCCATGAATAATTCTCTTTCAGCCAAGGTCTCATTTCAAGCTGCATTTATTGCCCTTCATGCTTTCTGCCAACTGATGCTTTAAAAAAGAGACATAGTCTTGAAAAGCTGGAATAAGATTCATAATCCTCTCCACCAGTTTCCTATTTCCCCTATGGCCTTGCACAGCACTCCAGAGGAAGTGTGCAAAACATGGAGAATTGGTCAATCTCATATTGTTCATTTTGAGTGACTCATTCATGCCAATACAGTTTTATCTTGTTATCAAACCCAACTTTTTTTTTATTATGGGCAACATAAGCAAATACAATGTCTGAACTAGAGATGGGGATGAACTGAAAAATGAAACACTTTTCCTAACAAATGTAGCTGTTTTCATCAAAATTCATCAACTTGTATTCATCATCAATGAAGTTGTTCCAGTGACTATGAATTGATTAATTTTGAGAATGTTTTGATTTATTAAATTGCTGAGCCATGAAATCCCACCCACCACTGAGCACTGATAAACACTAGGGTTTTTATTTTCACTTTGGAAGGAAGATTACTATGACTCTCCTCTACAATCAATCTCTCTAAGACAGCTACTTCACGTCCTTCCTTGTTCCGCAACTAGTTTTGTACCATGACAGTGTTGGTCATGATCACATGGTTTTGTCCCTATTTAGTCCCTGTTTCCATTGTCTCATGGTCATGATAACTAGTCTCATGACAACTGTTACTTCACAATCTTGTTCCATGACAAATTCTGAATTTGCCTTGCTTTCTTAACCCTTTTTAAAAATATCATAAATAAAACTGTTTTAATATTTTGATTTACTGGTCTTCCGGGATTTATACATCAATGCTACAGAATTTTCAGTACTTTCTTTAATAAACATTTGTGCTGCATGGTGTTTCCCATAGGGAAAGTAATGCTGAATGCCGCTTCAGCCTCTGACCACTAGGTGGACGCTGGTTGCTGTGTGACAGTCGTTACGACATGGTCCCTTGTCTCAGAACAGGAACTGGGAACAAACCGTGACAAGAGAATACCCCAACCCAGTACCAGGTACAGTACTGTCACGTTCTGATCCCGCTCCAGGGGCTTGGTTGAGACAAATTTCAGCTGTTGCGCAATGGACGTGAAATAAGTTTTTTTGTACTGGTCTGAAGCACAACACTTACAGAGACAAAATGGATGTGAAGTAAGTCCCTAAGTTTGGGAGAGATTGGATTTTTGATGTCTGAGTTATGCACCCCCATATCCCCCAATAAGTTCTCCCCAGTTACCTAGAGCCACCAAATATGCAGAGAGGCTTCTCCCGTCTCACCACTACAGTGCCTTCATGTTTGGGTAAGACTGGGTCTCTGCAACCCAGTTGCTATAGGGCAGTTTCCTGGGAGTCCCACTTTGCGGGTGTATAGCTCAGATGTCTGAAAAACAATCTTCAAACATGAAGTTACTGTGCTGGTAGTGAAATGGGAGAAGCCTCTCTGCACATTTGGTGACTCTTGTCACCTGGGGAGCACTTTCCTGGGGGTGCATAGTCCAGAGGTATGAACCCCAATTTTCAGTAATCTTTCAGGGCTTTTAGAAGAGAGGCAGATGATACTTCTCTCCAAATTCAGAGCCTCTAGATCAGGCATGTCCAAAATTCGTCCCTCCAGATGTTTTGGACCGCAACTCCACAGTCATTTGCCATTGGCAATCTAAGCTTAGAATTCTGGGAGTTGTGGTCCAAAACATCAGGAGGGCCAAAGTTTGGACATGCCTGTTCTAGATGCTTTGCAGGCCATTTTATTGCATTTTGAAGCGGAGATAATTCCTTCATTTGTCACTGGAAATGTACTGATTCATCGATTTGTCAATTTGTCAGCCCCAACAAATTATGCATAACGAAGAATCATCATTTTTAAAAAAATCTGTCCTCATATCTAGTCTGAACTCAAACCATGCCTTGTAACAATTTCTGGCAGGGTTGATTCATATTTTTTTACACCTCAACCCACCCCTACCCCAATTCATTTTGGTAATAATTTCAGTTGTCATCTTGGGTTGTCAGGTTTGCGTATATTTAGAGAATGAACTTTTCTTTCTAAAATTATGTGACACCCTTTGGTGATTACTTTCTTAAATTCATTTTCAAAGCAACCCTTCAGGACTCTGGAGAAAAGATAAAGAGGCATATCACTCACATTTTCCGCATTATTTTCCCATGGACAACAATTTGTTGGAGGATTAATAGCATCTGCTATAGATGGGCATAAACTGTAGTTAGAGGCTTTGGTTCAGTTTTATGGATCAGGCCAAGAGGCATTGTGCAGATGCCCTGGTTTCCCTGCCCCATCTCCTGCCATGTGTGCCCACCCGCAGATAGCACCCCAGGCTTCCCTGCCCTACCTCTTACTCTGAGTAGGAGGATGGGAAGAGAATCCTATGCAACACCTGGGCCTGATCCACCAAACTGCATCAAGTGCTGGACTACAGTTCATGCCCACCTCTACTGACAGCTTTATTGACTGAGATGGCCCAACCAAGCCATCCAAGGAAACAGAAATTGATGGCTTCAGGGATCTGAACACAGCTCCTTTGCAACACATGCTTTCCCCCACTTAATGCCCCTTTCTATCTGCTATTTTTAGTGGCAGGGTCCTTAACCCCAGCACCGTCCTCCCCATCCATGAACAAAAATCAGAAGAAGGACACCAATATGTGTTTTTGCATGGAGCAGGGGGTTGGACTTGATAGCTTTATAAGCCCATTCCAACTTCACTATTCTATGAGCATGTTATCCAAAGCCCATCAAAAATTAACAGCTATAATTCCACTGATAGGCATCATCTGTGAAGATTCTCAGTCATCCAGGTGAGTTTATCTAGAAGTTGAGTCATGGCGACTGGACTTCTTTTTTGAGAGATAGAAACGTTTCGCTGCTCATCCAAACAGCTTCATCAGTCTGAATGCAGCTAGTGCGAGTCCTCCATCTTATAGTCAGATTTGTCCTCTTGTCACCCTCATCTGAATTAGGCTCATAAGATGAACAATGCCCTGAATAGGCTTGTTAGGGAGACAATAGTATCCACAGCCTTAAGGTGAGCAATGGCCTAAGGTGCTGAAACCTATCAAAAATGGGTCGTTAGCTATGGCCTTGGCGGTGAAGGGTTTTTGATTTGTCTGGGTACTTTGGAAAGCACACCCTGATAAGTAGCAGATAGACTATGCCTGAGGCCGCCACCTCTGTTGAGGGAGGGGGTTTCAATGCTCACATGAATGGTTTCCCTTACTCCTCTCTCAAACCACCTATCTTCTTTGTCTAATTCTGTTTCCAACATATTCAATGGGTAGTGAAAGTGCATTGTATCTAGGAAACAATGTCCTTCAAATGGAGATGTACTGCTGATTCTGGTCCTGAGACCCAGACCCAACAGAAGAACCTGCTCATTCCTTACATGGCTGGAGTGTCGGAGAAGCTTAAAAGGATTTTTGGCAAACACCACATCCCTGTTTATTTCAAACCCACAAACACACTCAGGCAGAGACTTGTCCACCCAAAGGATCCAATACCAAAACATAAAAGGAGCAATATAGTATATGCGGTCCAATGCAATGAGGAGTGTTTAGACCTCTACATTGGAGAAACTAAACAGCCATTAAACAGAAGGATGGCCCAACATAGGAGGGGTAACAGCTCAGGACCAGAATCAGCAGTACACCTCCATTTGAAGGACAAAGGGCACTCTTTCAAAGATAAGGATGTACACATATTAGACAAAGAAGATAGGTGGTTTGAGAGAGGAGTAAGGGAAACCATTCATGTGAGCATTGAAACCCCCTCCCTCAACAGAGGTGGCGGCCTCAGGCATAGTCTATCTGCTACTTATCAGGGTGTGCTTTCCAAAGTACCCAGACAAATCAAAAACCCTTCACCGCCAAGGCCATACCTAACGACCCATTTTTGATAGGTTTCAGCACCTTAGGCCAGTGCTCCCCAACCTTTTTTTCGCTGCGGACCGGCAAATGCTGGACAATTTTTCCGTGGCCCGGGGGGGGCATGCACTCCTCCAGGCCCGTCCCCTTCTCATACTCACCTGCGCGCGCGTGCGTGCGCGCGCACGCACACGCACACATGCACACACGCACACACGCACACACGCACACACCTCCCCCCACCTGCTGCAGCAAAGCGGCTCCGCGACAAACCCCAAAGGCGGAGGAGCGGCGGGCCTCCCCCCTGCAATCACCCCCACTCCCCACCCTCCAGGGTCCATCTGGGCGAGTGAGCCCTCCGCCGGCCCCCCTCTCACTCGGCTCCGCCCTCTCTCCCCCTCCCCACGGGGCACGGGGCACGAGGAGGAGAAGGAGGAGTGGGGGTCGCGGCGGCGGGGCAGGGGTGATTGCAGGGGGGAGGCGGCGGCGGCGGGGGTTGGGAAAAGAGAGAGATCGAGAGGCAGCCTCCCCCCTGCCCACCCTCCTTCGCGCCTAATCTGCCGCCGCCGCCGCCGTGGCTGCTGCTGCTGCTGCTGCTGCTGCTACTGGTGGAGGGCGAGGAGGAAGAGGGCGGCGGAGGAGGAGGATGCGCCGCAGCCGCCGGCGGGCGGAGGAGGGAGGCAAAGGCAGTGGCGGCTCGTCCTGCGCTCCTCCAGCCTTCTTCCATTGCTTGCCGGGGGAGAGAAGAGGAGGAGGAGGAGGGCGGAGGAGGAGGAAAAGGGGAGGCAAGCTGTCACACCGGGTGCTTTGGCGGACACAGCGAGGCTCCTTCCCGTGAGCCCCCCAGCCCTTCCTCTCTGCCCTCCACACACACACACACACACACACACCAAGAAGGAGGACAGCGAGAGAGGGGAGAGACTGGCTTACCGGCGTCCTGCCTTCATCCGCGCCGCGACAGAGAATCCCCCTCAGCGGCCTCCTCCTCCTCCTCCTCCTCCTCCCTCCGCCGCCGCGGCAGAGCCGCCGCCACCCCCATGGCTGGCAGGCCGGTCGGTGGGTGGGCGGGCCGCCGCCACCAGAGCCACAGTTGCTAAGGGTCGCTCCCACCTGGCGGGCAGGCGCGCGCCGCCTCCGCCTTCTTCAAGCCCTACTGTTCGTTGTTCCTCCTTCTGCTGCTGGTGCTGGTGCTGGTGCTGCTGCTGCCGCCGCCTCCGGCCCCTGTCAGGGGGAGGAGGAGCGACAGCACCACCAGCGACCGCGGTGGCAGCCCCCCAACGCAACAAGCCGCCTGCCCATTGGGCAGCGGGCCGCCCCCCAACAAGCGCAGCGCTCATTGGCTCCCCTGCCTCCTCCTCCTCCCTCCTTCTCCCAGGGCGCGTGCTGAAGAGATCAAGGACGGAAGGGAGGAGGAGTTTCCCCTGGTTTCCTCAGGCGGCCCGGTGCCGATTGGTCCACGGACCGGCACCGGTCCGCGGCCCGGGGGTTGGGGACCACCGCCTTAGGCCATTGTTCACCTTAAGGCTGTGGATACTATTGTCTCCCTAACAAGCCTATTCAGGGCATTGTTCATCTTCTGAGCCTAATTCAGACGAGGGTGACAAGAGGTCAAATCTGACTATAAGATGGAGGACTCGCACTACCTGTATTCAGACTGATGAAGCTGTTTGGATGAGCAGCGAAACGTTTCTATCTCTCAAAAAAGAAGTCCAGTCACCATGACTCAACTTTCAGATAACTGATAGGCATCCTTTCTGAATTTGTATTGTTAAGTTTCAAAACTTGTGGTACTTGTACAATGAATGAAAAATTAAGATGCCTTGGATTATTTAAAAATTTTTAGTTCCCTTAATAATGTTGACCACTTTGGAAAAATAGGGACATTTGCTGGTATACAAGGAATGTAAACCACTGCAGTTAGGATTGACAAGTCTTTTACAATTATTAAACAGCATGCAGTAGTTCTTATTTACCACTTGCCTTTCACATAAGGCATTCATTGTATGGCTTTTATATCCTAAACAAATTTATCTTTCTCCGCCAATCTCAACATTGTCTACAGCAGGCCTGCCCAAAGTCCAGCCCAGGGGCCAAATTCGGCCCATCAGGCCATTCTGAGTGGCCTGTGTCTGGTTGGCCTGCACCTCCCTCGCCCTCCTTCACCCCGTTTTTTAAAAATCTTCTGCCAACATTGACACCGCTGGGAAGCTTGGGTGGACGGGTGGTCTGCCGCCACCGGCACCATAGGGGAAAGTGTGGGGGTGGGCAGGCCAGTGGGCCTCTGCCACCGCCAAGGAGCTTTGGGGTGGGCTAGCGGGTGAACTGTCGCCACTGCTGGGGAGCTTGTGGGGGTGCAAGGTCACACAGATTGCCTCTTCCAAGGGGCGACCTGTGGCCACGGCTCCCTGTGCTTCCTTTGGTCCCCACCTTCCTTACTTCCTCCCTCCCTCCCTTGGTCCCCACCTCCCTCCCTCCCTCCCTCCCTTGTTCCCCACTTTCCTTCCTTCCTCTCTTGGTTTCCACCTCTCTCCCTCCCTCCCTTGGTCCCTGCCTTCCTTCCTGCAGGTGGGGTTGCAAGGGGTCAGTGGGTGGGGCTTGCAGTGGGGCGGCAGTGTCGGGGAGCAACCAGCCCCTGACACATTTTCAGCCACCAAATCTGGCCCTCCTTACAAAAAGTTTGGGCACCCCTGTTCTACAGCAAGTCACTATGACAGAGGCCCATAACCTTATTAAATAAACACAAGTTTGCATCACCAGTTAACTGCCCAGTTAATAATGCTGGGTTAATCACTCCAAGCTCTTGTCAGTAGAGCAGTTTTGTTCACTGCAAGAAGTATCAGCACTTCTTTCTGTTTCAAAGCCAAACATTCCATGTGCTAAGCTGACTCATTACCAGCTGCTGGCTTCTGATCTGAAATCAGATTCAGAAATGATTTGGATTCCTGCTGATTTGGATCACATCAGACTGACACATATGAAATCTTATTTATATAAAAATAGTGGATGTGCCGCCTTCAGTATAAATATTGTGCAGAGCAGCTTACATCCTTATAAAAACTCCACACAACTCTGCCATAAGCAAGGACAAAGATGAAAATAACAAAAAAAAAGTCAACATAAAAGTTGTTTTCAAAAAGATTCTGGGAGAATTACCATCAGCAGTGCTGGAGAGGCAACCTGGTGAGCCCCCATGGACAGGAATAACCAGAAATAGGGGTATTTGCTTCCTGAAGTTGAAAAATTGGTGTGTTTCCCAACATATCATCTCACGTGCAAATTTTTAGGACTTGGCTCCTAATTATTATGCTTGATCCTTTAGTCTATCTCCATGTACCAGCAATGGTGAGAAATAAGATGCACAATATAGCAACAAATAAATAAGAAAGCAATGTGTGAGCTTGCTGAAAATGGCCAAATATGCTGTTTTCTTCAGTCGTGCAACTAAAATCCTTTAAATTCTGGACACTGTGCATGGGGTTGGTGCCCCTTACTTTAAAATTTGGGTTACTTTAAAATGTTGTGAGTAGAGATGGGCACGACTCAGAAAAAAAGTTTCGTTTTCGTTTTCGTTTTCGTCTAGGGTCTGAGTCGTTTCGTTTCCGTTTTCGTGGGCTAATTTCAAAATTTTTCGTTTTCGTTTCGTTACGTAACGAAAACGAAAAAACAAAAACGAAAATGAAAATTTTTTCGTTTCTCCCCATTTAGCTCAATTGAGTGCTTTTCCAGTAACGAAAAACGAAAATTGGCTCGAAATTAGTCATTTTGTTTCCGTTTTCGGTCCAGGTTGGTGCCGATTTTCGTTTTCGTTTCGTTTCCGTAACGAAAACGAAAAACGAAAACGAAAATGAAAATACCGCTAAGTCGTGCCCATCTCTAGTTGTGAGTCATCCCTGTTGCATTTGGGGTGGAGTTCCTCATTCCAGTGGGGAAAATTCTATGGTGGAGGATTGTGCTGGAATAACCCAGACTGGGCACTGAAAATGCAAACTCATAAAAGGGTCCTACCCTCTCCTTTCAGGTTCTACAGCTTCTTAGGACTCCCTTGGGATAGCCTTTGGGGGCCTTGAGAATTTACATGCAAGGAAGGAAGGAAGGCTTCGTGTGGGTCTTTCCCATCCCTAGTTCCAACTCCAACTTTCTAGAGCTGTACATGTTATGCTGAATCACTTGGTCCAACAAACTATGTGAGTGGAATCCAAAGAATTGTTGAGATGTTGCAGGATACTCAAGGTTGGATAAGGGTTGGGAAACAACCTCTCCAGCCCAGCCCCATAGATGCAGCACAGCAAATTGCTATTGAAAATTAGGGAATATTGGAAGATTGTTAAAGACATATGTTTGAAGACAAAGAAAACTGGAAAGAATTAGTCAGCATGCCCAAGCCATTATATAAATTCTTTGCACTAAAACTCCTCTGGAAACTCTCTGTAGAAATGGAAATTGCACTGATTTTCTTGGTTCATACAATTCTTTGTTTCTCCAAATAGGAATTTCCTCATATGATAATTCCAAAATTGTTCATCATGTCTAGGAGGAATATAAGGGTTTTGATTTTTCATTTTGGCATTATTTAATAAATTACTAATTCACGGGAGTTTATGCAGATGAAAGCAGTGCTGCAACTGGGGTGGGGGAGCAGTGCATGTGTGAGTGCCAAAATGAGGAAATAGTATTTGTACCTTGTACTTTTCCATGTGTGCCCCTGCCAAGGGCAGGGAGGCATGAAATCCATGGTTCTCCTGGTAATACAGACTCTGGTTGTGGCCTTGATGAGAGTATCACAAGAGATATGTAGGTGAAGTTTGAGATGTATTTTTCCCAACCTGCATTTCGTAAAAATAGATAAATAAAATTGGATGGCTCCTCGAACTTTGTATAAATACAATTATTCAAATGACTCAAAGCGCAATATTTACTTCTTGTCCTGTCTGTTGTAAGCAGTAAGTATTATGTTCTAGGTTAGTTCTTATATCCTTGTTTCTCCTCTATTAACTAACTACCTTTATGTGAGTCTGCAAGTAAAACAAAGGGTGAGGGGTGGAATCTTTAAATAAGAAGCTGGCCATGACAAATACTCACACTATACTGAATCTATATTAGCATAAACATGAAGATCTTGAGTCCTTAATGAAGAATGCACAAATATTATTTCAATGCTTGTGGGCTCATAACAAGAATGTAATTTCTCCACTGCCTATGACCTTCGTAAAACAGATCATCTTTATCAACATGCGGTGTTTTGTCTGTTCGGCCCAGGGAAAGTTAAGAGCTTTCTACAGAGGGATGTATCACCAGCAGTTCTTCTGAGCTAGCTTTCTGCTAGCTTTCTGCAAACATGAAATTTCAGGACATTAAAAAATATGATTATCCTTTTATGCTTATATCAAAGGTACAGTAGCATTTCTGTATGCAAGTTCAGGACCCTGAGTGAAATTGTAATTGTTTGAAACAAGAGAAACACGGCAACTTAAATGAGAACACACCTTGATTAAACAGCATCGCATAGGACAAGCTAGCTGCACTGAAGAAAATATGTTTAGCTTCCTTGTGGCTGCCTGGAGAGAAAGTGTAATGTGAATTATGTAACTGCAAAGGTCAAGTGTAAGGAATGCAGACAACGTGCTGAGGGGGTAGGATGTCAGAAAGTAAAGTGATTCAATAATAAAAAGGATAGAGGAAAAACACAAGATTAAAAAGCAATAGCTAAGAGAGTGTGAATAACACCCAGGTCCAGACATGAACCAAGGGCGCTTTTACACGACCCCTAAGCTCCGCTGGTCCCTTAAATGCGGACCAGCGATCTTAGGGGTTTGTCGCTCTTTGTGCGTCTCCACCCTGGCTGCTGGCTGTGTGAGGGAGGGAGGGGGAAAAAAGGACAAAAGAAGAAAGCCTTACCTCCCCGATGCCGGTGGGAGCTGCCAGGCGAGACGCCGGTGACTTCCTGGTTGCTCTTAAAGGGGCGGGACGCAAAAAACAAAAACAAAAAGAAGCGAGGAGAGCCCAGCACATCTGCATTAAATATTTTTCACCATCAAAGAGCAGGTACAAGAAAAGTGCAGCTGGGTCGCGCTTAGGTGGGCGGGGTCACACTTAATTGTCTGCAAACTCCGGACCTGGTGGGGAAACATTTTTAAGGTCCGGAGCTTGCAGCCCTTTGCCGCGGAGCTTAGGGGTCGTGTATAAACGCCCCAAGTGATTTGCTGTCTCTTTACCTTTCTCTTCGTCATATCCCACTCACCTCATTATATCATCTCTTTCCCATTAACCTAGACCCTAAGAACACTCCACCTTCCTATGAGTCCAAAAATGCAGAGTCATCGCTTGAAAAAAACAAGCTATTTCCATGTTGATATAAAACATGTGATTCATGGAAATACAATGTAAAACCTAGGTGTCATCACTCATACACTAAAGCAAAGCAAAGTGTCCTCCTTATATACACCCCATAATGCTTAAAGCACTTTCTGGAAGGTTTACAATTTATTTATACAGGCTACATGTTTCCTCCCCACCCCCACCCTGCACGTGAGCTGGGTACTCATTTTACTGACCTGGAGGCATTACATCAGTATATGGATATATGCCAGTCTCTATATATGTCTGACAGTCTGTCTATTCAGTACAGTACAGGCAGGCAGAAACAGAGATTCTCCTCAAAGATGGAAGGAGAATGAAATGGCCCTGGTGAACTGCAGATCCAACAATCCAGTAAAGAGTCTGGCATGTTTAAACCAATAGTTTTTGATAGATTTAAAGAATACTGTTGGAATATTTGGCAAGATTTACATTTTAGCCATTACAGGGTTAGTGTGAATGTAGAGTATTTTGGGCTGGATTTAATGTGAAGAGTGAAGCCGATTGGTTGTTGAGATCACACCACCTGGAATGTTCTGGTAGAAGTCTAGTTAGTGTGTGTGCCTTGTATTCTTAGAGAAGAGAGAAGCACGTTCCTGGCCTAGCAAGATGGCTGTTAGAACAGTTATTGTTTAGAAAACCTTCCGTGTACCCTTCCCTTCTAGTTAAATAAATAGTTATTTTCATATAGTAACACAAGAGGTGTCTCTCATTAAAGCAACCAAAAATCATCTGCAACCACCGATCCAACAAAGATCCCCAACATATACTAAAACTATTGTTGGATTCAGATTATTATTTTTTTGTTTAATCCATTTTCCCCTACAAGATTCAAGCACCCAGTAATGTTATTGCCCCTCTTTTGTACATATTCCCAGCCTATCTGACTGTTCCGATTCTGGCTGAAATGGAACTACTAAAGCCATCAAAGTGATAGACCAACAATGCTGTTTGTTCATATGTTTGGCCCTCTTCCTGGTTCTTTCATCCTAAAACTTCTGCATTCTGATGCATCTGCCACTAGGAAGAAACCCCAAGGCAGCCTATATTGGTGTGCATATGGAAAACTGGAATCAAGGTGTCCGCAGTCTTCAAGGGCTTCATTTTGACTATTATTTATGTCTTCAGCACTGAGTAGATGATAAGCAGGAGGAGAAACTCATGACCGTGTGTTGGCATTTCAATCTGGCCTAGCTGTTGAATCATTGCAAATAGTAGAAGGACATGGAGACAACCCACAAATATTCCATTTGCACTTTGATGTCCACAATAACAAAAATATGCTGTCTTTCAATAGGAAATTGATAATCTAAAGTTAGATCAAAGAAAAACAGCAAACTAGCTATAGGAAAAGTGAGAGCATGTGCAAACCAGATATTAAATGGTTCCTAAGTAATATAAAACAGTAGAAATAAGAAAGAATTCACTCCTCTCACCCTCTAGGAAAAGGCAAAAGCAATACAGCTAGGTAACATTATGCTAGGTGTTATTATCCATATTCAGTAACCCCCCACCTATCGTGGGGGTTAGGGACCCACCCAACCCGCGATGCTTGAAAATCTGTGATATGCGGAAGCGGGTTGGGTGGGGCATGGGGGCAGCATGAGGCGATGCGATTTCTCCCTGCTGCCCGCCCGCGTAGCTCCAAGGCTTCTCGGAGGAGTCCGAGGGGCAGCGCGGGGCAATGTGATCTCTCCCCGCCACCCACCGTGCAGCTCCAAGGCTTCTCGGAGGGGCAAGGGGCGGCACGGGGTGATGCAATTGCTCCCTGCTGCCCCCTGCACGGCTATGAGGCTTCTCGGAGGAGCCCGGGGTGGCGCAGCTCCGAGGCTTCTCAGAGGGGCCCAGGGGGCGGCGTGGGGTGATGTGATTGCTCCCCGTCGCCGCCCCCCCGTGCGGCTCCGAGGCTTCTTGGAGGAGCCCGGGGGCAGCATGGGGCAATGCAATCACCCCCCGCCACCCCATGCGGCCCCAAGGCGCAGGTACTGTGATCCCACGATATAGTGGGACCACAGTACCTGAACAGCGAAATGGCGGGGGGTGACTGTATAACTGTTTCAATGAGTTCAATGGAAGACATTGACTTTCTTGTAATCAGATGTACAGGAGAGATATAGCTGAGTGTCACTGGCATGCTGGTGGCACAGATCCTAAATCTAAGGAGAATCTCTCCCAGCTGTTCCATGTAGATGCTGAAAAACAAGGGGGCACAGAACTCTCAACAGCACCTCCTGAATTTGGCAATCCAAGAATTGCAACCTCTGTAAAATCTTGCCTTCTCATGATGTGCCCCAAGTATGACAGTCTCAGTTTCATCACTTTTGCCTTGAGGCTTGCTTTGCTCTAGGTCCCACTTGTTCATTTTCTTGACAGTCCGAGAGAATCTGCAAAGCTGTCCTCTAGCACCACATTTCAAACAAATCTCTTATTTTCCTGTCAGCTTATCTTGCGGTCCATCTCTCACACCCATATACTGTATGGTGATCAGGAACACAAGACTATTAATGAACTTGGTCTTGGTCAACTGGGACACACCTTAGACTTGGTCATCTTTTCTAATTCCTTCATTGCTGACATTCAGAACCCAATCTCATAGGCTGATAGAAGAGTGAAGTTGGAAGGTGTCTACATGGCCATCAAGTCCAACCCCTTGCTTCATGCAAATCAAAGGATATCTGCCAGGTGGTTGTCCAAATTTCTCTTGAATGCCTCCAGTGTTGGAGCACTCGTCACCTCTTGAGGTCATTGGATCCATTGCTGTACTGCTCTAACAGTTAGGAGTTTTTTCTTGATATTCAGCTGAAAGCTGGATTCTCTTAATTGAGCCCATTGTTGCACATCCTGCACTGTGGGGTTATCACGAATAGATCCTGCCTTTCTTCTGTATGATAGCCCTTCAAATATTTGAAAAGTGCTATCATATCACACACACACACACACACACACACACACAGAGAGAGAGAGAGAGAGAGAGAGAGAGAGAGAGAGAGAGAGAGAGA
>JAHTLZ010000379.1:38528042-38558345 GCA_023846285.1 Phrynocephalus versicolor | reverse complement strand
GCCAGCAGAGAAGCAGAATAAGTAATGTGAAGAAATTTTTTCCCATAACAAGGCAGTCACCTCACAGAATGTGGAGGACTACTTGGGTTGTCCCTTACTCTTACCTTGGTCTATTCCACTTATGTGGAATACGTGGGTGGTATCTATGCTGGAGGAGGTTTGGAAGTTATGTAGCTCAGCTCTCCTTTTATCCCACCCCTTCTCCAACCCTTTTCTGTCTTTTGTCATGGGTGACAATAGATCTTTGTGCAAGGAGATCTTTGTACTAGCAGACCCCTGGAACCCGTCCCTGTTAGGGAGTTCTCCTGGGGCAAGAGTCTTCAGTCCATTCCAAAACTGCTGCAACCAGTATACTTTTGAGCTATAATTGCACAATAACAAAGACAGTAATCTAGAAACTTCTGCATGACTTCTTAGTTGCTTTATATTTCTGCATACTGAATTCTCTTTCCAAATTGTCTAGATCAGGCATGACCAAAGTCCTGCCTGGGGGCCAAATGCAGACGATTTTCAAATTTCAAGTGGCCTGTAGCTTCTACTCAGCCCCGCCAGCTGGCCCCTCCCTGTGCCAGCTGGAGATTTCAGCTCTCTGGCCCTCTGTGACCAACGTGGCAGGGTCGCTGTTGGGCAGCTGCCCCCACCTCAAGATTCTCCAAGGGATAGATGGCATTGCCACAGTGTGCATCTGTCCCCTCAACCCCATCCTTCTGAAGGCCACCAGAAAGTGACACGCTCTCCATCCGACGTTGGTAGGAGGATGGGCGGAGGGGCTAGGTTGGGGCTCTGCCCCCTTTGGCTGCTTAGTGCTCACTCATTGGCAGGATTTCCCCTCCTTGATGGCTGCTGGGTGGTGAAATTGCAGGTAGCAGTGGCAGCTCTAGCAAAGGAGGGGGGCGGACAAGGAGGAGAGCACACTAGGCAGGCAGGCCAAAAAGGGGGCTTCCATGGCTAACATCACTCTTCAATGCTGCCGCTGCGAGAGCCCCTGGCAGCGGCCACTGCAAGAAGCGCCAGACTCATGGCTTTCTTCCCTCTCCCAGCCAACCTCCCACATTTCCAAGCCCAGGAAATGCATAGGGCGAGTCATAGGGCTTGCCAAAGGGAGCCCAGGCTGGCTGCAATAGGGAATGGAGACAAGGAGGAGGAGGCTTGCCCACCCATCCTCTGCTTCCTCCTCCTCGCCTCCATCCCCCGCCGCAGCCAGCCTGGACTCCCTTTTGGCAAGCCCCAAGACTCAAGGTGTTGAGTTCCTAGGGCTGTATGGTGGGAAAGCCTGCCCAGCAGAATCTGTAGTGTGTGTGTGTGTGTGTGTGTGTGTGTGTGTGTGTGTGTGTATGTCCCACCCCTATCAGGCAATACAAAGCAATAAAACAGGGGCAAAAATAACTCCCTACCATGAGGGCTGGCTTCTTTGAAAACAAGAAACAAAAAAAAACAAAGCCAGTGGGGAATGGAGCTTCCATGGTGTAGCAGGGAGGGAGGGAGGTTGTGGCAGGAAGCCAACGGTCCTGACCCATGTCAGGCTGAATGGTTGGCCCCCACACATTTTTACCTCACCTAATCTGGCCCTCTTTGCAAAAAAGTTTGGACACCCCTGGTCTACATCCTTGTCTGACAACAAGCTTTTAGAAAGTTTCAGATTGTGAAAGGTCAGTAATATTGGCCATACTCACCACCTTAAATCCTTTGTTTCCTCGTAGCAAAAACAAAAGCTTCAGGAAAAGTTACCCCCTATGCATTTTCTCATCCATGAATGGTGAACTTCCATCCTTTTGATTGCAAAACTAGCTTACTGTTGCTTCCTCAGTGAATACTAGAGATGGGCATGACCAGGAAAAATGACGTTTTGAGTTGTCGTGTGTCGGAGCCGGCCCGTTTCGGCTCGTTTCCGTTTGTCGCGAAATTTTTCAAAAATTTGTCGTTTTGTTTGTCGTCTGTCAGTACTGGTTTAGGGGGGGTAGGGTAGCGGGCCCCTGAAGGCACCTCTCTGGGGGGGTGCCTCCTCTGGCCCGCTACGAAGGGAAGGCATTTAGCGGGCTTCTGGAGGCACCTCTCTGGGGTGGATGCCTCCTCTGGCCTGCTACAAAGGGAAAAGGAAGGGTACATGACCGTGTAGCCATTGCGTACCAAGTGGCACTGGCAGAGGCACCTCTCTTTTGGGTGGCTCTACTCTGACTCACTAAGAAGAACAGCATACTGGCATACAGGTTTTTGGACTGGTGAGGGAAGCGAGAGAGGAATGCCTCTGCTGGGTGCCCTACGGCTCACTAAGAAGGGAAGTGTACTTGCGTATAGTGCAATGCGAGTACAGATCTGCCTTAGGGTTGGGGATAGGGCAAGGGCTAGGCTTAGGGTTACGGGTAAGGTTAGGGTGAGTTAGTGAGCTGCACCTCTGGGTGCCTCTGACCCACTAAGAAAGACAGTGTACTGGCGTATGGGTTAGGCTTAGGCTTAGGTTTAGGCTTAGGGTTAGGGTTAGTGGGCTTTTTATGCCCGACTGGCACATCCCAGAAGTCTCAGTCAAAACCTGGCCAAGTGGCCATGCGATTGGTGGAATGGCTCCAAAAATTTGCATGGTCCCATCCCATGGCCAGCCCATCATTGCGCAGGCGCAGGTGTAAAAAAATAAAAATAAAAATAAAATAAAATAAAATAAAATAAAATAAAATCAATTGAGACATTTTGTTGCAAGAAAAACCCACTGCTGCTACTGTAAAAATTCAGGCAGTTAAAATACCTAATTTTCGCATGTTTCTGTGTGGTGCTTTGGTGGGTTTTTGGACCACGATTTCAAAAAAAATATTGTGGTCGCCATTTTGGATCGCCCCGCACCGCATGGCATGGCGAGACGATGAGGATGCCCCCCCCAGCCTGGTGCAAGCAGCCCAGGACAGGAGGGGGGAGGCTGGGGACCCCCCGCCCAGAAACCACCCCTCAAGTAGGTGTCCTCAGGCAGGCCTATTTTCACCTGCTTTTTTGGCCGGGAGTCGGGTTTTTTTGTACATTTTTAAAACTTTTTTTCTGTGCCGCCGCTTGGTGAGTTGGCGAGACGATGAGGATGCCCCCCACCAGAGCAGCCCAGGAGAGGAGGGGGGGAGGCCGGGGACCCCCCCCCCAGAAACCACCCCTCTGGTAGGTGCCCTCACTCAGGCAGGCATATTTTCGCCGGGAATCGTTTTTTTTTTTTTTTAAAAAAACTTTTTTTCTGTGCCGCTTGGCATCACGCAATTGCCGCGATGCCATGAACAACAATGACAAATCAGACCCAATTTTTCTTTTATTGGTTCGAGTTCGAGTTCTGACGGCTTAATTGTCGTTACTGTTTCCGTTGCGTAACGGAAACGAGGAACAGAAACAGAAATGAGAATTTCGCCAAGTCGTGCCCATGTCTAGTGAATACTGCAGAAGAAGAGTAGACTGTTCTTTCCTGCAAGGCTGGCCTAAAACATTTGTCCCTCTTGAGGGAACGGGCATGATGGGGCCTTATTCCTATTTCATATATTTAAAGGTCAGCATTTAAATCTTACTTCAAGACTGGTGATGAGACAGTAGTTTCCATTTTATCTGAAGGCATCAGGGTAATTTAGGGATCCCAGGACAGGTTGCTGGAGTAGGAACTGGCAAACCACTCCAGTATTCCTGCCAAGAAAACTCCATGGACATGGGGTCACAAAGAGTTGGTCACGACTTTAATGACACAACACACACACACAGGACAGGTTGCGTAGCATTGGCAATCTTATCCTCCAGCGGAAAGGATTGTACTTGTCGTCCAGGAGAAATAGTCAATAGGAAGCCATGGTTGCCAAATACACCTCTTGCTTCATTTTACTTAATGGTAGGACCAGATATGGATGAGGTTGTTTAAAAAAAAAAAGAATTCACACTAGTCACTGATGGTTTCTTACTCATGAGGGGAAGTGGGCTTATTTTGTATTACAACTAGGTATTATGACCTGGGTAAAGTGTTAAATATAAAGTTCAGTAATACACTAATAAGAACTGCTATAAAGCCTTTTTCCTGTTTGACTATGGGTCACAATGCAGAAGATAGATGCAGAATCCTGAAGTGTATCACCAAATTACAGATATGGGATCATGGCACCCTCTGTAATAAGATCATCCATTCGATAGGCAGCTGAGATAAATATCGTTCTCTGAGGCTCAGACTAGACGTGTTATTGGTAATCCCAGAGAGCTATCCAGGATCCTTTTATTTTAAAAATAAAACTAGCACCAGTGCACATGATTGTGGTCTGAGAGCTGTTCACCTTTTCCATCTGCACAATTTTTAAAAGGCAAATCACACACAGATATATTTCCCAAAGCTATTGGTGGTCAAATGAAAAGAAGTGGTTTCAACTAAGGCCGTTACTTCACGAGGTGCCTCACTTCGAATTGACCTTGCCTTCGATTTGAATTCGGAGGTGGTCACGTGGTGGTCACGTGGTCTCCCTTCGCTCCCACCCCCGTTTCTCTGTACTCACGTGGGGCATTTTTGGGACCGAATTGATTACTATCTCACGTGCTCCCTTCGCATTAGAAAGCTGATTTGCAACGTCCGGTTCCACTCTCCTTTTATTTTTTAAAAAAAATTTACTCGGCGTATCGATGCATCAATGCTTGGCTGTCATTCACGACAGAGCGTGGTTACTGTACGATCCTGTGTTTTGTTTCCTGGCATCATTGGCAGCCCCCCCCCCCCGCCGCTGCCGCCACTACTCGGGGGGAGCCCCGCATGGCACAGCCGCCCGCCCTCCACCGCTTGCACGCTGCCTGCCCCGGGTGCCCTGCTGTGGCCGGGCGAGGCGGCAGCAGCTCCTCCTGCTCCCGCTGCCGCCGCCGCTACTCGAGTGAGGAAGTAACAGCGCAAAGCGATGAAACAATATAGCGATGCATCGATATCCCTGTTTGAATATTTTTTAAAAAAACTTGAAATAAAAGCCAAAAACCGAGACCACACGTGACGTTGGGAGCGAAGCGAGATGCGAAGCGAAAAGATTCCCGGCCCATGGCAGGGGAATCACTCACCCCGGTTGGAGCACGGTAAAGGGGGCGTGGTCGGGGTGACGTCGCAGCCAAAAAGGAGGAGCGTGCGGACTGAAGCGATCGGTTTGCACAGAAATGACGGCTTGCCGCGAAGCGAGCGGCTCGTGAAGTAACGGCCTATGAAAATGCCAGAATGAAGAAGATGCCGGCCACAGAGTCTGGCAAAACATCAGGAAGGAAAACCTCCAGAACACAGCCAAAGATCCCAAAAAAACTCGCAACAGCTATCAGATCCCGGCCGTGAAAGCCTTCGAGAATACAAAGAAGGTGTTTCTTTTGTTGTAAAGGCAGAGGGGAGGCAGCTTAGTTCTGTACCACTCTGAACTTACTTTGATCTTAATTTTAACATTAGTGTATTTCTGCTCATAGGTTTCATCTATCCTTTGCTATATTTTGGGTATCTTGAGAAAACATACTACAGAAAGAATATCTCCTGTCTCAGGAGAATCAATAACTAAAAATTTTCTGAGGTAAAATCATCACCACCATCATCATTTTATTTCATACAGATGAACTGCTGAGTGGATAGACAGACTGCAGTCTTCATAAAGAACAGATTCATAAATAGGTATCACATAATTTTGTGGAAAGAATTATATACTCCTTTAATTCACACAAAGCTAGATAGTCATATTTTCCCATCTATAAGACGCCTCATCTATAAGATGACTCCCAATTTTCCAACCCAAAATTACAGTTTCTCACCCACACAGTTTTCTGCTTGGCTTACTTCCATGTATAAGGCAGCCCTCAATTTTTAGTCTAACAGTTTTAGACAAAAACATAGTATTATACATGAAAAAATACTGTAATTAACGAAGAAACTCCAGAAGGTCTGAATCATACGGCACTCCTAGGCAAACACGCATAAGAATGTGGCCTGCTTCTGAATCAAAATTAAATAAAACTTGAAATGTTTTAAAGTGTGAAATATTGGTTATTTAATCAAGTGATAATAAATACACTAGTTATATCTACACATAATGTACTGCCTTACAGATTAGATCTTATTTGATTTCATGAAGGATTTACACAGCTGCAAAAAAGATGAATCAGCCCCAGACATGAAAAGGCTACTATTGTATCACTGCCTATCCTGACATAACAACATGTTATGTTATTTAATTACATTTTGCCAGATCAGTAAATAAAAGTTAAATGCCCTTTCCTCTGACTATCAAGAGGCATGTACATAACTGCTTGAATAAAATGTCATTTCCAATTTATTTTCATATAATAGGGTTGCAGTGTCCAATTTGTAGGCTCAGTGCACAACTGCAATAAGGTCAGAACCTGAAAAATTGTGATCATATTAGTGCTGCTTCCATACGACCTTGTAAATACATCTTTTAGCTCAACACATGCTCTGTCATGCAAGAAGAATACCTTGCCAAATGATTTAACTCAATTGAAGTTTCTGTAAAAATAATTCTCTGGTGGCACCTGAGATGTTAACAATCACTGTCTTTGCTCTTTCATTCTTCCTTTGTGGGGCTTTTTTTAAAGTGATAAGTATGTTTGGCTTTAAGGATGATAAAAATCTATACACAGAAACATTTTATATCTCAGTGGAATTTTGAGAGCAGTGGTACTAGTACCTGCCCTAATTAAATAAATTCAAATATAATGGATAGCCACTTAAAATGCAGTCTTTAGGAAACAACCGTATAATCCTGAAATGTATGCACTGGTAACTCTTATTGTATGCACTGTATGCACTGGTAACTATTATTGAAATGTGAGCTTTCCAGCCACTTACAGGTTAAAATTTGAGCAGTGGCTTAAATATAAACAAGTTGGTTGACTTATAAATCAGAACACTAAGCAGTTGCTGTGACTGAAGTAATGGCTACCAGCATGACCATTGAAGGCCCTCTACTCCATTGATCTTAAAACAACTAGTTTTGTTGGATTTTGGCTGAAGTATAAGACAATTTATCCATGAACATCTGTACTGCATGGCTGTAATGCTAGTCTGCTTTATCTGAATATGAAGTTCAAATTTCCCATCCAGCTCTAACATTGGAGCTGTAGCCTAAACAAGTGTTATTCCTGCCTATCTCTCACACACATTTTTGTTAGCCTCAAATGTTAGTCTGAATACCTTGACAGATTATACACAGAATGTCTGGTGGTAGTGGTGGCTCATGGAATTTTAAACCTGAGATCTATCACCTCTTGTCTTATACTTTTGTGAAGTCAAGGATTCTCAGCTGCAATGTGTCATGAGTGAAACTGAATTTGACAGTGAGGAATTGTCCATCAGAAACATGATTTCTCAGTAAGCAATTATGTGCTACACCTTTTCTAGTCGTCTGAGCACAACTCAGTGTGTTGGTTTTCTGCACATTTCCAGAAGGTGTGGTCTCTACGATATGGTAAAGTGTGGCTCCTCCTTGTGTCTTCTCACTACATTTTAAATCAATAAAGAATGCCTTTTAATGACTGCATCAGTACAACATGTTTGAATGGTTGTTTACTTGAGATGATATCCTAATCTTGATGGTTGTCTCATCACTTTGAAGCAAACACACACACACACACACAGAGAGAGAGAGAGAGAGAGAGAGAGAGAGAGAGAGAGAGAGAGGAGCTTAATGAAAATCTGTGTTCAGTTTTCAGCATCTCAGACAGTGTGAGACACTTCTTTGGGGACAATGACTCAGCAGCAGGAGCTAAACCATTAATGACTTATTGTGATTGATTTATATCTTTTAATCAATAAAGTTCCTTCTTAGATAGAAGTCATTGCCTACCAGCCTGTGTTTTTTTCAATGAACCGGTACTGTGTAAACAAGATAATCATTTGTATATAACATATTCATTTGTATATTTGAAATAAATTTGATATTAATTTATTAAAAACTGAGAGTTAAACAAGCTCTGTGACCTCTAGGAACCATTTAAAGAGCTGGCAATTAATGGTGAAAAGGCTAAGGGGCAAGACTTGTCTTGCTTGAACCTACTTGTCTAAGGAACCTATAACCTGGTTGGATAACTTAGTGAGTTAGATATCCTGCTGCAGAGTCAGAGGTTACGAATTCAATTCCCTTTGTATATCTCCAGAACAGCCAGTGTGTGTGGCTACACGTCAACCTAAACATCCCCAGGGTGCCCCCAGAAGAAGAGAATGGCAAGATATTTTGAATACTCTCTACCTAGAAAACCTTTGGGAGGGTTGTCTTGACGGTACAGTTATTATTATTAAGGGAGATATGCACAGGAGACACACAGATCCAGTTTCTCCAGTATACATACACCTAAGGTTTAAGGGGATTAAACAAAAGAAGAAGAAGATGGAAACCAGTATAGTAATTGCAGCGGTAGTACATCTCATCTGCTTTTTAAAGTGAAGTTCCAGTTCCATAGTTTTTCATCTGACCATACATGACAACCAATCTCTAGAAGAATCTTAATCTCCTTTTCCTTTTTCACTTGATGGCAGTTTCCAATTAGTGGTTCAAGACAGATGTTAAGGTCACAGGCCCCCTTGAATCCCTTAGTAAAGACATGTAAAATAGATAAACATGGTTTGGGGTTTGGATATGTGTGGTTTCCCTTCACATACACTGTGTTCATCCCAGCTGGAAAAAATGTCAGGAAGATATAAAATGTTTCCTTTTTCTTCATGCCTTTCCCTTCCTGAAACCTCACTGTACCACAAATACTGCTATGAAGCAGAAATTACTATCAATGCCCAGTGGCAGTAACTAAAGCAACAGGCCTTTCTTGACTCTTCCCACCATACAATCTGAAACCTATAAAATTCTGCCACCAAATATTGGCTGCAGTAGCTTTCTAAGTACTGCAGAAAAAAATTAGGAGTGGTTTGAAGGGAGTCTGACTTTCCATATGATGTGTTCTGCATACAGATTAAACAGAGAAGAGGATAAAATCCATCCTTGTCTGATACTTTTCCCTATTGGAAACCATTCTGTCTTTCCATATTCTGTGCTAATGACAGTTTATTGTACACAATATGAGTTGCATATAAGGAGAGTCAAATGTTGAGGCATACCCATTTCTTTCAATACAATCCAAGTTTCTCATGATCCACACAAAGGCCTTGATATAGGCTACAAAGCATAGACAGCTCTTGGAAATTCCTTAGTGCCCTCCAGTAGCCAGCAGATATTTGGAATATGATCTCAAGCGCCTCTTCCTTTTTGGAATCCAGCTTGACAATCAGGCACATATAAGGTCAAAGTCTTTGTTGCTACACCTTGAAATTAAAGCAATGGTCCTTGGCATCTCCTTTATTGGAGATTGGAATGTATATTGAGCATTGCCAATCTGTGGGCCATATTTGCAAATTTTTCTTACGATTTTGACAGATTGTCTTATGTGGCTTGAAACAGTTCTACCCATATCTCAACTACCCCTGGCTATTTATTTCTTCCTAGTTCTTTCAGAGCAGCTTCCACTTCATTTTCTAGAACTGCAGGTTCTTCCTAATGAGTTTTCTCTTCAAACAAGTCTCTCACCTTTTTACCTCTTCTGCATAAGTCTTCAGTTTACTGTTTTCAACTTTTCTTGATTTTCCCTCAGTCAGATAGTGGCCTTCCCTTTTAGTCATTCAGCATTCTTAATGTATGGTTAAATTTCCCTTTGAAACCTTGGATCTTCTGGAAGAGATAATGGTGTCAGTCCATGGTTTTTCTGGTTCACCATCAGCTGAACTTGATGCAGCAATCCTGATGGTACATGTTCATAGAATGAATGGCTCCCCATTCCCAACATGTTGGCTGAGATCAGTGGGACCGGGAGTCAGATAACTTTCAGAAAAATGCTCAAGGTCACAGCCAAAGTCATCCATTTGGTTGAACGAAAGTCAACGTTGATCAGCCACAATTCCCCAAGCCTTGAATCTCAGAATAGTCCTATAAGCTGCTTTTGAACACTTTGAGAGAATGGCTGGGATAAGGATCATAAAGCACTTCCAGTGTCAAGCAACATAAAATGGATAATAAAATATTCCTTCTTACGTAATTTGTCTCCCCAAGTCCCTGATCAGTATATCATATTGGCTAGATTTTGAAAGGATTCAGAGCCAGCACATACTTGAGTATGTGAGGAAATCCTGGTCAGACCTTGTTTTCCACATAAACAGAATCAAACAGATTTTTCATAGTCAACATATTCTTACTGGTGAGATTAAACCCATGAGGGGTGTTCACACATCAAGCCCTAGTATGCCTGCCTTGGTTCAATTATTAGGATGCTTAAAACTTTTGCGTTCACTTATTGAGTTATTTCATACAACAGCTGCATGACCTAGCCAGTATAAATAACCTTTGCATGTCAATCAGTGTGTATGCCTCCCTGTAAGCACTCTCTCTACCTGATATTCTGTGTATTGGTTTGTAACTTGTTATTCAGCATATTTCTTTGGCATTATTTCAGTAAAAAGAAAGCAATTTTGGACTAGTTTAGAGAATATGGGTGGGATTTTTTTAAAAAAATCACCACAGATTTCGATCAAAGTCTCCCAAAAATGCTCTTATTTTTAAACAATTATGAAACTTTTCTTTCCATACAGCCTTTTCAATTACAGTGGAATCACAAGTTACATAAAATAAATGTATGTGAAATAACATTTAATAATAAGTGCATTATGGAAAACAATCCACCAGATTAAATAGCCAATCATAAATATATGCCCATATAAGACACTTCATAACTTACTAAGTTGCCAATATGTCAAAAATTCAGCTATTTGAATTTGGGTGCCAAAGAGAGGTCAGGCACTTGATTTTTAAGGAGATGGCTTCATTAATATTTATACAGTGGACCCTTGTATAACAAACAGTTTGTATAACATAAAATCTGTACAACATAAAAAATTCTGGAGATAGGGGAAATATAATTGCCTATGGGGAGAATCCATACAACATAAAAATGGGATTACTCCGTTTTCAATGCATTCCTATGGGAAATTTGTATAAAGGAAAATTTGCTTGACATAATTTCATTTGGAACAAATTAATTCCTTTGTACAAGGTACCACTGTATTTTCATATAACAGGAGTATCATTTAAGCATTCTCATTGCTGTTGTAACCTTACATTTAATCATTTAGTAAGAAGAACATAGATTATCAGAAACAAAGAAGAAATATGGGCAATATGCATTTCCTTGGGATTGATTCCCTGATTAGTCACATGCAGAAAGCACCCATATAAGAAAGAGATCATATGTGGAAATTGCATGTGCATATATTTCAAGAAAATCAAAAAGGGTCTTAGTTGATATTAAGACATATTTGCCATGATGTATACACATCTGCCATTTTTCACTAGCACAACGGCAAGTATGTTTTTCCTTAAAAGTTAGTGGTGTGAGGGCTTCTTTCTTTTTATGAGTCCTTTAATAAAACCCACAACATTTTTAAAAGATCTGTTAGATTTTCACAGTGGTCGATCAAATTTAATGCAATGTAGGGAAAGCTGTAAAATATAAAGTAATTAAAATAATACAGATCAATGGGATATTAACTACAAAATCACTAGTTTTTTTAATGCTCATAAGTCTTGGTTTATTTAGCTTGCTTGAAACTGTATTTGTAAACATTAACAAGTCCTCAGTTTTCTATGGACTTCTCTAGGATAATGACAGATTCCCTCTGATGGATCAGCAGCAGTTGAAGCTAAAGTTGGGCTCAGTGGTTCATAGTGTCCATCCAGTTGTACACCTCTGTAATGAAAATGATGATTAAAATAGGCATTTCAGGTACACATAAAATATTCCACTAATATGCATAAGGCATTTTTATCCTATCCACTTCAATAGATCACTGTTCCATCTTTTTATCTTCAGAATTACAGCACCACCCTGAGTCTATAGAAACATAGTGGGCTAGACAGAAACTAGAATAAATGCTTGTTCTAAAAGCATGTTAAGATGAAATACTTTCAATAAAATTGAATTAGCCTCTTTGAAATAAACTGAGGTGGTTTGACACACTATTTCAAAGTGGGGAGGAAGCCTGCTTATGTAGGATTTGAAAACATGGAGGATTTCTTTGATATGTTTTAATTCAGAATTAGGTAACAAATATATTTATTGATTTTCTTGGTTGGTAATTGTCGTTTCCTTTCACTATAGATTGCTATTGCTCCTGTATTAGAAACATATACGGTTTTTGCTTACATCAAGTGATTCTGTCTAGAGCAGCTGGGCTATAGCTTCACGTTTGTGTGACTGGATTCATTCCCATCATCTATATCGCTCTCCTTGTTATTTGCCTGCTTGCCCACTTAAAACTTTATTTATTTGCTTAACACCAGCAGAGAATTATACATTTGTATGATTGTTTGCTCAAAGAGCCCCTTTAAAGATCACTTGCAGAAAACATGTCATAGGAAAAAGAAGAAGTGTCTGCAAAGCTTGGGTTTTCTTTCTATAAACAGGTTCCACAGGGGTTTGGGCCGAAAGTTTATTCCACTTACAGTCACCAACCATAACTTGAAATGCTGCCTATCATTTCTGTGGTGCTGTTTTACCCATCTCTGAGAGACAACCCTGGAGTCCTGTGTCCCAGTGGGTCACAGGGCAGGGAAAGGGACTGTGATGAAGGTACCAGGGAAAGAAACAGGCAGAAGCAGTCTCCATGGCCGAACTACAGAGGTTTGCAGGATCCCTGGTTTGCAGTCCGTCAAGTCTACCTCATTTCCTAATTGGTGAAGTTTATACCATAATTATATTGTACTTGCATGAGTTCTCAGATTTTTTAAATTGCAGAATGTACTGCCTCAGCTATGAACATAGTGTACCGCTCAGATCAGTACTTTTGGGCTCCGTTTTTGTATGAAAGCTGTTGTGAAGACCTCCCTAAATTACCTGAGGAGCCTTGGGAGAGAGGACAGGCCCTTTATTCCATTGTTATCCCTGAAAGAAGGGTGGGTTCCTTGTTTCTCTTTTAAAGTTGCAGGGTGGGAGCATTAGAGGCAATGGTGTGCTGTGGAAAGCAGTTCAATCTCTCCCCCCCCCCACACACACACAACACCCTTTGAAGTCAAATGAAACACTGCTTTCAGGGTTAAAGCAAGCCGACAATTAGAACTTTTATTTTAGGAGAAACTAATAATCAGGATGTTGGAAAAGCTTGATGGGACATTCCAAAACTTCTTTGCCTATGGTCAGTGATTGTCAGGTTAGGTGCTAAGAACCTAGTTCATCAAACCAGGCCATTAAATGGTGTCACAAGCAGCTGTGCAACATGTTGCCGTCCTTCTTTGTAAATCCTCGGGGATTTACAGCCACATCCACTAGAGCAAGAGTATCTAATATTTATATTCTTTTATTATTTTGTTTCACTTGGAACAAAACCCACAGATTTACATAAAATCCATCGCGGTGTGTTAAAAAATAACAGGGTGCACAGGCAGGATTTATAGTCATACACAAAGCACAGAGTAGTTCTACAGGACTACGGGCAGCTGCATCACGTTCATTTAAAATATGTTTTATTCACTCACTAGACATATTAGGAAGGACTTCATACTGTCTGCATCAAATCTGGTAATAACAAATAGGTTTTTAAAATATCCTAAAACACAAAGGAATGCAAACTAAGTCATTTTGTTAAACTAGGCTGCTATAATTCCAATTTCCCTAAAAGATTTTGCATAGAATTTGCTGCTTGATAAAGACATTGCCATCCCAACACTCTCTGCTCTCGCCTTTTTAAAAAGCATTTTTTCTAGTCCTCATAGTTAACGGTACCTAGGTTGTAATGTGTCCATCCCATTTACAATAATTTACATATTACGATCATATATATTTTTCCTACTGCTGCCTCTTTTGTCCCCAAAAGCCAAAATCCTACATGCACCAAAACATATATCTTCAGTAATGTTTTTTGCAAATGTACAATATATTTCTTTATGAATAGACAAATTATGTAATTTTGTAACATTTTTATTAGCCAAATCATAGAAGAGTCATATGGGAAACAATAAATAGCACTACTGGTTACAAAGAATCAATTCAGGCTGTTATTATACAGTTGCATGTGATTGTTCAAGATAGTATGAACAAGAATCTTACAATACTCTAATTGTTCTATGCACTATTAACATTTATTTTATATACACAATAAATGCATACATGCATACACACAATATTAATATATGTTAATTACACACGTATACACACACGTTGTGTAATTAATATATATTAATATTGTATGTGTGTGCATTTATTTTATATATGCACACACATATAAAATAAATGTAAATCATGCAGAGAAAAATTAGAATATTGTAAGATTCTTATTCATATGTGTATACAGTATATAATATGGCAACTGTTGACATCTAGAGAAATCTGTAATGACAGATATTGCAAAGAATATGGCTGATCTCACCATGTGGGGTTTGTTTACTTGTAAACAGTCAGTTAAGGATTTTTATTCCCTTGCTTTTCTACCATAGTGTGCATTTCACTGTAGAATTGTTTACGAATCTACTTACCCATTGACAAAGGTAATATTTTTAAGAAGAAAGGAACGATACGTATTCAATACTCCATTTGTAGCTGTTCAAAGGAACTGTTTGATTTTTATGTCTCTTTATTTGACTAGCTTTCCAATTTTCCCAGGTAACAAGTTTTATTCCCAATGCCAGGATACATTATAACACCACAACATGGTGAATACGCAGAGCAAAATTACCTGGCTACAGTCCAGTAAGGACTTGGACTATTTGAACTCGTGGCTACTAATGGGCTGAAGTAAGCCAGCTTCTGTGTTGGACAGAGATCACTTAATATTATAACAATCAAGTGCTCTTTCTCAAAAATGTATTAATTGCCCCACATTTATTATTTTAGAGGCTTAGAGATCTCTACACTTCAATATGACTTTGATTTTTTTTTTCAGATATGTGATAGAACAAGAACCTTAAAAGAGCCCGGCTTTACCAATAACAGTACAAAAAGTTATATAAAAAAGGAAGAAGCACTTCAGATGGTTGCCAAATTTCAGTGCTTTCTGAACCTGCAAACAAACAAACAAACAGACACACACACACACACACACACACACACACACACACACCTCTGCATGCACACAAATCATATTTTTATTCCTTCTCCTTCACATTTTTAAGAGAGCAACTTTCAGTGGGATGTGCATATGACTTTTGATGCAAAGTATCATTTCAGAATATTCCAAATATTCTTAAATGTTTTTGTTTTGATAAAATATCATTGATATAAATGGGGATTTTTCAACAACAATGAATACTTGGGTTCTGTAGGAGAAACCAACATGCTGTGCAATATGTGTGCTGAAATGAAGTACACTATTTGACTGCATTATAGTAAAAGCTCCTTCCTAAAAATTTCCAGTGTCAAAAATGCTTTGATTTTAAAATGTATTTATTATATAGTGTTTATCTAACAAAAGACTATATTGTAATATTACACAGTTGTCCTGTTTCAACTCTAAACTGTATAGACTTTACTAGGACAGACATTCTGTTGTACTAATGATTAACATAATCAACCACAGAAACATTTAAAAAAATACTAAATAAGCCTTTCTGAAAATATGTTAATAGGGTTAAAAACATGGGCAATTATTAAAGGTCTCCTCCTCCTTCCTAATCCACAAGTCCCACTGGACTCAAAGAGAATTGTTTCTGAGCAAAGAAGAAAAGAATAGTAAACCAGTTATGAATATTTCCTAGCTAGAAAACTCTGGGAAGTGTCACCATAAGCCAGAAGTGACTTCGCAGCATGCAATTATTATTACAGATGCTTTGGAAATGCATACATCTCTGTAAATAGAAAAAACACTTATATTTATTTTAATAAAGTTCTACTTGAAAGTTGGCTCAAAAGCAAGGAAATCTTCTAGCTTAATTCTCATAATTATTGCCTTGCAGCCCCATTCACAGGTTCTCCAGGGGCTCAAAACATTTATTTTCAAATGCTGAAAAATCATTGGTGAATTAAGGTACATTGAAGTCCCTTTTTAATAGTGATGATAAGATCAACACTTATGAGATCATTTTACAAGCCCCTGTAATTTAAGGTCTACTCTTATTCCAATAAAGCAGCAGAAATGTGCTGCTTAAGGATGGGAAAGAAAGTGAATAAACATATCTTCTTTTATTGCTGATGTTGTTTTATGAGCATATTCAGGCCTTGACAACATATCCTGCCTCCCAACTTGGAATACCTTGAGTTAAAATTAGGCAGCCCTTCCCAGGTCCACATGGTCATATCCTCAACCGTTCTGGCTGGAATGTCTTGCAGGCAGGAATAATTCGACTGTTTAAGAAGGTGTGGGGGGGGACTAGTTATATTAGAAAAGTGGGAATACTATACAGAACACCTTGTATTGACTTTTTTTTTTTTTTGCATCTTGCAGTTGCGTTAACATTATGTCCGAACATTTACGGAATGTAGTAACATCACGTTTCAGAAGTAAACAGTAGAATCCACCAACGTGAACGGGGATAGTTTGAGAGCCAGAAATGCCCTTTGCAGTGTCTCATCCCACAAACCGACTTCTGCAACGGGGGAAAAAGAAAAGGAAGTAGCCGTAGCTAAAAAGCGGGAAGGTGGTCCAGACGCTGTCGGTGAACAAAAAGACCTTGAGCCCCAGGCAAAGCCTAGGAAAGACGCTTCTTTACAGGTGGCTCTGCCAAGGGTCTGTGAGCGTTTACTGATGCCCGGTCCGTGGAGGTCTCCGTAGGAAACCGGACATCAATTTTGTGGAGCGAAATCCCTCTGCTGCCGAGAGAGATCGCCTTTTACTTCTCTCTGCCCTAAAATAGTCCTTTTGATGTAAGCCCAGATATATGGGCATGTCCTCGTTCTGCCTTACAACCCACATGCTAACGCAGAGATAACAGTACTAAACGGGACGCTGCCATCTAAGCCTGATGTGGTGTCGTTGCTTTTCCCAAACTGCGGATTCCAGACAAGAAATGAAGGGGAACCAAAAATAAAACAGAAGCATGATTAATTAACTAAATGTTCTGGAGATGCAAAGAACCGTCTAAAAACGACAGACTGCAGGATGCAGATAGTCAAGAGTGTGTTTACAAACTGCTTTTATGTGATGCCCTACAATAAAATATGGATAGAAGCGGAAGAACTGATAACAATTCTAATTTATTTTCAGTTTCTGCCTCGTGGCAGAATATTGTCAGATGGAGCCTCCTTACAGATGAGAAGTTTGTCGGCGAGGGCTATTTTTAAACCTGACACCTCCTCTCTAAATTAAAATAGCCCAGGCTTCCTCTTCCTAAAGTATTTCCAAAACGTTTCTTATCGTTGGTTGGATGGAGGTCCAGCTCTGATTAAATGGCCCGATACCTTTTGTTTTAAAGTTCCATCTGTGCCTCTTTCAGAGATGGCAGCCTCTGACCTAGAAGGAGGAGGTGGTGGAGAGTTAGACTTGCGCACATCGAAACTGGCTCCTTGTCCACCTTGAAAGCGGTCTGTAGACCGTTCCTAACCCTGGCAGTCTGATCCGGCATCTGGGGCTGGCTCCAAAGAGGAAATGCATGCAAAGACCCGTAATACCCGAACCTTAAACAAGGATGGGCGCAATCCACCGGGACTGTCTGCTTGCAGAATCCCTGTTTCAGACCGACACCGGTGAGACTTCCTCCCCCATTCATTTCTTTATGGTACTGTAAGGTGGCGCCGGCTTCCGTGATGGAACAAGGGCGTGCAACCGCCGATGGATGGATGCCCTTATAGGATACCTAAGCCTCACAGTACGCAACTGCCCTCCCTTCGCTGTTCCTTAGGTTGAGGCTGCCACTACTGCCAACTTCACCTTTGTTCAAAACCCGACGCGTTTCGTGGGTCAAACCAAACGCCTGGCGTTTGCACGCGGTGGCGGCGGCGGCCAGTGCTTCGCCAGTTCGAAATGATTTTTTCCAACACCTTCCCCCGAAATGCATTGCTCGGAAGCAAGTTTGCTTGACTAGCGGCAAAGACAAAATGCCAAAGAGAGTCATGGGTTGGGTGCCTCCGGGGCCCGACCTGTTAGAACAGCCCAGACGTCACCATAAAGTGAACCTCCTGCTGCCAAGGTTCCAGCACCCCTTTACCCGTCTCCCGAATATATTGGCTTGGACGTCAGTCCCCTTGATTTCTCGCTAGAATTTATTTTCATATAAATGCATTTAGCATCAGGCTGCTGATTTTCCAGATAGATTGTCATGACCTTTCCGTAGCAGTCTAAAACAGGATGGCTGGGGGGCAATCAAAAAAGGTTTTGGCACACCTGTGTGTGTGTGTGTGTGTGTGTGTGTGTGTCTGTCTGTCTGTCTGTCTGTCTGTCTGTCTGTCTGTCTGTGTCTGTGTCTGTGTCTGTGTCTGTCTGTCTGTTTGTCTGTCTGTCTGTCTGTCTGTCTGTCTGTCTGTCTCTCTCTCTCTCTCTCTCTCTCTCTCTCTCTGTGTGTGTGTGTGTGTGTGTGTGTGTGTGTGTGTGTGTGTGTCCATACACTTAGGGACAGATGATTGTAGACATCATTAGAAGAACAGTTACGGTACCAAGTCCCGATTTTACTGGACAGGATTAGGCAGGACACCGGAGTTCCACCTCTCTAACCTCAGCCTAAATTCACAGTTCCTTAAACTTACCCTTGGAATTTATTTTTTCATTGTCTGAATGTTACAGGAAAAAAAACCCTTAAGTCTTCAACGCACCTGATTGGTGGGACTTGAGAAGCATATGGAAGACTGTGGTCAAAGTCAGTTCGGGAAGGAAATACATCTGTAAAGCTGAGATCTCTTCTAGGAATGTAGCTTAGGTCTGTACAATTACGCTGGTCCAAACCATGGTTCAGTTATGTTCCATCGATCCCATAAGGTGTCTGTCAAACAAAATGTCCCAGCCTTGTGAATACACCACACCCCTTTTTCTTACCTAATAAAAGGAAATGCCTGAGATCCAGTCCATTCTGAGTACCTGGAACTGGTTGATCACTCCTTTTTTTTAATCTCTAGTTTATGTTTCCAGCAGACACTGACACTACTTGCGAAATTGGGCAGAAATGCGTTTCAGCCAAAGCTGGGAGGAGAGAGAATGACTTCCTTTATGCTTTGCTTCTTGGCTGAGAGACTTGAGCTGGAAGGTTGCTGAACATGAACGTCGTTGAGCCTGTGCTTCTGGGTACCAGGAGAAGCTCGACTGTTTGAGACAGGAAAGAAAAATACGCAAAATAATACCCTTCCCAGTCTACTATTTGGGGGGGGGGGGGCATTTCTATAGAGAGAGCGGCTTACGAGGCAGCCTGTCTTGCCATGACTTCATTGGAGAAGCTAACAGAGCAGAGACCAGGTGTCCTGGAAAGGGTGGTGCTGGTGGTAGTCCTGCCTAGTGAATAGTGACATACTCTAGCATTGTACCCAGTCTTTCCCTTTCAGTCAGTAGGAAGCTTCGTATTAGGGGATAAAATCAAACGGCGTTATAGGTCGTGTGGTTCAGTGCGTAAGGTCTCCGACTAGGTCCCAGACTAAGATCAAGCCCCCACTCGGCCACCACATTGACTTGGGCCTGGCTTGTCTCGCGCGGTTGTTGTTTTTTTAAGGAAAAAGTGGGAGGGCAGAGCAAGGCACCGCACTTTGGCCACAAAAGAGGAAAGGCGAAATAAATACAATGAACACACCATGCGTAATAGCAATAAGAGAACGCCAATGAGATTAAAACCGGCACGTATGGCAGAAGCTACATAGAGATACCAGGATGTTGTAACACATACCAGTGAAGTTTGACGATACAGCGACAAGGGAGAAGCGGGCAGGCGGATGGTGGACGCTGTTGTCCGTTCGCTGGCTTCGCCTGGGCTTGAAAGCCACTGTCCCCGCCTTACCGCTTAGTCCACGATCAAGGTAATCTGTGTCCTTTTAGGAACCCTATTTTCGAGGTAGGTTTATTTAGACCCCGCTTTCTAAAGGAAGCTGGATTTTGAGGAAGGCACAAGGTAACAAACACTTCCCAGGCTTCAGCAAGTAGCGACAGTTCTTAGCGCACGGCTTCCCGCTTCCTCGGAGCTGGGTTTTCGAAGAACGGAACTCGCCCGGGCCACGGTATTGTTGTCACAACCGGCACGGGGAAAAATGAGAACAACGCCAAAACTTTGGCGAGGCGGGACGACGAGCCGTGAACTTGAAGGCGCCGCCGATCCTGCTGCAGTTGCTGCCGCCGCCGCTTTTAACCCGAGGGAATCATTCTTGACTCCCTCCCTATTGTGAGCCCCAGGTCCCGGCGAAGAGGTGCTGTTCCGACTCCCTTGAACTTTACTCAACTTTTAGACTCTCGGCGGCCGACTAGCTCCCTGGCTAATTTCAATGAACTTAACACGGGGCACCGTCTAACCTCAGTTGATTTTAGTACCTAATTTATCCAGCCCTCATTTGCAAACTGTCTTCTCCCAAGTCGTGTCAACGAAAGGTCAACTCTACTCAGCAATTATATTCAGTTTCCTTTCCCTTTTTTTTAAAAAAAAGAAGGAATTGAGGAAAAAAGAGAGAAAGGGGAAGAAGGGCTTCAAATCAAGTTTTTATCTTGAATTCCTGCGTGTTTCAAGCACCCCGAATTAGACTTTAATACACTAGGTGAATGAAGAAAAAATTCCAGCGGTAATGAAAATTAATGTGACACCATATCCCTGGAATGTACTGAAATGCACTGGGTGTGAATTTAATTTACTGTGTTTTATTGTATGTTATTTAATTTTCAGGTTACCGATATAATGTTAGGGAAATGTTTCAATTTCCAACAGTACCAATACAAGGCTGGTGTGTTCTGGAAAGACATGGAAGACGAATAACATCAGGTTTAACTGCTATTCTTCCACAATTGGTAGCGTTGTGGCCTGGCGTAAGTTGGAAATATCTAATGGAGACAAAAACGGGGCCTCTGGCTCTTCCTCCAAGTAATGGAGAAAGTAACAACAACAATAGCAACAGAAGGGGGGGGCTTTGCAGGGCCGATTCCGTGCATCTCGCCGTAAAGCCAACCAATAAGTTGACCGCCCTGATTCCTGAGGAGATTTCAGACGCCACAATAGTTTAACTGGGTGTTGCTTGATGTGAAGCAACTTGGGCTGGGCCACTGTGCTCGAAAACAAAACAAATACACACACACTTCTAAGTCAGGCGCACAGCACGCAGGCGCGCGCGCGCGCACACACGCACGCACACACACGCAGCCCGCCAGAGCAGTGCCATTTTGCAAAGGGAGCAACGCATCACTTACCCTAGCCAGAGTGCCGATTTTCTGCATAGGCTGCCGGTAGAGCTGAGACCTCAAAAATGCAAAAAAAAAAAAAAAAAAAAAAGGTGGAAAGAGGAGCGGGAACGCGCCCGCGCGCATGTATGTCTGCGTGTCCATGCTCCCCCCTCTTTTCCGTTTTCTTTTTAAACAAAAGGAAGTCACAGAGAAGTTAAGAGTACAGCGCTCTCGTGGTCTTTCTGGCTGCCACCATCGAAACAAAGATCTGAGAGTTAAGGAAGCCAGACCATGCCAGATCTATACAGAGAGAGAGAGAGAGAGAGAGAGAGAGAGAGAGAGAGAGAGAGAGAGAGAACAGGGAGCGGGAAAAAGACGAGGGAGATTATAGTCAGGGCCAAATCTCAGTTCCACTTTTCCCTCTAGCTAACTGGAAGAATTAACACTCTGGAGGTAAGAGAGGAGAAAGGGCGGGCGCGGGGAACCAGGTCTCCTGACAATAACTCGTATTTTGTAAACAAAGCCGTTGGCCGCAAAAAGCTCCATAGTGGTAGCGTGTGTTTCAGGAGGGGGGGGAGTGTTTTGTGGCGAAGTAAATGTAAGGGGCGAACGTTAACAGGAGCTTGGTAAAGTAGAAGCAAACACGAATGTTGAGACAATGAAAAAGATAACTCGCCATACAGCGGCCCGTCCCTCCGTCCCTCTGTGCAAGAACAGAGAGGAGACCGATAAACCTGTTGCCCTGGCTCTTTTTATTTTAATGTCCCTTTCACAAAAAGCGATTCTGAACAACTTCCTTCTGGAAGGAAACTGGCAGCAGACAATATAGATTCGCAGGTTAAATGCGCTGGGCAAAAAGTAGGGGGTGAGTAAAAGGCACAGGGACCCGCGATAATAATTTTAAAAGCAGGGGGAGATCAACAGTTGTGACATTGGAGGGGGTTTTTCCTCTTCCCCGCCCCCCACCGTTTCGAAAGGGGGAAAAAACCCATCTGTTTACATAAAGAATGACCGGTCACGTGAATAAGGTGTGTCCCTGCGCATGCGCGCATTTAGGCTTCAATCCTCTTTTTAAAAGTCCCTTCGGCAGCAGGGCTATAAATATGCTCTACCGACGTTAGGTTGTAGGGCTATAATAAGCTTGCGTCGAGACGTTTGATGAGTACATCTCTCCTTTTTTTCTAACTTCTTATAGTAAAATACAATCTATGGAAAGCATCCTCCAAGTCAAAACTCGAACCTGATTCCGATTTCTGTCGACAGAGTGAGGCTGACTTATTTGCCACCACAAGGTTGCGGGCTTGGTTGCGGTGCTGCTCAGCCTGAACCTCAATTGTCAGAAGGGTATCTGTTGAAATTATTATTGAAGAGTGAAAATGCGTCCCGTCCTGAAAGTGCAGGACCTTGGTTGGGTTTGCAGGGTGAAGTGGCTACTCGGCCGGTGACCATTTCATGTCGTCGTCGCCATCACCATCACCATCATGTTAGAACTGCAGAGCTGAAAGGGACCTATAGATCATGCAGTTCCCCCCCCCCCCCCCTGTTACGAAGGCACAGTGGGGAATCGAACTCCCAATCTCCGGCTCCACAACCAGAAAACTTAAACCGACTGAACTGTTCAGCAGGGGCCTCCTGGTGCAGTGGTTAAATGCCTGTACTGCAGGTAAAACTGTGCTCACGACCTGGGGTTCAATCCCAGGTAGCAGGCTCAAGGTTGACTCAGCCTTCCGTCCTTCGGAGGTCGGCAAAATGAGTACCCTGCTTGCTGGTTAGGGGGGGGGCAATGTGTAGCCTGCATAATTAATAAAAAACTCTCAACCGCCCAGAGACTACTTGAAGTGGTATGGGGAGGTATATAAGCAGAACAGTTTGCTTTGCTTTGCTTTGATAATTGGTGTGGCCAACCGGAGCTTGGCAGTTCTGGAGAGGGGTTGGACTTGATGATCTTCTCTAGTTTCCCATCCAGGACTGCCACTGTAAAATGGTGGCGGTGGTTATGCGACCAGATTCTGTTTAAGCCTGCTTTTTCTCGACACCACCACCCATGACCACGGAACCATCCATGACCACTTGAGCCAGTTTGAGAGGAGTTGGACAGAAGGAGAAAATGGACCAAACTGTAGGGTTTTCTTTTTTAAAAATAATTAATTAATTAATTAAATGGGAGAGGAACAACTTCTGAGTTCCTTCCCCACCACCACCACCCCACACACTGTATGAGACATTGCCCTCTTTTGCACATATTTAGCCTCACGTACAGCCAAGGGAGGCTTAAGTCCTGTTAAGAATTAACTTAAGTCGGTGCCCTCTTGCTGACTTCGGTGGGACACTGGAAGATGAAATCCAAGCGCTTTTGACCGCATTGTGAAGCCGAGCTAAACATGGTTTCCACAGTCGACTGCTGTTAAACCTGGTGTGGGATTTCTTTCCCGCAAGAAGGGTCTGGAAGACAAGTGTTCCTCCTGTGTAATTTCATTGGTCTCGCTCTCTCCATTGCTCATTAGGATGATTCTGTTTTAAGGCGCCCCTGGCCTCTTTTTTTTTTTATCCCCTCCCTTAAATTCATAGTTCCTACAAGTGACGAAACCTGCGCGTATTTATCTAGAAAAGCGACTGCCTCTCAAACCATTGGCATATTTCACGAGGCGCTCGAGAAGGCTCATATCTGCAAATGCTTTGCGCCTTGATTTACGAAGAAAGGCAGCTGGTCTAACAGGGTCGGGTGGAGCCGAGCAGCACCAGCGACGGCTCAAGCGTGTTTCCTCTGCCTTTTCACTCGGAGTCCGCCGTCTACTATCGTAACTAGGAGGCCACGGGAGTACACAGGCCTTCCCCCCAACCCCCCAACCCCCCCCCCGCCGCCGCCGCCCCTCTAAAATTACTCGGCAAGAGCCCTTCAATGAGATGGATGGAAACCGAGGCTGGTGATGAGGCGGGAAAGTGGGACGAACCAGACTCGTGCCTTACTCGGGGAACTGGACTTTTCGGGGGACAAAAACACCCCCGGGGGCCCTAAAGGGACAAACAAGGGAAGAGTGCTTGGGAGCCAACTAAAGATGGTGCGTGATAAATTTAATAACAAGGAGACGGGAAGATTGGGGTAAAATCGCATTGACCCGTGGGGAATCTATCCCATAATAAGCAGTTCGGAGTCGCCTCTCCCAGGCTTCTCGGCCCAAGCGACGTGAAATGTCCGGTCATCGACCGGGTTGCAAAGAATGGGCCCTTCCTGAGAGCGGCCTGCCGCCGCCGCCGCCGCCGCCGCCGCTGTTGCTTCCCCATCGCTCTACCGAGACTCTCGCCTTTTTAGCTCGGCTTGTGTGTGCGTGCGTGTGTGTGTGTGTGTGCGTGTGTGATGCCCTGTTGTATCTCCGCTCTGCTTTATGAACCTTCTGTGCCTTGTTTCATTGCGATCATACTTAAGCTCGCGACGTCTGAAAACAAACACGCGCATATTATTCCCCGACCCAACTAGTTTGGGAGCTACGCCAGGCGGTTTCCCGATGATTTAGGCTCTGTGTGGTTACCTTCTCTAGACAGTTTAGGAAGTGCTGGGAGTTATAAATATTCAACAGCACGTGGAAAGCGGTGCCCAAGCGCGGGGAGAGCGCATGCGCCGCCAGGCCAACATCAAACGCCAAGCGCTGTGTGTGTATTTAAAGAGAAAAAGCCTGTTTCATGTGTGGCGTCGGGAAACTCGCCTCACAAACCCCCTGGCAGCCTCGATGCAGCCGGAACGCACAGCGAGGCTTCTAAAACCGCGACATTTTCTTGTTTTCCAGGAACTCTCCTTAGTCAAAAGCAAGACTCTGCAATCTCTTCATTCCCAGATTCACTTCTTTCCCTGAAATAGGCACTATCGAAAAGGAAACACACGGTCAGGAGTGGGGGCCGTGTGTTTGTTAGAGACAGTTATTTCTGGATTTCTGCCTTATTGCTGTATTCCCAAATAGCAACGGCACGGTAGCTGTGTAACTTGCAGTGCAAGGAATTGCAAAATTTTACAGAAAATACGCGCGAGGAAGGCTCGCGCACAATTTATAAAATCTATTTTTTTATTTATTTATTGCATGTTTACGTTGCCTGCCTCCCGGTGGAAATACACCGTCGTGGTTATATGCTTGGTTTTTATATTTCCATATTGTGCAATATATTTCCACACAATTACTTAGTCCGTGGAACGTTAAGCACCTTTGAGACCCGTTGATGACAAGAGAGCCGAGTTAAAACACATCCTTAACATTCCCAGTGAACGGGCTTTTCAAATGCTTCATTTTCATGGGATTCATTTTCCTGGATTCTGTCGTGCCGGGGGTGTTTCAGAAATGTGGCCATGCTGCGTTCCAAAGTGGCGTCTTCGGTTTCAGAAATGTGAACGGTCACGCAGTAACAGGTAGACTGTGTGCACTTATGGACCGTGACTCCCTTATAAAGGTGTGCCTACGCGCCTGCGTATGCATTGGTGAACGTTAGTGCCTAGGTTGCTGAGATGGCCTCGAGTCATTGACCCTGATTTTAGCGAGCTTGTATTTGGACTGCTTGGCCTAGGCAGGGGTTCCCTTTGGAAGGCGTTGGAAAACCAAGGGGGTCCATCAACGCGGCAGACCAGGTGGCGGTGGCATGGGTGCTGGTAGACACCACGAGCCCCTCCTGTTACAATAAGCTACCGATCTGTTTCAGATAACATTCTTCCAATGTTATCTGAAAGAAGGGACGGTTTCCCCCTTCCCACCCTGCCCAGATTTTCTGATCTAGGCGTCTTCTTTTGTCCTTTCCTCTAACTCTTTCAGAGGACTGCTCGCAAGAACTCCGGGCGGAGTTGGGGAGGGGGGGGTTCTTGTGTCTTTTTCTTTTGCTGTTTTAAATCTTGATCGAGTTCTCCATCTTCCGGTTATTATTTTAATAGTATGCCTGTTACTTTAATTCCACAATGGAACATTTGCCAGGGAGGTGGGCTATGTGGCACGTTCTCACGCACGTGTCTACGTATATTTTCAACGACGCAGCGTGTTAGTCCCTGTCGACAGGCATGCAAAAAATAAAAAACCAAGTACTAAGACTTTTATTTCAGCGTTTTCACGGATTACAATCCAGAAGGCTTTGTGTGCTTGTGTATTTGTATGTTTCTAATGTATGCATGCATGTATATGAGTGTGAGTAGGTGTGATTTTTAAATTTATTTTATGTGAGCCAGTGTGATTGTATATACATTAAAATTGTACTTACTTTGATTCATAATGCTTCAAAAGCCCAGCTCCAGGAGGGGGTGTCATCTGGAAACGTCATGCTATTTTATACTATCATTCTAAAGCTGAAATAAATGTTACCCCAATTGATGACAGCTTCCAGCTGCACGGTAAAAATAGCCCTCTGGATTCACATGATCGTGTTTCTTGTTAATCGAGGGAGAAGCAAGCCTGATTTACGGGACCTAGGAGGGGAAGGGCGGGCTTAAAGTTGATTTTTATTACATGAAAAGATTACAATGGGCGCTGATAGAAGCGTGTGCCCATTTTATGTGACTGGATTTCTTGTCCGTAATTAATAAAGAAGTGGACAGTCGTCATTTCTTTCATTGTTTTGGCATCTTTATTATTACATACATGCATATAGCCAGTTAAGTTAACAATGGGCTGAGCGCAAATGAATTAGGTGGAAAATGTCCAGCAGGGAGGAGGGGAAAGAGAGAGGAGAGCAAATGTGTCCTATGATAAAAGCACAAGAGCAACGGAATGAAAATTATCTGAAAACCAAAACTACTGCTCAAAACAAAAAGCAAGCCTGAATATGGGATGTGCCTCAAAATGTTCAACCGCCTCAGATAATGTGCCCATCAGATACAGATTAGATAGAAATATAGAGGTGGTGTATATTTTCAGACCACAACAAAAACAAAGGCATGTGAAAACACAAAAGCAATATAGGGAAACCATTAAAGGTGTAAAAACTGATGTGTCATGATTTGGAGGGGGTGGGGGAATGTCCTTTCCCCGTATTTTTTAAAGGCAACCACTGTTTCCACATATAGCATCAGCCCACAACTGGTCATCAGACCGCATCTGTAAATTAGTCCGCGAATCACTTTATTCTGTGGCTTCATGGTCCCATCTTGCTTCCATCTTGAAAATCCTAGCATTCAATTCTTTGACATAGTCTTTTTTAACGGTTTCCCATTGGAGAGTGGCTCACGATCGTGTATTATTGCATTATCCACGCACATCACGTCTACGAAGGTGCACAGAAAGATGGCATATGCCCACACAAGTAAACAATAACGTAAGGCAACACAGTGATTCCATGGCTAGCATCGATGCATGAATAAATATGAAGTCGAAGTAGCATAGCAGTGCCTGTTTTCAGAAGCAGGATTCATTTAAGTAAACCTACGTTTCATTTTCAGCCTAAACATACGAAATTCTCTACCACTGCTAATCCTATTAGACTCTAGGGTACCGCACTGAATTCTAGGATGCTTTATTCACTCTTCCTTGTCCTGAGTGCATCTTTCATCACAATGCCTTCTAGGTACACCAATCCCATTTACCTCCCTTCCTATTCTTACTTAATGTCCAATTTCAGAATGGGAATCAAAGGGAATTCTGTAAGACTTCTTCTGAAACCTCAATAATTCAAACTGGAATTTCATGTCTCTGATGGTTCGAGTTGAATAATCATGAGAAATGAATAACATTCATTAGTTAGGGTCAGGCTACAAATACATATACAGTCAAAACCAGAGTCATTTATGCCTTTTATGTCGTTTTTTTCTTCAAGGTATTTTTTTCACATTTGTAAACACTACCCTTAGTGCTGTTGATGCAACATATACAAAACATTGGTTGCTCACCAAGTGAGTAGAATATCTTCAGCTCAAAATTCTTGGCAATCTTAGTCATCAAATATGTCTTTATTTCAAACAGGGCTTAAACTGAAGACTGAGCCTAGTCCATTTTACTAGGAAGGTAATTCTCTTGGATCTTAGTTCCAAACAATTAAGAATAGAAAGGAAAGCCTCTGCATGTATAGCCAACAGTAAAATACTCTAAATTTAGCCACATTTTCCCCAGGTAAATATATGCAAGACTGCAATCTTAAAATCTCATTATTGCTATCAGAAATGGTACCCTGTCTTTTTTTTAGAAGAGGAGAACGAATGATACCATTAGCAGGGGAACTGTTTACAAACAGCCTTCAGGGTGCAGACTGCTGCTGCCTACAGGTTTCATAGAAGAGTAGAAGTCTGACCTTCTTCATGCTTACTTATAAGTAAACTCAACATTGTGCTGTACTCAAATTATCATGCAGTCAAAGATTTCTACCTGTGGTTAGTGAGGGCATATAAACGCCACACAAGCATGGTCCTGTCCAGGCCTTTTGGTCATTTTTTCTGGGTGGTCCTCTAAAGCTCCACACAGGCCTTGAAAAAAATCTTACCCTTTGCTAGATGATGGAGAGTCATGGATAAAGCTACATCAAAACCATCTAAGCTACAGGCGACGGCCTCAATAATCTAAGTGCACAGCTCTGCACGCCCCACAAGCTTGCTTTAGCATTGTCTGCTGCTTCTACTAAATAGGCTCTAAAATTCATATTTCTCAACCAGCATTCCCATCTTTCCAGACCTAATAGTCCATGAAGAAAAGTATGAAAAATGCATCTCAGAAAGACACTGAAAGGACCCACACACAATGACATACTGCACAGAAGTTTAAAAGGCCATTTAATGCAAACCTCTCTCCTTAATAGCTTTCCTGTCAGGTCTTTAAAAATATTAATAATAGTGGAAATAATAATTATTATTATAATAAAAGTCTTGTCCAGGTATTGATTTCTCCTATCAAGGTACTGCTAGGCATAATTAAGCATTCTTACAAGAAATTACATTCCCCGCCCCAATACACACCAATTCATAAATAGAAACCTCTTCAGATCCAGGCAAAGATAGAGGTGTAACAAACATGTTAGCCTTTTACAAGTCTGTGACACCAATCTCTTCATTATGTCATTGGATGTACACAGCTGCCTAGCTGGTTCTAAAAGACTGTTATTTAGTGGGTCTTCCTTTTGAAATAATAATGTAGCTCCTAATATTCATGGAACGTGTGTTTAAAGGTGTTTAAAGGTGTTTAAAATCATTTTGCAATCAGTTTTTTTTTAAAAAAAATCAAACACTGCACCTAAAAAAAACCAAAACCTCCGCAAGCAAAAACATTTATATTTTATCATCCATTTAAAGATCATAAATTGGATCAATGCTTCTATTGCATTCACTGGAAAGATTAACTGTACGCATGTGCTCCTGATTTCTCCAGGTGGTCATCCTACTTTTCATCTTAGGAATTCCTACATTGGCAGCCACAGTTGATGAACTCAAGGCAGACAAACTTGGCCGGGGCACTGTGTTTCTTTTGCATTAAACTGCCAACCAGCCCCTGTGTCTATCTGCTGCAGTCACTCCAGCCATGGTTTGCTTTTAAGGCTCCATGTAGCTCCTTTCTATATCTCTAGGCCCTGAAAGGTGGCGCTCTTGAGAGGAAAGCAGCAGTGGAAATGCGTTTCTCATTGGTGACACTTTCTTCAAAACTGAAGTTTTAAAACTAAACTAAACTAGAACCGCTCTGCCATTTCTCACTGCGTCTTTCCTTTCTGTTCTTCAGTTCCCTCTTTCTCCTTTTTTTAAGAAGAGGAAAACCTCAACCTGGCTCCCTTTCTTACACTCCCATGGAGAAAGGCCTGTGAAAACTAACCGGACCTGAACTCAATTTCTCAAGCAAAAGATTAAAACACAGCCTCTCCTGCCACAAGAATAGGCCCTACAAAAATCTCTGCACACGATAAGGACTGTTTTTCCATTCAGTGATATATTCTGAGTCATTTGCAGATAGATACTTTGAGAAGGGGAATAACTAAAGAAATGAGACCCCAGACAGTCACCACATCCTCCTAGCTCTTGATGTTATGACTGCCTCACTGAACTTCTAAACGTTGGTGTGCTCCTCTATTTATTTATTTATTTATTTATTTATTTATTTATTTATTTATTTATTTAT
>JAHTLZ010000379.1:38491764-38525215 GCA_023846285.1 Phrynocephalus versicolor | reverse complement strand
ACACACACACACACACACACACACACACACACACACACACACACACAGGAGACACAACTGTACCGATACCCATGCCAGCCAGGCACCTCTGCATAAGGCAGATAGGCTGTGCTTGTGCCTGGCGTCGGTGCCCCAAAGGTTCAACTGACAAGCTCAGCTTGGAGACCGAACTCAAAATGCCACCGAGAAGGGCGTTGTGGGTGTGTTGTTGTTGTTGGTGGTGGTGGGGACCCGGTGGCGAGGAGAGAAGCGTGAAGTTTGAAATACTGCTTCGCTCTCATCGGGATGTTGGCTGATCTCGTGGAAAACGTTGAGCTCTTCTTAACTACAGGCCGACCTAGGCTGTTCTCTGGGCTATTTTCAGGGAGCTGACATGTAAGATAAATACGGCCCTGGGACACACAAAAGGAGACGGATCTGCAGGCGCGGGCTAAAACAGAAACCGCTCCCCCCCTCCCCGAGTTTCTATGCCTTCCCGTGTCCCTCCAGGCTCCCCATCGAGTCTTTTCTTTTAAAATTCTTTCCCTGCAGCAATGCCCAGAGCCCAGGCTCGCCCGAACGGAGTCCCATTGTGAGTCGATTTACAGCGTAAAGAATTGGCACCTCGGACATCCCGAAAGGAAGCCCCTGGCTCCGGCCCCTGGGAGCGACGTAAACATTTCTCCCGCCGCCCGTCTTGGCCGAGAGATGCCCGCCCCATAAGGAGCCACCTCGCCGTTCCCCGTTTTGTTTTTCATTGAAATTAGGCCGCTCCCCGCAATTCTTCCCCTCCCTTTCCCTTGCCAGCCCACCCCCTTCTCCACACACACACACACACACACACACACACACACACACACACACACGGAAGCAGGGGCGTGTTATCCAAGGGGACAGGAGAAGCGAAGGCCCGCCGGGCCCGAGGAGGTGCCAAGGAAGAGAGAACGTCAGAAAAACCCGAGTCTACTATTTACCTTCATGTGTTTTCGTAGGGAGCTCGGGTGCGTGTAGGACTTATCGCACATTTTGCAGAGATAAGGCTTGTCTGAAGTGTGGACATGCATATGCTTTTTGCGGTCGCTGCTGTTGGCGAAGCGCCTGTCACAACCTTCAAATTCACACTTAAAGGGTTTTTCACCTATTGCAAAAAACAAACAAAGTCGTCCTAAGTAAAAATCAGGCGCCTGCATTTTACGAACTGCATTCTGTAATGTTTACTACGTATTAAATACCGAAAACCAAAACTCGGTGAACCTTTCTTTCTTTCTTTCTTTCTTTCTTTCTTTTCAAACAACAAACTCTGGCATTTTATCAGAAGACAAGAACCTAGCAAAAAATACATTTGCAGCCACGGGAAAGGAGAAGTTGGTTGCCACTTGGAGGCCGAATATTATTTTCTGGGACCTCCCTTCTTTCTTTTTAATATAAAATGCCTACATAACATTCTGCGACATGGCAGATGTTAAACTTCTGAACATTTTACACTCTGAGTCAACGCCTCGAATTATAACCGTACTGACTTCAAATTCTTTAGAAAGAGGCAGCAGTTTTTCGAAAGAGAAACTAAGAAAGCGAAAGGGTGGGTGGGGAAAATGCAACACGAAAAAAAGGAGGTGGCTATTTAAAAGTTGGTTTCCATTAGCACAAATCTTACTGTGCAATAATAGATCAACCCGTGCACCTTAGAGTACTTTGAAATGCTCTACAGAATTAAATGTTTACAGGGGAGGCCGATGGTAGGAAGGAAAGATGGGGTTATTAACTCATACATTGAGTAGGATTCGTTACGGTAAAAGGTACCGTATCCTTGCTATCAATAGATTAAAATTAATAAAATTAATAAAAATTAACAATGCTGGTCTTTGCCACTTCTTCCCCCATTTCTCCCCCACTTCTCTTTTCTAGTCTGTTTAATGCCTGCTATAAATTTCTGACTCCACTACTTAAAAAAAAGACAATAGAAAAAAATTATTGGGCGTTATGGCGTAAATTAATTTAAAACCCGAATTGAATAGTCTTTTTTTGTTCTAGTCTATTTAGTGAAACAAGCAGTTGGAGCCACGACTGGTGCTTCATTCCCCTCTCTTTCAGTTTATTTTCTTTTCGGTGTGTGTGTGTGGGGGGGTCAACTTTCTCTTTGGGGCAATAATTTCCTTAAAGTCATAACAGCCTTTCCCCCTCCCCTTTCTCCTCCGGTTCCTTCGGCGACCTACCTGTGTGCGTCCTTTTGTGGATTTTGAGGTTTTCGGAGCGAGCGAAGACCTTCCCGCATCCCGGGAAAGGGCAAGGGAACGGCTTCTCCCCCGTGTGGACTCGGATGTGGTTGACCAGTTTGTATTTGGCCTTGAACGGCTTCCCTTCCCGGGGACACTCTTCCCAGAAGCAGATGTGGTTGGACTGCTCGGGCCCGCCGACGTGCTCCACCGTGACGTGAGTCACCAGCTCGTGCATGGTGCTGAAAGTTTTGTTGCAGGACTTTTTGGGGTTCGCCAGCTGCTCGGGCTCGATCCACTTGCAGATGAGCTCCTGCTTGATGGGCTGCCGCATGTAGCGGAAGAAGGCCCCCGCCCCGTGGTGGGCTGCCATGTTCATATTCATGTGGCCGTAGCCGTGCAGCTGGGGCGAGGCGTAGTGCTCGGAGCGCGGGCTGGTCACCTGGCCGTACTGCTCGGGCCGCCCGTACATGTCTCCGGAGAAGCCCAGGCGCATCTGCCCGTTGACCACGTTGGGCGAGGCGTGGCCCGTGGCTTGCTCGTGGAGGCCCGGGAAAAGGAGGTGCCCGGCCGCCTCGCCATGTCCGTGCGGCCCGCCGAAGCTGCCCGCCGCCGCCGCCGCCGAGGCGAAGAGGCTGTGCTGCGCGCTGGCGGCCGCCGCCGCCTCGCCGAAGCCGCGGTTGCGGAAGAGAAAGTCCCGCGTGGAGTTGAAGGCGGCCGCGCTGGAGTAGGAGCCCACCGGGCCCGGGTGATGGTGGTGGTGGTGCCCCAGGGCCGCCGCCGCCGCGTAGCCGGGCGCCTGCGAAGTGAAGGCGGTCTGGCCGGCCGAGGCCAGCTCGTGGCTGCTGGGGTTGAGCTTGAAGGCGCCCATGCCAGCGTCGGCGAAAGGGTTGATGCCCAGCCCCACGTCCCGCTCCGTCACATCGCCCGCCGCGTGGTGCCGGGACGAGCCGAAAGTGGTCACGCCGATGGCCGGGTACTGCGGTCCGGCGTCCAGGAGCATCTTCTCCTGGTCCTCGGCAGCTGCTGCCGCCCAGCCGAAGGCGCCGAGCCGGGGCTTCGCGAGGGACGAAGAGGGAGAAGCGCCGAGAAGCACCCGCCGCCGACCAACGGCAGGAGAAGACGGCCGAGGAAGAGGAGGAGGAGGGCCGCCGCCGCCGCCGCTGCCAGCGCCGCCGCTTCGCCGATCCCCACCAGCTTCAATCTCTCCCTCTCTCCCTCTCTCTCTCCCCCTCGCTTCCTCTTGCAAAAGTCCGCGCGACGATCACCGCCAAAGCGACCACATCAGAAACTCCCCCTTCAGCATCCGCGCACTAAAACCCAGGCACACACGCAATCACAGAGGGACGCGCGCGCACACACACACACCGGCTAACCGAAAAAGGATGGGTGAGGGGGGTCGGAGGAGAGCGGGAGAAGAAATCTAGAAGCCGCAAAAATCGGAGAAGAACAAAATAGACATCGGCGCCCGCGATCGGGGAAGAGAGGGGAGGGGATTTTTTTTTTAAAAAAAAGAAACCCGTCGCGCCCCCTTTCTCTCTCTCTCTCTCTCTCTCTCGCCCCTCGGACGAGACTTTTCGGAGGCTTGCGAAAGGGAGGAGGAGGGAGAGGATTCAAAAGATTCCGCTTGCAAATAACAATAGTGCAGAGAATAGAAGCAAGCCAGCAAGTGCGGAAGGGGGAGGTGAAAGGAGGGGAGGAGATCAAAATAAAAATTAAACTTCCTTCAGTTCAGTTTTTTTTCCCCTAAAAGAGGCTAGAGGAATGTATCAGCTAGAGAGCAATTTTCTCTTCTCTTCCAGATCTTCCACTGTCTCTCTTTTTTTTCCTCTTTCCGTCTCTTTTTCCCTTCCTTTGGCTTTTCCCCCTTCACTTTCCCTTTTTTTTTTCCTTGCTTTGTTTAAAAAAAAAAAAACTCGGCGCAAATCATGCACAATATTGTCTTTTGCGGTTTATCTTCCTGGGGAGAAACTTTCACCTCCTCAGCCGGGCGGTGAACGCGAGACTGATAGCGGCAATCATTCCTGCAGATAAATGAATTGAAAAGACGACACCGTTCCCCCCCCCTTGATGAATGGGAGAAGGGGGAGGAGCTACGTGGAGGCCGGCGTCGCCTATCATTGGCGCCGCGCTGTTCCTACTTTCGCTCGCGACTCCCTCCTTCCTCTCCGACTAAGGGTGCGCAAAACCTCTCTTCTCTCCTGATTGGCCAACTCCGCTCATCAATCCCAGGTATTGTGAAGCGCTTTGACATCGCTTTTGACAAACAGGCTCGTACAGGAGTAGCAACTTTTTATACTCATAAACATATAAAATATACAATTTGGGGGCTTGGGGAAAAAAAATCTCCAAAGGCCTAGTTTTCTATAGCTCTTTTATGAAGACTGAGGAAGGTGTGCATGTTATTTCGGCGTCATGCTTTCCTTTCTTCTTTCTTTTTCTTCTTCCTTTCCTTCTTTCTTCTTCTTTTTTCCCCCCATGGTGGTGATGGGTTCCTTCCTGGCGACCGAGGCATTTTAAGAACGCTGAACAACTTTTAAAGAGGCTTTGACTGAAGAAGTCCTTCTGTGGCTGATTCCTTTTCAGTTTGGGCTTTCTCCTTGTTTTGTGTCTCAGGCTCTCCAAAACGCTTGTGCTGATTGTGCTTAACGCTTTACTTTAAAAGAAAAGGAGTGTTTTTGTGGGTAACGTTCCATCATATTGTTTTTCTGGGGGGGGGGGAAGTATCACCCATCAAAAGGCAGGTGGGTGAGATTTTTTTTCTGATTTTTTGTGTGTGTAGTGCTGTTGCTGTCTCTCTCTCTCTCCAACCTCACTTTGGTTTTGTTTTTTTATTTATTTATTTATTTTCTCCCTCCCTCCCCTCCCTCCCTCCCTCCCTTTCCTTCAATACAATCTCTTTAATTCAGGTATAAATTTATGTATATATACGTATATGTATACACCTATAAATTTTCCCGAAGTTGCTTTTGTCTTTGCTGTGGTGCGTGGAGTTCTCAGGTCCTGGGGTTGTAGAATGCGTTTGAAATCCTCGCTAGAGAGGACCAATATAAATTTTCTGACGCTCAACCCTTTTCTAGTTCACAAATCAGTCACCCTTGTCACATTTATTGAAATTCCTCAACTTGCCCCACCAGGACGGTGGAAAAAGCAGGCGGCGCCTTTGTTGCTGACCAAGCTTGTGATCGCCAGAGAAAATTTACTTACCTTCAGATGAGTGAGCAGAAAAAGAAATAACACTCCCTTTGATTTAGTTAGGAAAATGCAGACATTTGGATTCAGTGCAAACATACAACACTCGCTTGTTTTCTAGATGCAACCCCTCGATTAACCTGCCTTTCCCCAACTCGAGTCTATTGAAAAACTGCGAATAGTTCCTCTTTGTTCCTGCTACAAAGAGGCATTGACTATATATTAAAATGATTGCCGAGGTGTAGAAGTGTGGTACTTAAAAAGACACCATCTTTGTGCTTCAAATCAAATAAGTAAAATAACGTGGGTTACCTTATTCTCTGTGATGTTTGAGAACTTATTTATTTTTAAGAGGCACCATTTTGGGGAAACTTTGTTTTAAAGCTATGGTATATTACTTTTGGTCAATTGTTTTGTAGTAGCCAGAAACTGGGAGAGGCAGGGAGAAGAGGGGGAGAGAGAGAATGAAGCTGAAGTCAGAATCCTTTTGATTTTTGTCCGCCCCATCTATGACTTCATTGAGGGTTTCCTTTAAAAAAAAATCCATCCCTTCTGACCGCTTAAAGACACTGGAAAACAACCCTTGTGAAAAAAAATCTCCGTGCTTGATCGCATGCTCCATATTTGAAATCTGGTATTTTGAGGAAGTGTGGGGTAGGGAAGTAGAAGCCATCAAGGAAATCGGTTAGATTTATCCGCATCGTTCTTATTATGATCACTTCTGAACTCCTTTCTCCATTACTAGCAGTCCAGTAAATGCCATATCTCAGATTTCCGAGCAGATCCAATACAGAAAGGAGGGCTTTCTGGACAGCTGGAACAGCGCGGCGTCCTAGTTCATACTATGCGCAATGACAGTCGGGTGAAATAAAGCTTGCAAAAAAAGAAGAGAAAGAGGGGGAGAGAGAGAGAGACAGAATGAAGAGAAAAGATCACCACCCAAGGTTCTAAAGCAACAGGTTTGAAGCATCTCCTATGGGTAAGAAATATGCCTGAGCATGCCTGTGTTCGAGTGTGAGAGAAGGTGTTTTCCTTATATTTTTGTGTGCCAATCCCTGAGCGGAGGGTGAGAGCCTTTGGAACGTTTGGTCCCAGGCGGAGATCTTTGCCTGCTCGCGCGTAGCCAAAGGCAGGAGCCGATTCGCTACTTCAAAACGCCAAGTAACATTCAGCCCGTCCCAAGAATTTCCAGTCCCGAAGGGCATCGGCGAAAAATGTATTTGTTTGTTTGTTTGCTTGCTAGGCTTGCTCGCTCGCTCGCTCGCTTGTTCTTTCACTGAGACTAGAGGAGGTCTCTCTCACCAAGTCGTCTCGTGGCATTTGCGTGCGTGTGCGTGTGAGCGTGTTCTGTGCAAAGGTGGCGTGTTGCAGAAGTTATCAAGGGGGGATTTGCGGCAGGGTCCCTGCTGTAAAGCCGCTCCCATTCCAAGCCACAGGCACCAAAGGGACGTGTAAAGCACTAAAATATCGCCCTGACCATTTATTCCTGCTTCGCTGGACCTTTCCTAAGGGCTCTGCAGAAGCAAGAGGAGAAGGATGGCCACCTGGATGGAGTAGCTTTGTTTGATCTAATGGCAATCCACCCTATCTTTCCCCACCTCCCACCTCCACCCCGAGTCATGCCAAGCCTCTCCTTCTTGTCCCCGTATGCCTTTCACTCTTTTATCCTTCTCTCTTTCTCTCTTCCCCCACCCCCACCCCGTCAGTTCTGGCTTAGTGGGCAAAAATGAGGGGACCTCCGCTTCAACAGGTGGCGTGGGGTAAGTAACCGAGGTCGGGAAGGAGGACTGTGAGGGGTGGGGGTGGGGGCTAGGCAGAATGGGCGCCGCGTTTCACCTCCAAGAACGTTGTTGTACCGGGATCAGCTGAGCAGCCCCTGCACGCTCTCGCTCACACGCTGGCGCACGGCGCGCGCACCGGCAGAAGGTGGAAAGCGCCTTGGCACCTTTTCAGGCAGATGGGACAGTGCCCGGCACCCTCTCCTCCAAGGCCTGAGACTGGAGGAAGGGGTCCCCAAGCTCGTAGGGGGAGATCTTCTCGGACTAGATTTGAAGCTGGTCGGGGCCAGCTCATTTAGGAGCAAGATGTTTCTCGCGCGGCGTCTGGAACGCGAGTTCCAGTTTGTCAGAGGGACAGGCCAGGCGGCTTTCCAAAAAAACCTCCACTTTTCCCGGAATAAAGGAAACAGAAAGGGGAATATAAGTTATATATATATAACCTAAAAGTAGAATCCTGAGCAGATAACGCTCGGCAGCGTCCCCCCACCTCCCACGTCTGCACTCTAAAGCAGGGCGTTTTTTCCAATCCACTCTCCTCCACCCCACCCTTTGGAAAGCAAGGCAGGTACACTTCGCCTTAGACTCGAGGTGCACCGGAAACCCGGAGGCAGTGATTGGTCAGTCGCTGCCTTGCCTTTCGGGATCTCCGGCGTCTCTCTTTTCTGTCTCCCCCGAGCAGTCAAGAAGGGGTTAATAACCTGTTTATGGGCAAAGCTCTAGCGGCCAAGACTTTGCGGTTTTCCACAGTGGAATCTTCCACTCCCACCCTCGCTCTGGAGCTTTCCTTCGGCGCGCTGCCCCCGCCTCGAAAGGCGCGCGCGCACACCGAGTAGCCCCTGATATTTACCCGTTGCTGTTTTGACTGGCCACTTGTAGGGACCCTCGAGAATTAATGCCACCGGCCCTTCCCAAATCCCAAAGCTGCTTTTGCGTTGCTCTGCGTTTTAGTTATGGTTGTAGTTGTTGTATAGTTGTTTTTGTAGTTGTAGCTGTTGTTGTTGTTTAAAGTCTGAGCGAGAAGGAAAACGAGGGGATTTGGGAGTTCCTAAATCTTAGAGGAGATCCAGGGCTGCGGAAGGGCACAGGCACACACACACACACACACACACACACACACACAGAGAGAGAGAGAGAGAGAGAGAGAGAGAGAGAGAGAGAGAGAGAGAGAGAGAGAAGCCCTAGGAGCAGGCAAACCCTTTCAACCCGGTCCCCCTCTGAGGGTCTGGTCCTTCTTCCCACTGGCGGGAGAGGTGAAGCCAGCTTCATTTCCTTGGCTACTGTTGATCATGTAGCTAATCAGCTTGGATAAGTGTTGAAGGCTTGAGCTCTTGAAGTGGCCGGCTTTGGATACACCCTGGAGGTTGACCTCTGACCCACGACCGGGAAAATGTGCCAGACCCACAGTATCCGGCACAATGACTCGAGTGTGCAACATCGGTTGGGGGGTGGGAGGGAAGGAGAGAGAGAGAGAGAGAGAGAGAGAGAGAGGAGTTGCTGTTTTTCTTTCAAAGGACAGTTCCTACCTGATTTCCTTGCCTCCCACCCAAGGTAGCCGGGCTGGAGGCTTCCCTCAAATGCCTGGAGGCATTGTGAATTTTGAGTCTGCCCCAATGTTGCCTTCATTCCTCTGCAAGAATACATCTGCCCCTGTATGTCCATTCCCTGTAATTTGTGCTTTGAAAAGAACACCCAACACTTCTAAAAAGTGGGTTGACTGCAATTTGCAGCTTGACTATTTTGAAGCTTATATTCTGTCCTCTCTGGAGAACCCCAATTTTTGTTTTCATGGTATTCTAGAAAGTTATCTCAGTCTGTAATGTGTTTCCCAAAAGTTTATTAGAAGAACTGGCTGCATCAAGACTCTAATTACAACATCTAGGCAGCTACTTGATTACTGCTAAACTATTTTTAGGACAGAAACAGAGGCCAACCAGTGGCCGAAGTAAAAGGTGACTGGGGTACAAACACACATGTGCACGCATGCATCCATGCATGCACGCACACACACACACACAGAGACATACACACACAGAATGAGAGACAGGGTGGGGTGGGGGACCTCCATCATCTTTTTCCATCCCACATTAGTAGTTGTTAAAAAAATAAGTGACACAAAGATGAATGAACTACATCAGAAATAGGCCAACAAACAGAAGGAACTTAATTCAACACTCTTGGACTTTGTTCATTTTGTGGAAAATGTGTTTAAAAGCTGAAATGGGAGGAGGCCAACCCAGGACACTGTCTTGAATTTTTTAAAAAAATATTCAAGGACTGAAGCAACTTAAAACAAAGTTCCTTGCTCTTCTCTCTTTTCAGCCTCTTCCCCCATATCTTTTAGAAATAAGATGGTTTATAATATTGCTAATTATAATCTTGAATGTTATTTGGTATTTGATAAATAAAGCACAAATATTATGCCTTTTCATTTGAACCACCTCCACCACCTCATCTGTCAGACCAATGATCTTATTTTTGTTAAAAAATATGTGGGTGTATTTAATAACCCAATGACATCTGAGCAGAGCACAAGAAATGTTTGATCAATCCCCTCTTTGTTAGGATGATTTCCTCTCCCCCCCCATATTGCTTTCATCATCACCAGTGCCACCACTGCCACCACTGCCACCACTACCACCACCACCACCACTGTCGTCGTCGTCGTCGTCGTCGTCGTCATCATCATCATCATCATCATCATCATCATCACTTCAAGTTTACTAATTGGGATTTTTAAAACTATGCTCCACTGGTCTCCTATATGATTCTTACCGATTTTCACAAGTTATACATGCCTCACCTCTATTTCATAAAGGTAGTTCCTTGTTGCAACAACATTCAATCATGAGCCCATGTACAATTGCTGTTATTGATGTCAGGATCATTGTCAGTGCTGCTTTTTATTAGTTATTTGTTACATTTACAAGTAGGAGCAAAACTAAAGAGTGGTGTTTTTGTTGGAGTTGTGCTTTTAAAAGTCCCTCTTAAGTCAAATTAGTGATTGCGGCTCTGGCACACACAGAGGCTGAGTCCTCCTTTGAAACACAGAGGCAGGTGTGGAAATGCCAGTGTTGAAGTGCTTTTTCCATCTTGGTGCTTTCTTTTGATTTAAATCTGAAAAAAAAAGTATCTCTGGTCCCAGAAGTCTTTCAAACAGGACCAAATTTAATATTAGCTCTAAAAAGTCCATAAACAATTGGAGACAAGCCGGTGGTAACTCTTCTGCTTTCTCTGCCAGGAGGTGTGTGTCAGATCAAAGCGGGACTGGGGAGGGGAGGGCATCTCCTTTCCTGCTTCTTTCTCTAAATCATCCCTATGGTTGCTTTGTTAAATATGTACACACTTTTGAAATGTTTTATTGTAACTAAGTTCTCTCTGTTCCCTCCCACCCTCCTACTTTATTTCTGCCATATTTTATAGACACAAAGGCTGTATTCCAGCAAGAGGCTTTTGCTCCGGGTGGTTAGAAAAGTTATTGTGTCAAATTATTTATGACTTGCATATAAGCCTGATTCTTCTTTTTTGTTTGTTTGTTTAAAAATACCTGCCACTCCTCTTTCCTAAACAGGAATCAAATCAGAAAATAAGGTGCTGGATTCTCCTTGCAATGAGGAAAAGAAAACGCCTTCACAGAAGCCTTCTGGAACAGTCAAGTAAGTTAAAAGATGGATATATTTTAAAAACAAATATAACATGTGAGGTCCTACACTCCTTAGCATATAACATCCTTGTGTACTTACAAATCAGCCCCACTGGCAACCAACAATGCCAAGTGCCCATTCTGCCCTTCTCCTACTCATTTGCAAGATCTAGAATTAATATTTGACAACTATCTCACACACTGAAACAACCACCCTTGACCCTCCATGATTGCTCTGTCACATTATGATATGACATATTCATCCTCCGTTCATTTATGGACAATTTGATTGGAATGAGGTTTGACACGTACTGGATCCTATTAAAAAGAAGAAGACTTTGATCTTGGTGATGGAGTTTACATGATATGTATCATCAGTAACCCAGTATACCAGCCTGCCACAATGTGGTAGCTATCCAGCTCCTACCCTGTGAAGACTTTAAGTAGGGCATTGATTGACGTATTTTCTGACAAGGATACCTTAATCTGGATGCAGTGGATTAAGTATTCTATTTGAAATATGCATTTGGGTTTGATGTGGTAGTCCAGGTTTTAAAACTGGTAGAAGCCCGAGAACATGAAGCTGTCTACCTTTGTGGTAGACACTTTTACCTTCTACTTGGCTTATTCTTCCCAGCACCTAGCTCACTTATATATAGGCCTTTCATTATCTATCACACTTGTCTTCCTCTGAATCTTGATGTTTCTTATCGGAGCGTGGAAATGCTACCTTTTGGGAAACGATTCCAAGAATCCCCAGGCAGCATGGGAGTTGTAGTAGAAAAAGTAACATTTCCCTGCTGTGATTTCTAGTCTGTAGTTCTTCCAGATTTTGGCGAGTTCATCGGGGTTGGGTTCTTTCCTTTCAGGGCTGTTGGTCTGGTGGCCTGATGATTCAACCGGCCATGAGGAAATGTGGATTTCCCCTCATTATGCCCTCACAGCACATCAGCAAGGCAGTAATCCCCCAGATAACTTGCCTCTTAAAAGGGATATTTCTCTAGAAACCATAGACATGACAGATACCTTGAAAGGAATATTTTCCAGCCTCACAGAAGCTTCCGACCCAGTTCCCCTTTTTATGCTCATTTCCTACGTGACTCCTGCAGAACCGTACTATCACTTCACTACTGGGCCCTGCAGAAATTGTCCTCAAAGGCGATTTTAAAGAGGATTTTTGTGGGGGCGGGGGGGGGGACTGCATGGAAATGTCTTCCCCACGACTTTCCTGCTTCATAAGCAGTGGGGACCTTCTTGGAAAAGGTCAGCACTTCTTACACTGATTCAATGACCCGTCAGGGAGACAGACGTAGAACGGCGGCGGAGGGAGGGGGGGGGAGGAGAGAAGCTCCTTTCAATCGCCCGAGAATCGGGCAGTTTTAACTAAAAGTTAAAGGTCAGATCCTGTTAGCAGATACAGTCTAACCAACTCTGTCAAAGAAAAAAAAGGGAGGGGGGGTAAAGAAAATAGGCACAGCCTGTAAGACCAGATGACGCCTCCATGTGTGCAACATTTTTATTTATTCCTTGAAAAAGAAAGTGAATGTGCAATAAGGCGGCAATATTATTTTAGAATCAAACCCCTTGCAAGGATTGAAAAAGAGATTGTAAGTAAGGAAAGACTCTTGAAACACAAAAAATGACTGCGAGAGAGAGAGAGAGAGAGAAATAGGGAACAATGTTGCAGAAAACAGAAAAACACGTGTATGGTGTTCCCTCTTCTTAGCGCAAATAAGAAGACACAAATTTTAAACCCTCCCAATCCCTTGGGGAGAAAGTTTCTGTTCGTCCAACGTAACAGAGAGGAGAAGACATTGTGCAGAATAAGGTGAACTCTTTAAGCGACCGTATATCCCAAACACACAGAAAGAACTCACTGGTTTCTTACTGTGTAAAATCTTCATCACATTTTATTCCGTTTGCAGCAGAAGTCGCTGAAAGGGACAACACGGCTTTAGGCAACCGTCCCGCAGACACGGAGCACAGCGTCCTTAAGCGAGTGCAGAAGGGCTGCACTCTTGCGGGCTTTCTAATGGGCGTGTATTTCCCGTGATCAAAGTGATGCCTCGAAAAAAGAAAGAAAGTTACTTGTCATCCGTTGTCCTTGTCAATGGTTATCGCTGTTAGTCGCCACTGTCTAAACTGTGCCTATCTAATTAGGATGCCTTTTCGTCCCAGAAAGTTTGTCCTTCTGTGACTGGGTAACTGCTGGACCACAGAGAGCCTCTGGAAGTTAGGAAGAGAATACCGAACCGCAGACGAGTTCAGCCAAAAGCCATCTTCCTGATACCGTTCGGATGGTTTCAGGAGTGCACTCCCATAAGCTGTGACTGGTCAGCAAGCAGGGATCCGATGGGAGCCTCCCACCTGTTGTGTTCTCAGCGACGAGTGTGAAGTAGTGCCCCCTATTTACGGGTCCTGACAATTTTTTGGGCAGCGGGGATCCAGCAGCAAAGAGACCCCCCCCCCAAAAAAAAAAAAACATTGGGAAAGGCCCAAAGGTGCCATGGGCTTTTCCCTCCTGGACTCTTCCATGCTTTGTGCTGTGGTGGCCGTCCAGAGGAAAATGAATGACTCCAAACCCAGTGACGCTGGGGGTTGGGAAGGGGGGGGGGCACGACAGTTTTAAAATATACAGCCAAAACATCCTTGCCATCCAGATTTATTTTAAGGGTGAAACTGTGAAACTGTTCCGCTCCCCCCCCCCCCACCGTCATTTTGCTCGCTCAGGACAAGCCCAGCTTTGCTGACAAAATTGTTAGAACAGACAGAGGGCGGGCGAGAAATCACACACACAGCGGCTCATGGGAAAGTGCACCCCAGACAAGGGGCAGCCACATTTTAGACAGCATCACCTGGATTACTGCACAACTTGGTCCAGGGGGCTCCCTCTTCGTTTCCTCCGCCTTCTGATCATGTGTACCGCTTGCTCTAACACACACACCCCACACCTCCCTCTCTGGCTTGTTCTCCTCTCCTACACATATATGCAAGCGTGCACACACACACACACACACACACACAGAGAGAGAGAGAGAGAGAGAGAGAGAGAGAGGGCAGGCGTATATGTCTCCCAAGGTCCACAACAAATGCTAGGAGCGGGAGAGCACTAACTTCACCTAATATAATGAGAGAGACACCATGGGCCATTTCTTTTCCATTGGATTCATGCAAAGAAAAAGGGGGGAGTGTGGAAGAGGGGGGGAAACCCCTGTGAGGAACCTCGGGGTTTTAAGTAAGAGCGGATAAAGCCATTAGCGGTTGACAAGAAGCCATACCAATATTTTAGAATGGCCTGCGCCAGGCAGCGGTGACACACAGACCCACACATACACCCCATTTCAACTGATCTGCTGTTCCAGATGTTTTTTTTCTCTCTCTCTTGACTGAGGACTGTCAGAATTGAAGGATGGCAAGTGTGTAGAGGTGAAGTGGTTGTAAGGAGGGAGGAGGAAAACAGCTTTATTTGGAAGGCACACTCTCAGTACCTTTGTAAGTACAGTCAACAGCCTACCAGAGTCTGTTTCTTTCTGTCTGGTTCTCCTTCTAAGATGGTCAGGGAATGGGGGAGAAACTGCATTTGGGGCTCAGGGTGTCCAGAGAGCAGAGAAAAGGTTGCTCCTAACTGCTGGAGGTTTGAACTGTGTAGGTAAACCTGTTATGTAAGGAGACTTAACTAATTACAGCATGGGCAACTTTTTCTGGTCCTCTCGGCAGGGGAGTGTGATTGCTGTGTGTAACTGCATTTTGCATTCATTTAATAATAAATATGGACTTAACTGTCTTTTGCTTTATCCTCGGTGTTACAGCTAGGAGAAAATGGTAGAAAAAGGAATGTGACTTCGGCTTTGTACTCCTGATAGAAAGTGGAATAAAATGTCCCTTAGAGAATTATTTCTGTATGCCTTATATTTTGAACTCCTGATTGTAGCTAATCACCTGTTAGGAGAATTTAGCAGCTTCAAGATATTCTCTCGCATCAGGCTTTCCTCGGTTGTACTGCTTGCATTGATTGATCATTGCTTCAGTCAGGAATGGTTCATAAAAACAACAAGAAAAATTACCTATCAACTGTAGAATAGCCTTGACAATAGGGCGAGGTTTGCTCTGCTTCGTCTCCAGGGATAATTCTTTAAAATGCTTCCAGCTCAGTGTTTCCCAGTCTTTTCAAATGTCTCATAGTTACAATATTTGATCTGAAATGGTGATTGAAATGCTTTGGCAGGGTTGCATGGTTTGGGATAACATGCTTGGCCGGATGGCAGGAGCTGTGTTTTGCTGTGACCTGAGAAAGAAGTATTCATCCTTAAATCTGAAGTTATTTTCCTTGCATGATTTCTTCCATGACCTCCCTTTCCCTATCATTTAAAATGCTTTTCTTTAATTTGCAAATAGATACTTCCTTGCTGGGTGAAATTGTCAGTGTGCTACAGTCCCATGCTTACCTTTCTTGGGTACGAGTCTCTTTGAATCAGTAGCTTCTTCCTAGACAGGTATGCGATTGCATTGCCAATAGCTTAAGCAACCCTATTGAACGGAGTTACTTACATGCTAAATAACTTTAAGCACATCCAACCTGTGCGTGCATTCTCACGCCATAGTGCTGATGGGTTCAAGTTGTGGAGGAAATAGAATTGCATCTTTCATAATACTGCCCTCACTAATACTCAGGGCATTAACACAAGTAAGTTAAGAGAGGATTTGGGTTTGCAGAGCATCTCTTGTGAATGTGATTAGCTCTGGTCGGAAAGCAGGAAGAGAGCCCAATATTGTTTTTAAAGTGGTTGCTAATTTGAGTTGCATTTGAAATGAAATGTTCAAATACTTAAAAACAGAAATAGAAAGGGAAAAAAAACGCTTCTCAGCAAACCTGAAAGCCCAGAGGAGAAAATCTGGGCAAAGAGATCATTTCTTGGTTGCATATTGAATATGTATGGCAAGCAGCTCCCACCCTAGAGGCTCAGAAACAACCCTTATTTTCATGGGTTTAAATTCTGAAATTAAAGGGCAGGTCTAGATGTAAGCATCCTACGTGGGAATATTCTGAATTCATTGAAATCCAGATGCCTCTTCACTAGAGAAGAAGGGTGGGAAGCTAAAATTGGTTTTTATCAGAGGTTCAACTAAACCTCCCCCATTCATTTTTTCTTACTCTGGAAGCATAATAGCAGAATAATTCTTAAGTAAAAATTTACAGGGTTTATTCCTTTTAAAAAAAAGAGACCTGATTTAGTCTATTGCGTCGAGTGTCTTTTGCTTGGGCGGAGGTTGGATTCATTGCAATTTTTCAGCTGCCTCCAGTAATTAATGGCGATGGTAAATCGGTGTCTCTGTTGCATTTAGCTTCTCAAAACAAATCTGATTTAGATACGGAAGCAGCTACTCGTAAGTATCGGTTAAATTCAAAACCAACCAACCAGCAACCCGGTCGTGGGAAATCGTGGACGGAAAAGAGTCGAAGTCTTGGCGTTTTCTTTTGTTTTTTTGAAGGCCCGATTCTCCGGGGCCGCCAACAAGTGTCAGAAATCGGAATGCCTCCTTGCCCAACTCTGCTTTCCAGGACGACCTCTGTATGCAAAGCCCGTCTCTTCTTCATTGTGACCATTTCTGTTGGGAACAGGGGGCCCTGGAGATTTAAGTGCGCTATAAATAATCCGCCCTTAAACTGATGGCGGAACTGGACCGGGGAGGTTAGGAAGCGAGGCGGAGGCGGTGGCCACGGTGGAGGAGAAGGAATGCGTGCCCCGATGGAGGAAGAAATGGATCTTTCCAAAGTACTTTCTTGTGGAAGGAAGGATGGCATCCTTGCTGGGGGGGCGGGGGTGGGGAGAAGGGCGAGTCAGTGTGCTAAAGCTATACCCATCGTCATCATTAAGACCACAGATATCCTTGTCATGTTTATCTGTTTTTAATAACATCGAGAATTCTAGTCCTGGGCAAAACAAAGCAGCAGAAAGAACCAGGCAGAGTTAACAGACCTGCTCGCTTCCCTAGGACTCCCTAGACTGGTGACGCTTCTCCCACAGAGCCCGTCTTCCAAATGAATTCATTCACAACTTTTGGCGAGCCTAGAGCAGAGAAGGCAGGCGGAGGAGGAGGAGTGCTTTTACAACTGCTTGGAAAGCCTGCTCGGGGCCATATCTCCCCTCCCTACCGTTTTTTCCTGGGGTCCCCGTGGCGACGTGGCTTGGCCACGATCCCACCGCGCGCGCCCACACCCGCGAGCGGAAGTTTTGAGCAAGTCCCGGTGTGGGGCGCGCAACCTTCCCGCTCCTCCTCCTCTTCCTCCTCCTCCTCCTGCCCGCCACCCAGCCACCCAGCCACCCGCATCGCCCGTTCCATCTCTGTTGTTGCTGTTACAGGACTTGGGAACACCACTTGGGGAGCGACGGGAGCGCCACAAAGGAGCCCTTCGGTGACCACGCCGGCCCTCCGCCAACACAGGAGACGCCGGCCTGAGGCTTCCCATTAAAGCGCCTGCTGTCGCTGAGGCGAAAGGGCCGAGAGAGACGGGTGGCGGGGGGGGGGGTAGTGGAATTAGGGAGAGGCGAGACAGGAGGAAGAAAACATCTTGAAAGCCCACGATTGGCGGGAAGAGGAGAATGCAAGAGCCTGAGACCCGGACCAGCCTAGAAATCGGGGCAGCCCGAAGAACCGGCCTTGTTGGAACCGGGTGGATTAAGGACAACCCGAGCGACGTTGGAGGAGGCGAGGGAAAGCAACCCCCGCCAGCCGGCCGGCCGCCGACCTTGGCCTTCCCGCACTCCTGGGAGCTGCCGCCGACGCTTCCTCGTGGCTCTGCTCCTGTTCTGGCAGCAACCGCTCATTAGCGCTTAAACGGCAACGAGGATCCCTCGGCTTGGACCGGGGAGACTTTTCCAGCCGCCCTTAATCTGTCAGTTAAACGCGGATAAAAACCAAATGCGGGGAGCAAATGCAAACTCCAGGCGAGCTCGGTGCCCTGGTTGGGGGCAAAAAAAGGGGGAGGGAAGAAGGAAGGGGGGAAAGGGGGAGAAAGGGGTCTTTTGGAAATTACCCACAACCGGCGGCGCACGCGCAGATAGCTCCTCGTCTTCTTGATCCCTTCCCCGCCCCTTTCCCCCTTCCTAAATCTTTTCAGACTTCAGCGGGGACCTGTCATCGCTGACGTCGGTCAGGCAGCTTCGGCCAATCAGAAACGGCCCTGATTGTTTCGCTCTCGGGGTTGGAGCCCAGACTATTCAGTAGCCCCCCCCGCCCCAGCGTCCTGCTGCTGCTTCTCCACATAGGCATAAAAAAGACGGTTAAAAATAAAAGAAAGAAAAAAGAAAAACAGGAAGAGGGGAAAACCCTCAAAAATAAAGGGAAGGGAAGGGAAGGAAAGAGAGGAAGAGAAAAGGAAAGAAAGAAAGAAAGGGGGGGACAAAAGAAGAAACGAATAACACCAAATACTCCAGACCAAATGCCGAGGGGAAGGACCCTGAGGGAGAAATAAACTTTCAGAAAAGTTTTTCCCCCACCACAATTTCCTTCTTTCTCTTTCTTTCTCTCCCTCCCTCCCTCCCCCTCTCCTTCCCTCTCCTTTCTGGCTCTTCCCAGCCCCCCAAAATCAGGTGACTTCTTTTTTTTCTTTAGAACTGTAGGACCAAGTGAGCTTGGAGGCTTGGGGGGGGGGCAGAGAGAAGGGAACTCCTTAATGGACTCTGCTGCACTTTCCAAACGGAGCTCTGAAATTAGCAGGCTTGGCAGGGGCTCCTCCTGAGCGCCGCCGCCGCCGCCCCTGCCTCCACGGTCCCCACTCCCTACCCTCCGAGCATGACAGGGTTCGCCGGCCACCCTCATTCCCTGGTTCCCCCGCACCCCGGGGAGTACGCGGCAGAATCTCGCCTCGGGCTGCGTCCATTCCGGTCAGAACCCATGGGACATCATCTCCACCACCTCCATCGCCACCGCCATCGCCAGCACCCTCCTCCTCCTCCTCCTCCTCATCATCATCATCACCATCACTCAGCGGCCCTTAAGCTCAGCCCTGCCCCTCCGTCTCGGCCCCACCATGCTGTGACAGGCCAAGCTGAGGTAGTCCCCAGTCCAGCGGGAGCCCTTGGCCCGGCGCAGGCAACCATCCCCCCTCAGGATGCCGTCCCTTACCCAAGGCATGCTCTTTCTGCGGCAGGTAGGGATTTATTCCTGCGCCGCGATCTGACGTCCCCAGTCATGCCAGGGCTTCCTTATCACCACTCCGCTGCTACAAGTTCTCATCATGGAATGTTTGTCTCAACAACAGGTAGCTACCCCGGACACCATGCTCACCTCCACCACCACCACCACTCAGAAGCCGGGACTCACTCTCTTTTTACTGGACTCCACCAGGAGCAACCTCCCCATGAAGCTCCAGGTGGCCGTCTAAACGGACAAATAAGACTGGGGCTACCTGGAGAAATGTATGCCAGGTCTGAGCCCTTCACGCCAGTACCAGTCTCCAGGACAGATCCTTTCGCGGCTTCCTCCTTCCACGGCTATAGTGGCATGAGCCTGAACTTAGCACCCCATCACGGCCCTGGGGCTTTCTTTCGCTACATGAGGCAGCCCATCAAGCAGGAGCTCATCTGCAAGTGGATCGAATTGGACCAGACTCCCAAAAAAATATGCTCTAAAACTTTCAGCACCATGCACGAGCTGGTGACTCACGTCACGGTGGAGCACGTCGGCGGGCCCGAGCAGTCCAACCACATCTGCTTCTGGGAAGAGTGTCCCCGGGAAGGGAAGCCGTTCAAGGCCAAATACAAACTGGTCAACCACATCCGAGTCCACACGGGGGAGAAGCCGTTCCCTTGCCCTTTCCCGGGATGCGGGAAGGTCTTCGCTCGCTCCGAAAACCTCAAAATCCACAAAAGGACGCACACAGGTCAGTAAGGGTCTTTATTTCGGTTTTGTTCATATATCGGGCGGTCAGGATTTGGGTGCCCCCTCCCCTTGGAATGATAATATCCTAGGCTTAATAGCAACCCTTAAAGGTCCTTGAAAGAGTTTTTTGTTTTTGTTTTGAATGTGAGGTTTTCAGAAACGATAGCGATTGGGTGCTTGTGCGGGTTTCGCATCTTTGTGAGCGCTCTGCACAGGAGACGTTTTCAGAACTGAAGTGGGGAGTGTGAGAAGTTGGGGGAGGGGGAGGGCTAGAATCTCTTTGGAGAAGAAAAAGTTTTCCAGTCTTGGAAGGGCATCGCAAATTAAGAACCAATGGAAACTGCAACTTGTCCCGGCAGTTGTGAATGATGTGGCTGGGAGTGCTGCTTCTGCCCTTTGCCTTGTGAGAAAACCACAGCTGCAAGGTACTGGCTTTTTTGTTTTAGACGTGGAAAGCCTGCAATGGTCTCATCCTGGGTCGTCCGGTAGCTGGAAGGGGGCGCTTCTGCCACTTAAATAAAAAAGCATGCGCGTGTCTATGTATGTACACTCTTAGAACCTAGGGAAGAAAAGGAAAGGGGGGGAGGAGATGGTTGTGGTGGTAGTAGCGGTGACAGGGGGGTGCGGTGTTTGTGTGATGAGAGAGAGGAGTCGATTTCGGATCTCCCGCCTGTCCCTGGGCGAAGGTCATTGGGCAGAATCGTGAAGGCACTTCGCATCAGAAATGTTTGTGCTTTCTGCCTAGCGCAGGAAAACAACCAGGCCTTCGCATAGGTCCTGTTTCCCCTTAGAGGGCCACACAGGTATCTGTAATGAATAAAAATCGGCGTAGCAAGTTGGAGCACTCTTGGCTACAGCCCTTGCAGCTGCACACTGGGAATTAGTTTACCAGCTGGTGTTGGTCCCTTTTATTGCCTTCTCCGCTCTGCTCCTCTGGATCGCTAGCTTTCTCTCTTTCTCTCTCTCTCTCTCTCTCTCTCTCTTTCTCCCCCTCCTCTGGACGGAAGATAAGCAATAAGCCCTTTTGGAGAATTAAATCCGTTCCACTGTACAGTTTTTCTGCACACCACCCACAAACCCTTCCTGACTGGCCTTATATACACCCCTAAGGAAAGGATTAATCCCGTTGTAAGATCTTCTTACAAGCCACCGGTATTTTTTCCCCTTCGTGCAGCCCTTAAACGTTTTTCCCTACGTCAATAACAGGATTTGATTTCATTCTCCCTTCCTCCCTTCCCTGCGTTGTAACGTGTCTAAAAGAATCCCGAAATTTGATGAGGAAATGTTGTGCCTTATTTGGTTCAGAAGAATAACCAGTAGCTCCAGCGGCACCGAAGGCATCCTCCTACTGAGTAGGAAACCGTTAAGGAAGAAAATCCATCCCTTAATAACCATTATTTAAAAAAAAAAAAACCATAAATCAACTTTACTGCCCTTTACCTGTCATTTCCTTTGAAGTCTATGACTCAGAAAGTAGTCGGATTCTTGCTAAATTTGGCCTACATCAGGAAAGCCAAAATGCCACAGGTTTTGTACCCTTTCACTTGAACTTCCTCGATTTATTTATTTATTTATTTCAGAGGGCGGCTTGGGCGGGAGGAAGAGGGAGGGGCTGCTTTGTGACCATCCCTGTGCCGGCCTTTCCCCCAAAACTCGCGTTCTCTCGGCTACCATCCCCTCGCGAAGCATTCAAACCGAAATGAGCAAGGGAAGTTGCCTACAAATTCTTTCTGAAGGCACTTCTCGGGTCGGAAGAGAAAATAAGAGCCACTTTCCATAGGAAGGACGTGGCGTTCCCGAGTGTGGGCGGAGAAGACGGGTTCCCGAGGTCCACAACCGGAGGAAGGAGGAGAGCGTGAGAAAGGTGGCCTCGCCCGAGAATATTTTCCAGGCAAAAAAAAAAAGGGGGGGGTCACCTTTTTAGTTGGCAAGGGACCCAAGCCCCGAAATAGATTTTAGACGGGCGATAAAGAAAAGAAGCCGGAATCTGTTTTAACATGTACAGTAATTGACGGCTCCAACGCTGGCAAGTTAAATCTTCTTCCTCCTCCTCCTTCCCCCCTCGATAATTTTACCAATACTTTAATCCAGCCTCAGCGTTGGAAGGATTACGCTAAAATCTCCAAAGTGTGTGTGCCTACTGCACTCACTCAGTACAGGGCCAGGCCTGGGAAACGCTACAAGTGTGGGAAGAAAATGGCGGTGCAGGCCGTGTGTGCGGCGTCGCGGTGCGCGCGCCCGCCCGCCCGCCGGCCCGCGCCCCAAGCTCCATTCTGGCTTCCCATCCTCCTCCTCCTCCACCACCACCACCACCACCACCGCCGCCGCCGCCGCCGCCGCCGTCTCCCGCCCCCACGTTTCCTCCAAATCAAAGCTGTGATAGGAAGGCATTAACATGCATTTTCTTCTGAATAATACATATCTGTGTCTAGGAAATCCTTCCCTTTAGCGGGGAACTCTTAAATTAACGCCAGTCTTAGGGGTTTTTGGAAGCAGGCGGCGTTGCCCACGGGTTTCTCCGTTTGTTTCCTCTGCTTCGGGTCCTCTCCCAGCCCCCTTCTCTCCGGGAGGTGTGCCCAAGGGGATAAAAGATAGAGGCCTTCTCAATTTTTATTTATTTATCCGTTTGTTTATTCCCTGCTTCCCTGGAACAAGGGCAGGCTTACCTGAATGTAACGCCACTCCGCTCCAGCGCTGGGTTTATGGCGCCGGCCTTCCCAAGGGCCTCCTAACTTACGGCTTGCTTGTGTTACACCAATCCCCTTGATTTGTTATTTCAGCTGAGCCGCGGAAGGTCAAACTGTTTCTTTACAAGGAACTATAATTAAAACGCTTAAAGAGCCATCAAAATATATACATGATCTTTGTTTTCTCTCCCCGCCCCGCCCGAATAAACCAAATATATCCTTCCTTGCAGGTATATAGAAAGTATTGTTCGTCCTGCCTTGTGTGCAGAAGGCAGCGCCTCTCAAGGGCTACCACCGATTTCAAGATTTGCACCAGATATTTTTCAGGCTTGCTTGCTTGGTTGTTAGGAGCGGGGAGGCTTGAGGGTTTTTTTTAATATATATATATATATCTTCATGCAGCAACTGCAGCTAGGCAGGATTGGAGATTTTCCTGACATTCTGACAGTGCAAGGCCGCTTCTTTTTTAAATTATTTTTTGTTATTTTTAATGGTTAGCTCCATTTACTTCTTTTGACATAGGGCTTTATTCAGCAGAGCTGCTGGGAGAAGGCTACACTAGCTGAATAACCAGCTTTATACTGAACTTCAAATAGGTAAACTGGCTTCATTAAAGAAAGTCACATGCTAGAAATGCTGCATAAACGTAAAGGCACATACATAACAAATACCCTGCCTCCAAAATATACACACTATGTTGGCTTTTATTTCTCTTCCTAGTCTAAGTGTGTGAGTCTACAGTATCCTAGTATCGCTGTTGATTTTTCAAAATAATACACCGATGCCCAGAGAGACTTCAAGGCACGTGGCTTCAGTTTGTATTGCCATATAAAACCAGTCATTCGATACTTAGTGTATAAACCTTCACTCGGATCCCCAGGAAAACTCAGCTTCCTTAGGCAAATTCGACTCTCAAAGCCTGCATCACATCCCTTACAATTCCAGCACAGACCTGTTCAAATCAATGGGACTTTTGCTTTTGACTTAAGGTGGTGGGTTGCTTAGGTGCTGTATTTCTGCACCTCCTGCACTAAATGCTTTCCTGTCTGTTACTTACCCCCAGATCTTCCTTACTAGCAAAATGAAATCTTGATTTCTTTCCTCTCAAAAGGAAACTAATAATGCCTTTGGCAAGCAGAATGCTACTGAGATTCATCTAGATGTTAAACCATTATAAGCATTACTGGGGGAAGGAAAGTACTCCATCATGATCAGTTTCTCCCTTTCTGAAGCACATTGTGTCAACTACCTTTAAGAGAGGCTGGGAAGTGTGAGATATGTACTCTACATAATGGAGAGGTAGTAGAGGTGAAGTAAGAAGAACACACAACCTTGGCTTTGCACCCATGGCACGTACAAACATTTGCAGGGTGGGTGGGTGAATTTTCACCTCCTCTTTTGTCTGTGTTTCTTCCACAACCTTCCTTACTCCTTTAAAATAAAATAAACAAAGCTTTCTGGGAATTTAAATTTGGGCTGGAATGCATCTATGCCATAGTTTGTCTTCCTAAGATAGCAAATGCAAACGTTTCACATAATTTGGGGATGGGAGGAAGGGAGGAGGGGACGGGAAGGAAGGAAAGCAAACTGAGGCCAGGGGTCTTCAAACTGGAGGAGAGAAGCTAGGGAAGAGAAACAGAAGGCCTTTCTCTAAAGGGAGCAACATGGCCGCTTGCTTTACTTCCTTTAGAAGGAAAACATTAGTGAGAATGAGGACACCTCCACCACAGATTTCCTCCTTGATGGTTTCAGAGGACAGAGCCCTTCCGAAAGACCTTCCCTCACTTCCTTGCAGTCTTTACTGAGATAAATGTGGTCCAGAAGCTTCTGGAGGTGTGTGTGTGTGTGTGTGTGTGTGTGTGTGTGTGTGTGTGTGTGTGTGTGTGTGTGTGTGTGTGTGTGTGTGTGTGTGTGTGTGGCGAGGGTGAGTGGGTAGGTGAAAAGGCACGGAGACCTACTGCTAATGGTGGAAGGTGTCCTTAAGGGTCTGTCCTGGGCAGAGGTTTGGGGAGGCAGGGTGGAGGTTGCAGCCATGCGGGCGTCCTGCGGCCCTCCCTCTCCACCTTTGGCGGCTTCCTGGCTCTTCTCCCTCCCCGGCTCCATCGCGCCAAAGCTCTCCCTACTAGACTGCCTCTTTCCTTGCAGGCGAGAAGCCCTTCAAGTGCGAGTTCGAAGGCTGCGAGCGACGCTTCGCCAACAGCAGCGACCGGAAAAAGCATTCCCACGTGCACACGAGCGACAAGCCCTACAACTGTAAAGTGCGAGGCTGCGACAAGTCGTACACGCACCCCAGCTCCTTGCGGAAGCACATGAAAGTCCACTGCAAGTCCCCTCCTCCCAGCTCCGGCTACGAGTCGTCCACCCCGTCGCTGGTGTCCCCGTCGTCCGACTGCGGCCGGGAGCCTCCTCAGCCGCCGCCGCCGCCGCCACCTCCTCCAGCGGCCGCGGCCTCCTCCACCACCACCCAGGCGGCAGCGAACCTGAGCGAATGGTACGTGTGTCAGAGCTCAGGGGCCGGCGGCATCCCGACTCCACCCAGTAACTCTCCGTCACCTCACCCGGGAGAGGCCGCTGCTTACACAAACTGTGAACCCCGGCCCAATTATTAAAGTCAATACGGTAGGACGGCCCGCCGCCGGCGAGACTGCATTATGTCCTTTTCGGGGGTGCTTTGGAACCTCGGCTCACCCCAGGCGAAGAAGCATGGGTCGGAAGGCTGGTTTTTTAGGGGAGGGGTGGAAATCGATCTCCGATCTGGGGATCAACCCCACCACCACCACCTTTCTTCTCCTCCTTCCTTCCCTTCCCCCAATCACCTTGATCAGTAATGCTGCACAGGCCATCGGAAAGAAAATAACACTGTAAAAATAGAATGTTTGTGTGTGTGTGTCTGTGTGTGTGTGTAAAAGAGAAAGAAAGAGAGCGAGAGCGAGAGATTGAAAGAGAAGACCCATCCACGTCGTTTCCTTATTTCTTTCCCAATTACCCTTTTTGTATTTATTATGGTGCCAGAAACACAGAAGGCAAATATCCCGCCACCACTTTCCATGCGCTTTCTTCTTCTACTATTTATTCTGATTTCTTTTTCACCTTATGCCCAGACTTCTTCGGCCACCTCATTTCCGTTTGTTTCCAAAAGCCCCTGATTGAATTGAAACGTACTTTTTGTATCGACGAACCAAAGTGTTTTGGTATGGGTTTCTACCTATCTTATTGCGATCGTGGTGCTGGTACCTTGTGATAGTGTTTTCTCCCCCTGGACTATTTGGTTAGCCCAGGGTTTTTATTTTATTTGCCCCCCTCCTTCACCTCTTTTGATACTGTGTATGTGTGCTTGCTCTTTTTAAAAACAGAATATCAGTAACTATAAAAATATTATTTGTTAGCCCATTGTACACCAAGCGATCAATTAAATACTTTGATTAATTCACCATTTCAGTTGACATTTTGGACAAGAATCTTCTTTCTGCCTCCTTTTTCAACCAGTATATTCTCCCCACTTGTCACTAATAAAACAGGCCCAAGGGTGACTTAATGATTTATGGTACATTTTAATTTACACTAGCAATGGATTTAAATGCATAAACATATTCTCCTTTTCTCTCCCCCTCCACCCTCCCAGTGTTATTTCTGTTGAATTGTGAGTTGTTGTGATTCCTTAGTGGATGGAAGGTGAGATCCTTGTTAATTGGAGGGGGAGGGGAGTTGTTATGAGTGACGTCATAGTGCCGAGTTGCTTGGATTGTCCAAAAGGATTTATGAAGTTTTTCATTTCTCTGAGGCCATGATGTAAACCCAGTGGTGGACTTGTTTTCAAACACACAATTGTTATGTAAAATAATAATTCAAAATTATTATTATTATTATTATTATTAATTTTTTGTAATGGTAAAATAAAATGGTTTTAAAATCTTGAACATACCCAAAGGTCTCCAAGCCTATGGTTTTTAAGAAAGTGCATGTTAAGTGGATTTCTCTCATCCTTCAAAACTGAAAACTGAGCAGCAGTTGTGAAGCAGGCATCACTACTAGGAAGTTTAGATCACTTATCACAGATCTCAGAAGCATCACATGGAACCAAGTCCTTCCTATTTTAGTGTAAAAGTGAGCTAAAGTCCACTGGGCTAAATCCAATTGTTAACTCCAACTTGAGTGGACCTACTAAATGAATGAGATGTGCAAGGTCAACATTTATGTAAGACCCCTTCACTCAGTAGGTCTACTTTTGCTGGGACTTACAGCTTGAATTTGTCCAGCTGATGGGTTGAATGTGGTGGATGTCATAGATATGCTAAAAACAAATTTGGAAGGACTCCTTTACCCTAAAATACACCTCCATCTTTTCCAGAGTTTCTACTGAGCTTGTACTATGTAGCTCTTGGGTCAACTATAAGAAAAAAATGTCTGGGCATTTGTGCATGGCATTGCCAACAAATTCCTTTCCTTGTTGGTATGTGTAGCACTGTACTCCCTGAGTCCAATGGGACATCCAACTCTGTATACTAGAATACTTACCTAGGAGGAAGGAGCTGTTCAGTTCTTTACTTTCCAACAGAAGAGATTCTATGGCCATAGAGGAAGGTGTGTTTCTCCACACGCCCTCCCCGAAAAGCACTCCCAGGGATCCCGTATTAATCTGCTTGGGAGCAAACCCCATCAAGTTCCATGGGCCTTGCTCCCAGATCAGCAGCCACTGGAAGTCAGCCGAAAGCTAATCAAGACATGAACATCTGGTGGTGGTGATGGTCCGAATTAAAACCTAAAAGGAATACTCTGTGTTGGCTGTTGAATCCGCCTGAGCTGGGGAAGGAGAGACCTCGCCGGAACCCGAAGGTATGGCAAAAGGAGTCCAGGTGTCCACCTTGCCTGCAGCCGAGTTCTCCCTGGCCTACGTCGTCCTTCGCCTCCTGCCCTGGCGCCTTTTTCTTCTCGATTTTTTTTCTTTGCCGGCTGGGTTTTGAGATGCGTAGGCTAATCACCTTTAATTTTTCATTTGCTTGTTACAGATGTCTATCCCGTTGCTCTCAAGGTAATCTAGACAGAGGCAGCTGAAAAAGCCCCGCATCTTATGCCTTAGACATCAAAGCAGGCTCCCACAATGAAAGTATTTCTTCGCAACGGTGAATCTTCATGGTGAGTTAAGATTTCTATAGCAATAGGCAAGTCATATTTTAAAAGAGTGAAAAGCGAGGTCTGGAGCCCGTCTAGTCTTTTCAGGAAGGACATAATATTTAGGTCTAACAGATTCCTCTCCCCTCGGCGCCTCCCTCTCCCCGCAGCCCGGTCTTCTTAAAACACACACATACACACAACTTCCCCCTTGGTTGTACGTGTACTTGTGTACACACGGCATACATGTACAGGCAAGCCGTTGTGTTCCCCAGAGACGTCCAGAGCGCTTCGAATTTCCGGGGCAAGGAAGGAACGGAGAGGGTGTATGGGGGGGGGGGGACCCCACGCGAATGGGGGTCTCTTGTTCCAGCCCACAATCAAAATGGATAAGAATGTCAGGAAGAAAAATGAGGCCGCTTGAATCGCCGCCCGTCACTTCACTTTTGTTCCTGTTCTTCTGCGCCCCGATCAGAGACCGGCCTTTTGGGATTTGATGGCGACTTTTCTAAAGGCGAGGAAATGGGTTTGAAGGAGGGAAAAGAAAAGGAGAAAGGCCTAATCAAGCTCGGCCTTGTTCAAAGGCTCTGATTTTAGGGCTGGAGGGCGGAGGAGCGGGGGGGGGGGCGGGCGGGTAGTCTGGGGTGAAAGTGTAAGCTTTATGGAGCATCAACATGCCACGTTAGGATCGCTATGGTAATGAGCGGAGCAATAGCAAGCCCTCTTGAAAAGGAGGCACACTCCATTCGAGACAGTCTATTAAGATACATTTGCGCTGACCTTTGGTTTCATGCTCGCTTAATACATTCAATCTGCTCTTCCTCGGAGATGGACTTCCTTCGTCCTCGTCCCTTTGGCTCGCCTTGCTGGCTTTCCCTCGAAGGAGAGAGCTTTTGTTGCAGCCGCTCGGGGGCCGCTGCGAGGAAGGGAGCGGACGTGGGAGCGGGGCGGGCGGCCGGGCGAGCGGGGGGTGGTGTGGTGGTGGTGGTGGCAGCGGCCAAGAGAGCTACCCTTGTGCAAAGAAGCCTCGCACCCACGGAAACCGAGGGAAGGGCTCCCAAGCCCAAAACGTTTAAGATCGGGACTATGCCTCTCTATAACAGAAGGCTTTTTTCTTTATTTTTGCCCGAAGTAGCTCAAAAGACCTGGGTAGGATTACTCCCTAGCAAGACAGTTGTGCTTTTGTGTATGTGGGGGGCGCGACCAGACTGAACTGCAACGCTTGTTTACCAGAACGCTCACCCAAGTGTTCTCTTTCCCTCACCTGGATCTTTGTGCGTGTGCGTGTGGGTGGGTGTGTTAGATAGTTCCCTGACATCTCTTTTGGACTTGGCTTGTTACTGAGTGCACCACTATTGGGATGTTTCACACACCATTTATACCTAAATGTACAGACGCGTATGCATAGATCTTTTTATGACTTGGCCCTCGATCTCAACCTCTGATTTGACGACGCTTGTGGTGAAAGCAGGAATGAACTAAAACGGGGTGCCTTCTTTGTTTGCTAGGCTTTGCGGGGGTGGGAGGAAGTGTGATGGTTTGAATGCCTGGAATTACTCACGGAAACAAACAAACAAACAAACAAACAAACATGAGCTACACAATAGATGAGGGATTGGGGGTGGGGGAGGCCGCGGGCGATGGGCCACAGACCCTGAAGAGTTAGAAATCCATGTTTCAGTCATTGTCTTCTTGTTTATTTTATCCAAGTACCTCCCTGAATAGGGGAAAAATAAACATAGTAGGAAAAAAAACATTCAAACAGCCGAGTCGTCTTTAGTGCTAGCCCTTGTGGCTGAATAAAAAAGGATGGTCCAATTTCTATTGAGCTGAGAAATCTTTGAAGTGGGGAGTTATTATCTGAGACATTCCCCTCCGTCTCCCTAACAACGCTGATGAAACGTAAAAAGCTTCTTTGTCAGCGATTTGTTCTCCCCTCCGTCAAACTCTTTTTGCCCCGTGAGCTGGGACCGTTTCTAAAGAGATGAAACCCAACTTCTTAAAAGATAACGTTGGGATGGAGACAGAAAACGTCCCAATGTCTGCAGTCAGAAGCCGAAGCCTCTCTAAGCCTGCCTGTCTGTCTCTCAGTTGGGTCGTGGTGGATCCAGAGTTGGAAGGATGGGAGGAGGGGGAGAAAAGGGAGGCGCACACACTCAGAGAGAGAATCCCCTCTCTCGTCCAAACTTCTCCCCACTAAAGGAACTACGGTCCTGGACTTCCTCTTCAGAACACATTCGTTTTAGTTCTGTCCAAGCCATTGTTCCCTGAAGAGAGCCCAGAGCCTTGTGAACAACATCAGCTATTAACATCACGTCTAGAACTGCTGGGGCGCCCCGCCACCCCATTACCCCAGTGTAATCAATCCAGCAGTTTACCACAGGCTGGGCTCCTGTTAGTGCTGAAACTACCTACTAAAAACGGGTCTCTCGGTTGCAGTGCACTAAAACCGAGATACGTCTTCAGAGCGATGGCTTCCATACGTTGCGGTGTTTATTGCCAAGGCGTGGAAGAAAAGTCACACCCGGCCCGCACGTGATCTTCTCAGTGGAGAAACACGACGGCCGACAACTTGGAGGCTGTCTTGGGGAACCGGGTGTTGAAGGGATCAAGCCACCGTTCACCGGATTTGATCTTCCCTACCGTTGACAGCTCTGGCTCCATCTCAGCCAGTAGTGCCGGTGGGTAATCTTTGTCTCTGATAAGTGCCAGTCTTACTGGATGGCAAACACTCCCCCCCCCCAGTAGATTACTGGCGGCGCAAGGTTGTTTGAATGGATAGGGGATGTATTATAAATCCACTTGGGAAGGGCAATACACAGGAAACCCGAGATACACCTTAGTTAAGACGAAGGATTTTTCACTTCGTTCCTAAACCGTTGTGTTAAAAATAACCTTGCTGAGATCGATGGTAATAGCTTCGTTATAGGATTTTCAGTTGAAGTTTACTTTGAGATCCTAAAAGATTCGAGAAGAGGGCGGGGGAGAGAGAGCTCCGTTAAAATAAGAGATGTACATGTACCTAAATAATTACCACGGGGATAAACAGTAGTTTGTCTTTGTCAGCATAAAAGATCTGCACACAGAAGGACATCTCTGTACAACTTGGTTTACAGAATCTTATTTAAGCAACAAGGAAGATTATTATTTAAAACTATCATTGTTCTGTCACTTATAGGTTCACTTTAAGGGTTCTTCCTTGGAATAGGATATTTGCACATATTCTGCATCATACCACGTAAAAATATTTATCAAGGTTCGGAGGTACTTTCTTTTTAAAAGCAACTGAAATTTGTGTTAGTCCTTAAGAAAAGAAATTACATAAACAAAAACTGTGTCAGGTTGCTGAAGGAGTTTTTCCACACTTCCAACCCATCATTAATTTACTTTGCCACTGAAATCAACACAAGGGAATTGCCTAGTGTCAAGATGTTGCCGGTTTATGCTTTTGCGTCTAATTTTATTCACTTTTCTACTGCAACAGAATGGCCATCATTGCAGCTGGAATATTAGAGATATGCTAATATTAAAACAACAACATAAAAATAAAAACAAATATTAGTAGAAGATGCATTAATATTTGAACAATTGTCTCAACCAAGCATAGGTGTGGGTTTTAACTAAAGTGAGAAATGTAAGAAATATGAATCTTGTTTTGTCTTTGGGTTATTTTTTAAATTAATTCTGTGTTTTTTGTTGTTTTACTCTTCTCTCTTTTGTCTTTACAACAGATTTTTTTTTGAAAATCGGGAGCCCACTGTCGTTTCATCGATAGGACGAAAAGGATAAATGATTATTTCAACAAGGCCGAGAAAGCATTTTACTAGGGAAAGGATCATCACTTTTCACCCAAGTATTTTATTTTTATAAATATTTTCTAGAAGCATGACTTTTAAAACATAATGATGAAATTAATACCCCGACTAAAGGACCCTTCTTTTTATAGGAGCAATTCATTAGCACCACTACATTTCTCTATCTCCCCCCCCCCCATCTATGTGGAGCACTCCTGGCTGTGTTGTATCGTATGCGTTTCGATGCACATGCGCATTGACGGAACAGAATCGCTTCAAAGCCTGTGCATAACGGTGAGAAGACACTTGGGTTTCCTCTGGCTGAAAAATATAATCCGTGTATGGCCGGAGCAGCGAGTTCGCGGGAATGATTTGGAGTGACTCCTCCAGCAAATCCATGTGGGGTCAGGCCGCTTTGTTTCAATACTAATCAGGTTCCTCCTCTAAAGTCCCAGAGATCCGTTTTTAAGTACTCTGTGAAACCTCTGGCTGAATGGGGTGTCAGCCCTTTTAGTCTGGGATGGGAAGCCCTTTTTGCAACAGAGGATATTTGCTTCCGAGGAAACACAGCGAGAGTATGCGCTTTTTTGTTTCAACCATCTCTTATTGCGTTGTCTTTCTGACCTCCGGCTCAGACGTCTGCGGCGACAGAGAAGCGAGGGTGGGGCTAGTAGGAAGGGCCAAAGGAGAGTTAAGACAACGCGGACTCGGGAACTAATGTCAAGGAAGCGTGGAAAATGTAGGCAGGATGCAAACAAACCGCTCCGTGATCCTCTAATGAAAGAGAGCTGCCCTGACGCATGACCGTCATGACACTGGGTTGTAATCCACAAGCAAACGAAGGTCCCCTCTGAAAAGGTGGGCAGAGCCCTGTGGGCATTTTGCCCCGGCCTTTCGGCGGCGGTCTTTCTCTTTTTTTCATGGCCTAGCTCTCCCGCCATCCCCCCTCCCCCCCCGCACTCCCATTTTGGAGGCTTTCCTCCCCCTGTTGCTCCCTAACACCGATACCCAAGCAAGACTTGGCTTTGGGCGAACCCATTAATTCAAGGTCATTCATTTCACCCCAAGGCCGCTTGTATCTTTAGGTATGAATCAGGGGAGCTACGCCCCGTTTCCTCCTTAGTATAGCAGAGGGGAGTTGGGGGCAAGGTGGTGGTAGAGAGAGGAGGGGGAGGAGGAGGCGAGGAGAAGAAGAAAGAAGCCTCAGTGTCTGTTCCTCTCCTTAACTGAAGCGCCCATCAAAAGGAATCGCCCGCGTTCCCAAGTAGAAGGGCAGGGCCCCGGTGGTAGCAAGCGATGGGGCATCTCCCACGCCTCTTTCTCTGTTTCTTTGTATGGAGAGAGTGGGAGACGAGAGTTGCGCCGAGGGAAGTGGGTGCGGATGTAGCCTTGGAGGTCCACACTGGCCCCTGTCGATACATTTCCGCTTTCCGCCTACAGGGCTACCAGTTTCTCGGGAACGGAAGTTGGTCACCCTTCGTGGCTTATAATCTCAATCAAACCTACCTAAGGCACCTTTGATGTACAGACGCGATGCTCACACGTCTGGTGTATTGCCACGCCGATTATAAATCGATTCACGGTTGTTATGTTCGTGGATGGTGAAGACGATCCGCGATAATTTGGTCCCCAGTTCTAAACGCTCTGACTAGGGAGCGAACTTCGTTGAACGTGATTAAACGTGTATAGGACTGAATACGTTTGCTCCCTAACACTGTCTACAACCTCTAGGTCACAGGCTATAAAACAGGACTGTTTCCCCAGGAGGAAGACCTACATAGTTCATTGTGCATTTGATGAAGTCACTCTGTGTTAGAAAGGTTTCTGCACATAACGCTGTGATCTATTCTTTCCTACCTTGACACCTTGATGTATCAGTATTGTTATTGTGATAGCCATGCTGCTCTTGTTGATATACTCATCGTTAGGGTCTTTGTTTTGTATCAGACCCAATCTTTTTTTTTTTTTACTACACAGTTTGAAGTACTGACACCTACTCTGAGTAGGGCTGAGACATGACTGGGTACAACTCTTTTAACAACTGAAGAAAGCAGTAACAGAAGCCAAAATAAGAGTCAAGCTTACAGAATCAAAAGACATTTTAAAATATTATAACCACAGTTTCTGTTACACACACACACACACACACACACACACACACACACACACACACACA
>JAHTLZ010000379.1:38465658-38479254 GCA_023846285.1 Phrynocephalus versicolor | reverse complement strand
TATCTATCTATCTATCTATCTATCTATCTATCTATCTATCTATCTATCTATCTATCTATCTATCTATCTATATAATGTTTGGTTCCTGCTTTTGGAGAGAGGGCACATTCCATTCCACAACCAAGCTTGGGTGTAATATCAAAGCCTCTCCCAAGATTCATAATATTGCCCTTTAAAAAGAAATCTGACTTTTCTAGGCTTCTCCATGTTGTATGCATTTCTGTAATTGCTTGGCACTGTTTTCCAGAGATGACATCCCGAAAATGTGTCATAGTAAATTACCTTTGTAATAAAATGTAAAAAAATGCAAATAGCTGTTGTCTTTATTACGTTTTAAACCATTGGTTTATCTGCACTATTTCACTTGTCATTCGCACAATATGTCGGGGGAGAGGCGAAGGCACAGTTTGAGAGCAGATAGATGGGACCTCATGTGTAATCTTGCAGGCATCTACCGTTTGGGTCATTTCCTCATCTCCCGCAGAAAAGACATTATCCCGCTCATATTTACATACTTTTCAATATTTGTCAAACAATCATAAATTATAAATTAATGAAATATTCGACAGTCTTCAGAGATCATCCTAATGAAGGCATTTACCTTTTCAGCGATTCGGAGGCGCATCTTGATCAGGTTTAATGACATTTCGACTGGCACGGTTTATTAGGCTTGATTAGATTTGGCCTTCTCTCCTGCTGTCATTTCAGATGTCTCTACATAAACATCACCTGCTTCAGGTACAAGAACAAGCGGACTCTTGTTTTCTTTCATATATTAAAAAAAAATAACCATAATCAAATCTTGGGCTTGGGGCTTGGAAATCTTTTGAAAACCCGAAATGCCATTCTGTTTGTTTTGCTTTGTTCTCGGGACTGTAACACTGTAAAGACCACTAGAGTTTGCCGGGTCGTGAGTATTCTCCCTGGAGCCAATTGGGGTCCGGCGTCCATTTTGTCCGCACGGGCAACCGCCTGCTCTGAGTGGGCTTCCTTGGCGCCTGAATTAACAGCGTCTCCACGCACCCCCAAAACCGAAGTTTCTGATTCACTGGGGTCTTTCCTCAATAAGCAAACATTAGGAAGGGGCAGCAGATCCCAACCTCAAGAAAGAAATGTGAACAGCTTAAAGGTTAGAACAGAAATGAGGTGCAAAAACAGGAAGTGATATTTGGGGTTACAGGAAGGTGAGAGGAACAGGTCCTAAAAGGACAGTTCATCTTACCACCCCAATGCCCCCGTTAGGCGTTTGTGACAGAGAAATGCCCAAATAGGAGATACTTCCATTTGATTCTTCCATCTGATTATGATGAGGACGATGACCACGGATTAACCTTTTTGCCTCCAGAAGTTTTGGCCCAGCATAAATCTGAGCCGCACCACCAATAAGGAAGGACCTCTGTTAAGGCCGCAGAGACGTGGCCAAAGGAAATCCGGACGGAAAACCGACCACATTTTGTCCACGACCCAATGCACAATGATGGGCGTAGGCGTCCGAGAACGGTACGGGGGTTCCTTATTGAGGCAGGCAGATGCAGGGGTTGTGTCCCAAAGTGCACCGTTTACAATCCTATCCTCCCGAGGGTTCCCTCCATTCCCTCCAGTAGGAAGGCGGCACCCTAACTACGAGGAGCCCTGAAGTCAAAGTTCGTGTCGGTGCTTGCAGGACACAGCCGTTGTTATGGGAGAAACGTGCAGAAAGCCCGGCCCTGAGAAAGAGCCTGAGCCTCTGGAAGGCGTCTTGAGTGCCACACAAATCCCCAGCCTAAGCTTGGGTGGGGGTTGGGGGTGGAGGGGTGGGGAGGAGGCCCAACGCATTGGTTCTGAAATGCAGGCTGCCACGGGGAACGGCAGCGATCGCCGAGGTAGCCCGTTCCGTTTCCCCTCTATTCCCTCGCAGGGCCGTAATCGAATTTTGTCATTTGGTAATTGAATTGGTAAATTTCATAAGCCAGGCCTGGGACACGGGATCCCTGCCGCGCGGGTAACCCCACAATCCCTTGCGCGCTCTGGCACGCCAGGAGAGAGCTGCGCCGTCCTCCTCCCTCTCTACCCCCCCCCCCCCGCCTTGGGAAAGGAGGTGACCTAGTACAGTAGCTTCTTTGGACGGAGTCAGGGTCTTCTTTGTCTTCTTCTCATTCCATTATTAATTCCTATTGAAGCCGCGGGAACGAGCAGGCGGGGTAGGAGTGGCTGCGGAAGACGAAGAACCGCTTTCTTGGCTGGCCCTAAGCTTGTCTCAAATCGAAGAGGTGGCTCAGCCCAGCTTGCCCGATCGCTCGGCAGGGCCAAGAACACGGCGGAGGTGGAGGGGTTACTAGCAGGAAGGGACTCCGTATCTCCAGCCTGGGAGGCCGCGACCGCACATTAGCCTTTGCACTTTATAAAATATACATCGCGAAATGAAGTTGGAAGCCATTAAAGGGCACGCCAAGAAGCTATATAATTGTTTGCAGAGACTTCCAAATATTTCCAAACAACAGTTTTTAAAAGCACAACGGAGAGTTATTAAAGCGCTTGTTGGTAAAGTGAGCATGTGTTCTGCAATCATCAAAAATTGATACGTACCGCCAGTAAAGTAATTATGCACCATCCTGAGGATAGGAGAACAGTGCATTGTTAATCCACTTGCACACCCGTTGGCTTGCAGCATCAGGCTGTAAATAGCTTAATTAAGTCTACACGTAGAATATCACCATATTGTTACATTGCATTATGCACACTATATCTCAATTTATTGGGACAATTAATGCTAGTGATAGACCTCAGGCAGGAAATATGAGCTGCGGAGCCGTCAAGTTGCAAGCGGCTGGCTTTTACTAGAGACGAGATTAAGGAGGCAAAGAGAGACCAAACCAATAAGGCAGCCTTAATGCCAACGTCTCAAATGTAAACCTTGTCTATGTTTAGCTAGTACTGTATAAGACTTGTAGTAGGCCTCTGAGAACCACTTCCGTTTCCTGTTCTAAGGGCTTTGCGGAATGAGGCTACTTCCTTTTACAAGGCTACCACAGAGTAATTGGCAGCCCTTGGGTCCTAGGATAGAGGGGCGTAGCAATACCCAAGCCAAGCTGGAGAAAAGCTCGAGACCGCAACCTTAGAGGACGCAAGCCAACTCTCACAGACATGTACCACCAATCTTGTGCGCATTTTTTTCCCTGCGCGATCCATGAAAGGTCTGTGCTAAGCCCGTAAAAGTGAGGTTTTCTCTAGGAAAGCTTGGAGTTTGTTTGATTTTTTTAAAGTGGCCCCACTAAAAGCACCTCTCGCGCTTACATTGGTGCAATCTTCGGGGAGCACGGGCCTTTTTCCTTGTTCTCACCGATGGAGCAGTTGTTCGCCGGTGGCTTAGAGCGGTCGGTTGAGTTTGCCTTTTCACAAACCAATTACTTAGGTAGTTGAAATCACAGGTAGTCCCAGCCATCTTCCAGTAATTTTTCTTCATTGTTCTTCATTAAGAATGGCTGGGACTACCTGTGATTGTGTTTATGTTTCAGAATCAACGGATTCATTCGGATCCCATATTTGGGGAAATTCCTTTGAATTGTGTGACATTTGCTTTCCCTTAGATGTCTTTAGGACTGGATCTTTGTTTCACAGAAATACAGAGCTGCAGCTGAAGTGTTTAACGGACCAGGGCTGTCAAGTTCAAAGGCCGCTAAGAGCAAGCTACAGAGCATTTTAGACTGTAAACCCTTAGTGGGCAGGGACTTACCCTGTCAGACCATCCTGCTGTTCGCTATTCATTAGCGTGGCGCTCTATAGGCGCCGAATAAATCTTACAGTAATAGGCAAGGACGCCTGAAACAAAACCAATGTCTGGGAAAGAAGCAAAGAAATATAAGAAATATTAACCTTTTTATATAATTCCAGAGCTTGAACACCTTCACACCAACTGAGACTGAGCTCAATAAAAGCTATTGTCTTTCCATCTTTGCGTCTTTTTCTTCCCAGTGAAGCACCTAGCGAGAAACCCGAGATCCACTGTTGACAGTATCATGCCCTGCGCATAACCTTGCAGGGCCTGCATCAATGATCCAGCTAAATCACCTGCTTCGTCTCTCTCTCAATCTTTAAACTTGACTCGTGTATTGAAGAAGGGCACGCTGGGCTGCTCAGGAGCGCAGTGGAAGTCTAGCGGTTAGAGTAAGGCAGCTGCGAAACTCATCTACGCCTCTCCCTTTGAAAACAAGACTTCTCAGTGTCTAAAGAACATGCTTCCAATGATAATTTGTTCTGATTTAGAGAAAAGAGTTTCTAGGATTTTGTTTGTTCCATTTTGTTTTAGAAACGGGGGTGGTGGCTCAGAGATTCACCTTTTAAGGAATCATGGGCTGGAAAAGACATCTCAGAATTTCTGCATATATCTATCTGATCTATCTACAGATTTATATGACATTTCTATATGCGTTACAAAAAAGCCCTAGAGCCAGGAATGTCATACTAGTGATGAGATCTTGATCTGGTTCATTCACTGGCAGTGATTGCAGGGTTGCCAAGCGCAAGTCAGGCGAATGTAAAGCCAGAAAAATGAATTCCTTTACAATAAACAGAACAACCTATACTAGGGTCCATCGTGTCCAGTGCTAGTCTTACAGTCCACGATGTCTGTGACTCCGGTACAACACACACATTTTTAAAGTGATTGGTTTCCCCCACTAAATTCCCCAGTTCAGACTTCAGGTTAACTTCTCTGAGCCATTTACTTGGAAGCAAGTGCTAACCTAACACTTTTGGTATACTGAAAAATTCTGCCTCATCAAAGAGCAAGCAGGGAGTGACTGTAGGTTGACGGTCTCCTTGCCTTCCCCTGTGTTTAACAGTGAAACACAGCCTTTCTCCTTAGAAACAAAATTATAAATCCATATATCAGTGTGTGTTGTGAATATTCCACTCCTTTCACAAAAAAATGGAAGCACAGCTCAGATCTATTAACATCCCAGCCATCAATGTGGGTCGACTCGGAAGTAAGACCTGAATTAAATGGGAATTATTTCTAGCTAATTTTGCAAAGGGCAGTGGTGATTCTGTACATGAAAATATGCATATATTTCTATTGTCATCTGAAGAAGGATCTGCTTGATTGTATATTATCCATTCTGGCTATTTTCTTCTATTTTAGGAGTGTACCCTTAATTTGTCTTATCAGTGAAAAATAACACTGGAAATAAACACTGATGCCTCACAAGGTTATGGATCAATTTTTATACTGTGTGAAGTCCGGCCAAAGTCATGTTTAAAAGTGCAAAGTAATGCATATATTTACATAAATATATATGATATGCATACATACCAATAGTAAGTACTTTATATTTAAACATATTACTTGAATATTTAAAAGAGTTCTTGGAACATTTGATAGTTCATATGTATAGGAGGTCTGAGATAAAAATTTTTTTTACTTACTACCCACTCTATCCCCCCCCCCCATTTGGGTTATAAGAGATAAATGGAAAAGAAAACTTATTCGGTATGCTAACATTCCTTCCATACTTTACCCAAAGTGCTTTATGGAGGTGTTCAACAGGTTACAATGGAAGCATCAATAGTTTGCTTTTAAAGGAATTAAAGGGGACATAGGAGAGTAAAGTTTATAGATGCGGAATGGATTGCTAGGAGTATGGGAAACCAGACTTGATCTCTTGTGTTAAACAAGTGATGGACCTGACTTGCAGATTACATTCTGAGTTTTCTTGATTGGTGGTGGTGTGGTGGTGGGGACAGTCTGCTTATTGCCACCATATTGCTGATTTCACACTACAGGTGGCTCAGCTTTATATTTCATAGTTTATTGGGGACATTTGTATTGTCAGAATGAAATGTATTTCTTATTAAGCAACTACTCAAAATAATTGCTTACGCTTAACATTATTATTATTTGTTTACCGATGTATTGTGAAAATAACCTTCACTTTGCGGGTGGTTGTGGAAGAGGTTTAACTTATTTCCATGAAATTAAACAGCACATTTAGTTTCTAGGACAGCAACTTCAAAAATATGTAGCTGTTCTTCTCAGATTACATATGCCTGAGAGAGAGAAAAAAACACTCACTTCGCTTCCAGTCACTTCGTTTTTAATGTTTTAAAAAACATATTCCCTTTCATTGTTTCTTAGGGTTTCTGGGCTTTTTCTTTTTTCTTTTTGGGCAGTGCTTGGTTGTTGTTTTGTTTTGTTTTTGTTTTTTTTGTTCTTTCCAGCATGCAACCAAAACGTGGAAAGGTTTCATTCCAGAATAGGTGGAGGTGGGGTGTGTGAGGAGGGGGAATCAAATGGCACACCATATGTTTTCCTTCCTATGCCAGGATATTTTATGAAACTGAACTGGCAAAGAGGACCAACTCCGTTTTAGAGGCAACCCAGAGCCGGATTAAAGCGATGGAAAAAAAAAAAAACACCTCAAGTGAAACTACTGGCTCCCTTTGTGACTTCATTAGTACAGGTTTACAAGTGGACTGAATTAGCCAGGGGACCACATCCAGTAGGTAAAAACAAACGAAAACGAAAATGGAGGTGACATGCAAATGTAGAATTAACAGGCAAAGACAATTAACATGGGGTGAGCAGTTTATCTGATCTGAAAGCATGTCTTCCATGTCTCAAATTAATCTGGTAGGATCCAGTTAAAGTTAAGTGCATTTATATTTTACCGATTTTTCTTGAGCGGCATGAAACGCAAGTTCACTTCTCCCACTGAATTATACGGGTCAAAAAAATTCTTAATGTACAGCTCTTCTTATATAAAGTTGTGCATTAGTTGATAGCCTGCCTCATATTCGCAACACTTAATGTGTCAACTAAAACATCCCCTTTTCTTAAGGGGGTCATTGTTCATATCCCAATGAATTAATTAATGCGCGATCCATACCCCCGCCCTCCATATTCCCGAGTGAGTCTTCACAATTTCTTCCGAACAACATCGCCGTCAGATGCAGGAACAAATTTACGAAACAAGGTATTCACACGTGGTCTACCAAGATTTATGCAGTAGACACAAACGCCCCCAGCCACTTGGTATCAAGGAGGAACAGGTACTTTCGTAAACGCCGTAACTTTTGGGGGATCCCCACTTTCCTTTTCAACAGGATCGCAATGCGCAGGTGTAAAAGAACTGGAGACACCGACCGTAAGTGAAGGCTAAAACCTCAGTCTGAAATTCAGTACCAATGTGACATGTTAAGAAAGGATGTATATTTTTTCAAATGAAAAAACCACAATCCCAAAGAATGCACCTTCAGAGTTCTTATGCTCTTAAATATGTACCTACGCCGATCCTGAACACTATGGAGAGTCAATGTGAGCCTTTTTATAACTCTCAGATACACTTGAGCCCAGAATCCATCCTTTAGAAATGAAGGTTGGAGGTGGGGCACCCACCTAATTTCAAAGTGAAAAAAAAAAGATTCCAAATTGCCTTTAAACGAATTGTAGGTCATGGATTCACACAAATCGTGGCTGAGTGGAGTCAATAAGAGATGTTTCCATTAATCTGAAAGATGATGCTAGCTGATGTCCCAGCCTGGTTTTCTCTTTTTGAGCAAATGAAATGTCCTCATCAATAGTTTTCTACTTATGAATTGGCTTTCTGAATCTAACCTTTCCTCTGAAGGGATAGAAGTATCTAGTCTGGAACTACCCCTCTCTGCACAGCTCTACTCTCCATCCCACCCTTATGGCTGCTAGGGACTTTTGGAAGTAAGAGGGTTTTATTTTTTTTACTGTATCTGTTTTCATTGCTGATCCTCTCTCACCCTCCTGTTGCTCAAAAGATAGCACAGATTTAACACTTCCATTCTGTAGTCCTTTCTAATCTTCAAGCTGTTATTATCTCTTGGTTTGCTGATGGGCTATGCTTCTTCAGGGTATATGCTCTGACCAGGAATATTCTACTATTGTAGTACTCAATTTAGTTTTAAGGTAGGATTTTCCATCAAATGCATTTGAAAAATAAACATAGTGATCTTTTATCTACAATAACTTACTTAAGAACTAACACAGAGTTTGAAACAATTCTTTTAAACTGTGCAAAACTGGAAGCACAGAAAAATGCTCACCATTCAGTTGGCATTGGCTTTGAGATTCTGTCAGTGTTGCTCACATTTCACACATGGGAAGACTGAAAAACAGAAACCTAGTGTAATGATGATCTATGTATATTGTGAAGCCAACATTGAAGCTTATTGAAGCTTATTGAGTTTGAGTTCATCAGGTTGCACGATCGACAACAGCAACCACATACTGCCATTGTCATACGAGAAACTATTCATACTTCAAAATGAATGCAAAATGCTTTTCAGTTTTACCATTACCTGTGTAATCCAAGAATAGAAATACTATTTTACACATGGGAAACTGAGGCTGAGCAACAGGGAACTGGCTTAGAGTTAAGAGGGGTATTGTAGATGGACCACTGTCATAGATAATTAGATATTCAGATTCTCCTAATGGCTTTGGGCAACTTGCTTGCCTGTCATCTGCATGCAGGTATACATACAGTATATCTGTTCTCAGGTCTGCTTAACCAATGTGTATTGGTCCATAGACTTTTTTGCTAATTACTCAGATGAGTATCAAAGTAGAGACTATTCCCAGGATGTTTATGGGATTAAAATGCTCATATATCTTTAGTTGTCCCAATAACATCACTGACAGTTTGAAAGTTTACTGCCAGTGTTAAACATGTATTTGTCATGTTCTGTTTCCACTTTCCCTTGGCCCCTTTCTCCTCAATGACATACCATGTGTAGAAACCTATGGCCTTAAGATTATACTCTATGCACCTGAAGAAGTCTTCTGCAAGAAGAAGCTAACTTTATTAACTTTGACAGGGCCAAACTATGAACACCAATTTTCCTGGGTATATCTTTCTCCCCAACCCCAGGACTTATAAGGTCTCTTTGAATAGGCTGAGAAAGGGAAAAGCAATACTGTAAATAGATAAGTAATATAGACAGCTATTGAATGATAGATTGGGCGAATGAAATCTATTATAGAAAGAAGGTCACTCTGGTGCCCCCCACCTCTGTCTGAAGACATAGTGAAGCAAGGGATCGGGAAAGAGCAACCTGAAAGCAAATGTAGACTTTAAGGACCGGATAGTGCATAGTGTCAGGAGCACATTAATGTTGTTCAACCCTTCAGAATGACAGTGGAGAAAAGAGAAGGGGTTCCTCAATTTGAATTCAGCCTTAGTGTCAGTTGGGTCATTGTAGCTGATTTGGGGCATGGAGGCTGGAAGAGTGGCCAGCAGTTCTCTTAAACCTCCCAAGGTGGATAGGCTAGTTGTGTTATCCCTAAAGGGGCCCTATATTATACTGTACCTTGACTGATGACTTTCAGTAGCATCCTGGGCAGCAATACTGTCCCTTGGGATGCAGGAAATCTTCCTTTTGTCCCAGTGTTTTCACCCATTCACTTGTGAGTATCTCTTTCACTCCTCAGCTGTAGAGTGTGTTTCAACACAGGCTGGAAGTCCATAGACCAAGCTAGAGAGAGAGACAGAGAGAGGAGAGAGAGAGAGACAGAGACAGAGACAGAGAGACAGAGACACACACACAGAGAGAGAGCATGTTTTCAGGATGGGCTTCCACCAGCCAAAATAGGTCTGATGAGGAACCCCGTGGCACTAGCAGCCCTACAATGTTTCTTTGACATAAACTTTTGAAGTGGGCTGTTCCTTTCAGTGGACCAGGCTACAAACACAGGGTGGGGGTGGGGGGCTGCTGTCCACGAAATCTTAAATCAGATAAAATCTGATGTGCCTTAAAATGTCCCAGATTACAGATGAACAGATATAGACCTCTGGCAGTCACTGAGTTCTGGAATCTTTCTCCCCCTTCAATGTTGGCATGACATGGGTGGGGGCGGGGGGGGGTTACAAAGGAGAAGGGCATATGCTCCCAGGGGAACTCTGAAGTTCAGGGGAATCTCTCCCTTAGTCATTACAGGAGGCAGGCGAAGGGCTGTGATGTAAACAAGGACAATAAAAAAAAACTCATGCTGAGAGGTGAAGACCTAAGGATTTTTCCCTTTCTGGATTTTGCCTGGTCACTTTTGTCTGGGCTACAAATCACTCTGAAGGCCATTCTCAACTCCCCTCAGCTGTTAATAAGAAAACCTAAGTTTAAATACAAGAAACACCCAAAGGGAGTCAAGAGAAGGGGTAAAATGACTCACTTCTTTTAAACATTTCCCTGATTCTGCATCCTTAACCAACTCTGAATTCAAGAGATCTTTCTTCAGTGAAACTGTGCCAAAGAGGGTCAGAAAAACTATATATATAGTTATTCTAGGATCAATGGATAGGGTTCTTAATTTGGATCCTGAAAGGCTGGAGTCCTAAATATGGAACTATTCTGGTTTGAACTAAGCCACCATTGACTTCTTGTGATCAAGTAGATATAGGATGGGGCTGCACATTTTGAAAAGGAGCAACAGCTGAATCCATTTCTAAACAAACACAGGCAAACTTTTGTTTTCATATTACACCACCAATCTCCCATAAATCCCCCCCATCCAAAATTAGGGGTGAAATGGAAAGAGAAGAAGAACAAAAGCTGACAGCGAAAGTGAATAAACTTCTATCCGCCTCCCCCCCCCCATCCCTTCCTACCTTCTTAGCTAGAAGGAAGTAGGGATTTAAATGATTATGATCTAGCCTTTCTCCAGCATTTTAGACTGTGGACCATTCCTTAGTCTTCTGAACTTAGTTATTTGCTCCTTTTAGAAAATCTAATATCCTGCAAAAGTTTGTTCAAGCTAACTGAATACTCTTTTTTTTCCTTTCGGAAAGGATTTCCAAAAATACAGGAAAATAAATATATTTAGAGCATTTTTAAAGCAAGGTACAATGGGGATAATGAAGGTAGATTAACAGGAGGGGGGGGAGGGGGAATTAAGAAACTGAAGTCCAGTAATTCTATCTCTTGGCTTTGGAAAGAGAGAGTCAGCATACCTATTTGGCCATCTGGCTGCTCTAAGCTTTGGCCCCATGCTGTATGATTTTCTCTTAAAATCTCTTCCGCCGAAGGCCTGCTTTTATTGAATTCATCAAAAGAAAACTTTCCCCAAGGTTTTTTTTTTTAAGAAGGGGGCTAAAATAATAAGTCGACCACTGTGACATTCTCTAGGCTTAGGCCATTTTTCATAACGCAGCTGATACTCTTTTGTGCAGCTGAAGAGACGAAACAGATGAATAACGAGGAAAGTCTCTCGGAAAAAAAAACAGAAGGGGAAAAAATCCCTTAAGCTGTTTCCAGCTCTATTTCTTTCCATTTCTAAAAAGTTAACTAAAATGAGAGGTGTGATTTTAAAAACGGGGTGGGGGGGGAGTAAAAGGAACCCCAGTGCCAAAGGACAAGCCAAGAGCACTGATTGTGTCCTGACTGGATTCAGAAATTCAGAGCGTTGGCTCTCTTCACTGGCCAAACTTTTTCCACAGCTTGTGAAACTACCCAGGTGGCGAGGTGAGGCCGGGGGCCTTAGCCAGCAAGCTGCTCAATGAACAGCATTCTCCTGAAGCCTGGAAGCCGCTCAGATATTCCCTTCCAAAACTTGCAGCAAGGTTTTTTTTTTCTTTCCCCCTGTTTTATTTATTTATTTTCCCCCTCCTTTTCTTCTCCCTCTCTGCTGTAGTCATGCTTCTCGGCTCTAGGGTATGGAAGCCGGAAGTGTCTCTAAGGAAGAAGGAAGAAAGCCGGGTCAGGGTTGATGGCGTTTGTTTTTGATGGACACATGGGGTAAGTTTCATCTTTCAATTTGCTTAACCTCCGTGTGTTTTCAAGCTCATTTCTGAAATGGTTCAATCCACATTCTAGATGAACGGTGATGATAATGATCAGGCTCTTCCAATTCCTTTTGTCTAGAAAATGCATAAGTGGTATCTGTTTCTTGGATCCTATCTGGATATGACTTGCTGCTGTTTTTTTCCACCTTATAGTTATCGTGAGGCCAAATCAAGATGTTTTGTACCCCACTCTGGTACTTTGAGGGGTCCCTAGCACATGAGGAATGTTAATATGTTTGTAATGCTTTATGTCCAGGACTTGACAGCACATAACAACAAGAAATGATATTCAATATGTCACAAGGGGAGCCAGGGACTATAAGTGTATATTGGGGGTGGGCAGGCAACAGAGGTCTCGATCCACATTTGGAAATATTTCTCTGTAAATATTCTTGGGTAAGGCCTGCAATTGAAATCCATGGGGCTCACTTCTCAGGATTTGATTGCACCAATCCTCTGTGTGCCCCCCCCCACTTCTCTCTTCTCTCTCCCTCTCCCTCTCTCTCTCCCTCTCTTCTCTCTCTCTCTCTCTCTCTCTCTCTCTCTGTGGTTTGTATAGTGGGCTATAAAGAGAATGTTGTACCACCTCCCAGGGTTGTTTGTTGTTGAGTCAAACAAAACAGAGGCTTTGCACATCAATATCAATGTGAGATAGACTATACTTCCATGTTCTGTGAAGATTTTTACATGCATGCACCGACAGAGAGCTTCTCACAAGTGTTCAGGCACAAGCAATCTCAAATGCACCACTGGGTGCCAGAATCTAGGAAGTAAAACCCACCGGTCACCTCTGAAAGCTAAGGCGCTTCAACTCAGTGGCAAAGACCTGGGGGAGGGGGTGGACATGCATTGGAGCGGTGTGTAAAGTATGGTCTGGATTTAGGATATCAGTCTACCAGCTCCTTGGTTAAAACAAAACAAAAACCTCAAAGTATTTGTGTTTTTAAGGTATAGCAGAAGAAGCTCAACGTTACAGTTCTGATCCCTTTAAACGGGAAAAGCCCAACACCTCCTTAAGTGCCAGCAGGTTTCTTTTGGCATAAGTTTTCCCGGGGCCACAGTCCACTCGTTTTCCCACAGGTGGCGTGTGGTACCGTCCAGGAAAACTTGCCTCAAAGGAAATATCTTAAGTCTGTCAGACTGCTTGTCAGATGCTTCGTTGTTGTTGTTGGTTCCCCCCCACACACGATCTGCTCTGTGTGTGTGTGCGCGCGCGCGCGCGCGCGTGTGTGTGTGTGAGAGAGTGTTTTCGGGGCAGGGGGGCAACCGCAACCAGTCTCTCGAACTGGTGGCATTAAAGTGCGCACTTCTTGGGAGTCCACTATAAGGGCTGAAAGCCCTCAACGCCTGCGAACTTGACAGGACTTCAGCCTCGGATTCGCAGGAGAGGCCTGGTCTGGACTGAAAGGCAAAAAAGCTTCGGGAGGGATTGTAGGGATCCAAGTTGGCTGCGCGCGACTCTCCTTTGGCAGGCATTCCCTTCTGGAGGCGACTCATCCGCCCTTTAGGAGGGTCCGGAAAGAGATTCTTTTTCACCGACAAAATCCCGTTTGTCAAGGAGGGGAGGGGGCTTACGCAGGGAGATATAACCTGGTGCTATACTTGGATTGAAACAGCCTGCATTCGATACACACTTTTTAATGTGAAGACGCGATGAAGTCAGGGTTAGGAGCAGCGATCCCGCCCCTAGACAATTTGATACTGTCCCTCCATCAAACGTTTTAACCTGGTTCATAACACAGCGGAGGGCAAGGAATGTTTGGATTTAGTCTGATCTAGTCAATAGGAAATAAAGCAAGACTGAGTGGTTCGAATT
>JAHTLZ010000379.1:38429891-38460187 GCA_023846285.1 Phrynocephalus versicolor | reverse complement strand
TAATAATAATAATAATAATAATAATAATAATAATAATAATAATAATAATAATAAATTAAAAACCCTTATTTCAATAGCGTATCCTACGACCGGTGTATATGTCTTTGTAAGCTCTTATAAACATATTTGTTCCGAGGTTAACAACGGAAGATAGGCGATAGGAGCTTTTAATTTTTTTCTGAAGGAGTCAAAGCAAAAAAACAATAATTTAGCAACCGTTTATCCTTTCAGGTATATGCCTTAAATTTTCTCTCCAAATGTCTGCTCCGTAAACAATCAAACTTATAATTGCTTGCTTATTTCATTGTGGTTCCTCTGGAGAGTTTATAACGTCGGGACGCCATTGTCCGCTCATTATGTTTCCAGAAGCTTTCTATGATGACTCGGCTGGACGGTGTCCAGTCTATGACCAATAAAAGAAATTTACAGCCTTGGCCCATAGGGAATCCGTCTCTCCCATCCCCCACCCTTCCACCCGCAACATCAGAGAAGAAAAATTGAGACGTTAAGGTGCCTGGCTCTTTCTAGTCATAACCCCATAGCTCTTGGTGAAGAATTAGAATGAAGTGGATGACGAGGAAAAGGAAAAGGAAAAGGCAGCGCAAGTAGATCCCTTATCCAAAGAGTCTGTTTATTGCCTTTCTGTATGAATAAAAACATTCTTCACAACTTTTATTTTCTTTTTCAATAGGAACATTTTCACCCTCTGAGATTTTATTTCAAATGTTCCCCCAAAACCGTGGGAAGAGTTGAAATCATGTTCAAAAAGAGGCACATTTAGGCTTGTACTTCTTTTGATCCACATTCCTCAGCAGAAATAAACATGTTAAAACAAGCCATCATGGCACATCTCAGGGTCTGAAAGTTAGTATCTATTTTGGAACTTTCAACAACCTGGCAAAGAAAATGAACAGGGTTTTTTTTGTCTGGGTTTTGAAAAAAAGTGAAAATTAAGTGTATTTTCTATTTATTTGTGCAAGGTAAATTGCAAATATTTGTTCCAATTCAGTCATATTTTTAATATTTTTAACAGCAATAATAATGACCTCTCAATCTTAAATTTAATGAGATGTTTACTTTGGTTCATCACTTACTCACAGGTAAAATGTGCTTAGAATCTTCAAAGATAATGCATCCTTTGCAAGCATGTACAGGACTCCAACATTAGTCACAGCTATTGAGGAATAAGTTCCAGTGAAATTTATTTTTGAAACATTCAGAGGAGCACAGACATATTTTCTCTCAATGTAAGAGGTTGGAAGTCATGGTGTGTGTGGAGTGGTTCCTGTCTAACATTCACTTACTATATTTGCCCTTTGGATGAGATCCAGAAACTGGGTGTGTGTGTGTGTGTTTTTTTTTTTTGAATACTTGTTTTTTCTTAAATACTTGTTTTCTGTACAACAATATTTTGGCTCATTAATGCTGCCATGTGCCCTAAAGTCACTTGCAACTTAACAACTAGGGTTTTCAAGATCCGTGAGACTGTTCAAATAATGGATTATCTTTGCTGCCACACCAGGGAGTTTCCATGACCAAGTGGGGATTTGAACCCATGTTTTCTATCTTCTAGTCTGATACTCTGTCCACTGGCTCTTGTTCTCAGTTAATACCAGGCAAAACGCTCAAATTAAATAACTTCTCCTATGACTGCAAAGATCACATACATTTACTTAATGTTTGCCTGCAAATTGACCTACACTGGAATAAATGGTTTTAGGGTGTGACTTCAGTGTAGTTCTTTGACCGTGGACAAGAAGGAAGGGAAGAAGGAAGAAAGGAGAATTTCTTGAAACTTCCCACCATAATAATGGTGCCATCTTTTATTGGATAATTCCCTTTTTGTAGGTTAGGCTGTTAAGTACAACAGGGAACTCCCAATGCAGCATAACCATGTATTCCTATGCAAAATCAGAAATATAGTTTCAGATCATCTAGGAGTAACCATAATTGGGAGATCTGTATAACTAGGGTGGTATTTTTGCTGTCAGATTCTAAAGGCTGAGATTTAAACATAGCCCTTTGAATGGATGTGTGTGTTATATGGCCTCAAGATGCATTGGACTTATAGCAATTCTAAGAGAAATTTGATAGTTAAGGTGTGGTTTTTACCAGCATTCCACCGTGGTTGAGTGTGGATTTGAATACATGTCTACTGAGTCCTGGTCCTTCACTTGATCCACTCTGTCATTCTGGATGAATAAGATGATACTAATACCAAGTTGCTGTGCAGTGGCATATAGGGGCAAAGGGATGCTCTTAAATTTCAAGGAATGCTAAAAGAGTTTGTTAGTTACAGGTATATTATTCTCTCTAGTGAGAGCAAGGCTCCACACCTCCTCCTTCAGTGTTTATGTTCTCAACAATCTGTGAGGTGAACCAGCCAGAAAAAAAAGAGAGAGAGAAGCTGGTTCAGCGCCTTCTGCTATTGCATGCCCCCACCTCAGAGACAATAATAATAGAGAGCTAGTTTGGATTAGAGTCTTTTATGGGCCAAATGCAAGCAAGAGCTAAATTCAAGTCTCCATTCAACCTAGGAACTTGCAGGGTGACCTTTCACTCTTTCTCAGTTTCACCTACATTCCAGGGTTGTGGTCAGGAGAAAGTGTGTGTGTGTGTGATTGTGTATGTGTGTGTTATTGTGTGTGTGTGTGTGAGAGAGAGACAGAGAGAGAGAGACAGAGAGAGGGGGAAAGAGGGGGAGGGAGAGAGGGAGAGAGAGAACTCTCTAACTTGCTTCAAACTCCTTAGGAGAAAAGTAGCATATAATTGTAACTAAAAACAGATGATTACATGCCAAATCTCCCTTCCCTCCTCAATGGAAGACACACAATCATTTCCTCAGTTTTGGTTCTTATGTTTGCCTTCTGAGTATTCTTTTTCCTGAAAGTGATTTGTCTGATTTTAAAATCCTTTCTGTTACTTTCCACTCTGACCGAGATAGACTGCCATATATCCTGTTAACAAAACCAGCTGGTCACAGATTGTTCCTGGTTCCCACTAGGTGCAGCATACCTGTACAGAGTGGTACTTACAGTGACCTTTCCTTCTCACTTGATGGCATCAATTGATGGAATTTTTCTTTGTTCTGGTTTTGAGCATCCAAGTTTCTGTTCTAAGGCAAGTGGCTTCTATAGTTTTTGATCTACCCAACAGAAGGGTCAGGCTGGCTGATAGTTAAGACAGGGAACTCCTAACTATCTTATCTCTTCTCAACTCTTCTTTCCAATGCATTATGTTGGATCTAGATTTCTTAGTCCTTGTTTGGACAATAATTGTAGAACAAACAGCCTACATTTTCTATTAAAGTACAGGGAGACCACTGGTGGACCAAGATCTACTGGGAAATCTCCAGATGATTAGCAGTAACTTCTTACTCCAAATAGTTTAAGAGAAGTTGCTGCCATAAAATGCAGGGCTCAAAATGGGGAAAATGAACTAAGGAGGAGGTCCTCTTTACAATTCTAGAATCAATAATGAATTCCTGGGTTCAGAATGGTAAGTGTGGTTTTCACCATTCTGCTAATGAATCTCAAAACTTCTAGCAGAAAATCAAAGCACAGCCTGCAAGACTGAAGTCGGCCTATTCCCATCCAAGAAGATGGGTTGATACCTTCTACTAGACAAGGCAGTTCTGGCAAATTGAAATGACATAGAGCAGAAAGTGAAACTGGGCACTAATAGATCTGGCTTATGAAATGATGTTGCTGGTACTGCCCAATGTCTTCTGCAACATCTTAGTCTTTTCTTGAGAATATGTTTGTTTAAAGTGAATGGTGGGTTCAAATGTCTGATGGCATCAAAAGCAAGACAGTTCAAGAGCTCCCCACAACCAATGAAGGTTCTTGAGCTGCTTTGAGACTAACTGGTTTCCATTCCAGCACTACAGACATCCTCCTGGAAGCAATTCCTTTCCTGGTAGCTCTATTTAGGACTATGTTGCTGTTATGGCATCAACTTTGCTGGCCTTGAGTTGATGCTATGATAATTTGCATAATCCATAACAGGGATAGGAATGAGTCGCTCTCCAGAGGCTGTGGTCCAGCAGCTCCAATCATCTCTCACCAGTAGTTAGCTTTGATGGGAGCTATAGGCCAGATACCTCTGAAAGGATGCAGTTTCCCATCCCTTGGTCTACAGGATATCACAAGTCACCCCCCCCCCCTGCTGAAGCCACGCCGCCGAATAGTGCAAACCTATTCTTAAATTCACCATCAAAGCTCCAAAGAAGATGGAGGCTGCAAAGTATTGGTTCATAAAATAAATAATTAACAACAATTATAATGAGACTTCCAAGAATGTGTGTGTGTGTGTGGGGGGGGGCTCAACCGGAATTTCTAGGCAGGGGTGCTCCCAGTTCCATTTGCCAGCCATGTATTATTTTGATTAATTTATATGATCGATTAATTTCCACCTTTGTCACTGATGGGTGACGGAAGAGAGAGAAGCTGGTTTCACAGTAAGGAAGTAGCTGAAAGGCAAAGTAAAACTTCTCAGATTCCCAAATTGTTGCTTGGAAAAACTGAGAGCATCCTTTTGTGCACTGTTCCCATAGAAACAGCCTACTTTTCCCCTGCCTCTCCTCTGAAAGCAAGTCACCTGAAAACTCTAGGAAATCAAGATAGGATGCCCTTTTTGACTCCCTGCCTTCCCCCTTTCAGTCACCTAGTGTTGGACTGAAAGCGTTTTACCTCCTACACATACAATTCAAACTCTTCACACAAAAGGCAAGAGAGCAAACTTCATGGCCAAGTCTTTTTTGAGACCTTGTGAGAGAACAAAAAGGGGCTCCAAACAAGAAAACTGAACTCGAACAAAGTTTTTGAGACACGGGGGAACTGTAGCTCTGTGAAGCAGATACGTCATATTGACAATATTCCAAGTGCTTTTTGCAAAACAAACAAACAAAATACAAATGGGTCATCTTGCATTATTGATCTAAGCTGGTAAAGTGAGAATGCACCTTTACGCTGCTGATTTAAAGGGTTTTAGCAGTTTTCCCCTTTCCTCTTGGAACTCTGGGAGCTGTAGTTTCATGCATAGCTAAATTATGGAGTAGTTTCAACATTTTCACCAAAATATTTTTGCAGGTTACCTACAGCATATTAAAATTATCCTGTATAATTATGCTATAAGTGGAAAGGTCTGAAATATGATGATGATTGTGTTGTACACCAGAGGACATTACAGTAAAATCCATTCAACAACTCTTTTTGTACCTTGTATTACTTCACATCTCCTGTACCACAACCTCAATTTTATTCCTTTCACAATCCTACAAATCTTTCACCCCACTTTTCTTCCTCTTTTTTGACTTTATTTTCTGCCTCTCAACTTTACTCCTTGTCTTGACAAGACCACAGAAGACCTATAACTTTTGTGGTAATACCAATGGTGAAGGACATATCAAGTGTGGATTGGCAGCAAGAAGCTGGAATAGATAATACTAACTCTGCTGTGCCTGGTTGTGTAGTTCAGTTTGCCTGAATTGCCTTGTCTTGAAGCTATCTACCCATCTTCTTGCTTCCAGTTTCCAAGGTAGGAGTGAGAAAAGATTTCAAATGTCAGAATCCTGCCACCATCACCATTGGATGACTACAAGCCCATAGATGTTACAATGTGCCGGTCCATCTCTCTCATTGTCTGCATTTTGTCTGCATTAACAGCTCTGATCCCATGAGAACAATATTGGAAAGCTATGAAGGTTCAGAGAAAGTCAGCCAAAGCTATTTAGTAGTTTATGTGCCTTATGATGTTTAAAACCCAAATAATCTAGGAAAAAAGACAGAGGGCTTGGGAGAAAATGTTATAGACATTTCTGGAAAAAATGAATTTTGGGGAGACAGTATGGAGAAACATATTTTTCTTCATATTTCCATAATGCTGGAACTGTGCTAGACACTCCTGAAGTGTTTGCAGACCAGATCCAGTTTCTCTTTGAGAAGACCTATTGTATGGCATTTCTGTTGAGGTTTTGGCTCAACTTCATTTCCATGTGAGATGACTTTCCTGGGAGATAGCAGGAAGGGAGTGCAACCCTGTTGGTTCTTCTGGACCTCTCATGGTTCTTGTTATGATCTATCTTAGTTCCCTTGTAGCATGACTGTCTAACCCGGATATAGTTAGTACTGCATATGGTGGTTTCCAGGGGACAGTACTACAAAGATTTCTGCTCAGCCTCATAGTTTTTTTCCTTCAAAGTCCTGCATCGTCTCATCCCAGTTCTGATGCTCTTCAATAACTAACTTATCACAACCAAGCAGAGTTGTCTGGAAAACTGGAGTGCATTGTCATTGGTCTGCTGAGGACCTGCTTCTCCTATTTCTCATTTTGGACCCAAGTGAAGGAGTGGATGTGTTAGGTCACAGCCTGTCTCAACAAGTTTGGGCTTAATTTAGACAAGTCAGACATAGTGTCAATCAGAGCTTGAAACATTATTTTTCAAAAGTACCTTGTTCAATGGCTAACAACCAGCTGTAATGAGCATCTCATTACTGTCACCATTACATTGGTTTCAACACTTATTGTTCAGTTGCTTTAGTTATGCAAGATATGCGGAGAGAGGGACTCTTCTACTTTTAACTTGAGAACAGCGACCTGCTCTTCTCAGGCTGGGACAGAAATGTGTCTCATTCTCCTTTGATGGTCTTAGCACAATCTAGAAAGTATGGAATGAAGTCTGCCACCAACTTCCTGGAATGTCTAGGATATCCTATCAACAGAGCAACAGAATGCTTTAGGAACTTCAGATGGCATCAACAGCTGCCTCCCACACTTCCAGAACTGATTAGCTGTCAGAGAAAGAAAAGGGGCAGGGTTTCACACTCTTCTGAGCAACATGAGACCTTTATTTTCAACTTTTAAAAGCTGACAAACCTACCCCACAGTGTATTATGAGGGACTAATGACTCGTGTAAAGATAGCCACCTTTAAAAAGTAGCAGAGGGTGATCCATTACTGCTAAAAAGTAACACAGTTGCCACTCATTGCTCAGAACAATAATAAGTGTAATAATTTTACTGTTTAATGTGTGAGCTCCAAGCTCTGCTCCATATGTGTGATGCCTTGCTCTAGAGGAGTGGGGTTAAAACCTGACCTGCACAGGGTTGCATTCTGCCAAAGAACCAAGTTTTTACTTTGGAAAAGCTCTTAGATCTTTACCAGCTATAATGGTACCCCAGTTAACGAAATTAATTTGTTCTGTGAGTTGTTTCAGTGTGCGAAAATTTTGTTAACTGAAATGTCATTTCCCATTGAACTGAATGGAAAACCAATTAATCCATTCTGGAGGTCCAAAAAAAGCAAAAAAGCCACCACCCCCACTGCTTTATTAAGTGCACTTTAAAGGTATGCAGAGCCGGAAACCACCACCCCCAGCACACCCACATCCACAGGATGCAATGCAAACATGGACAAAAGAAAGCAGCAAGAAACCCAGTCCGTTCCTGCCTGAGAACAAAGGAAAAGAATGCAAAGATGGACAAAACAAAGCAAGGAATCCTCAGCTCCTTACATTTCCAAGTTTGAAAGGTCGAAAACCAGTTGCAAAAATGTCCAAAATGGCTCCCAAACGCAATGAAAAAACTCCTCCAACTCCTCCAACTCCTCCCACCCCTCCACAAACTCTCTCTCTCTCTCTCTCTCTCTCTCTCTCTCTCTCTGTGTGTGTGTGTGTGTGTGTGTGTGTTTGTGTATGCATGCAATGCAGTCTGGGTACCCTTTTTTTGCAATGTGTAATAAAAAATTGTTATCCAAACACCTCATAAGAAATTTTCATTAACGGAAACATCCCTATTCCCGGAAATTTTGTTTCATTTTCCTTTTTTTGTTTGTTAACAGAGACATTAGTTATCTGAGGTATTACTGTATCAGTAGAAACTGCTTGTAGCAAGGGGTGCCTGTTACCAGGATAAGTTAGGCTCTAGCTATGACCCTACCTGAACATGGTAAACTTAACTGCAGTGATCCATGCTCTGGTATTCTCTCATTGAACTACTTAGTGGCTGCCAGAGAAAACATGTTGGTTTGGAAAGCATCACTGATGCAAAACATGCCAGCAAGACTTTAATTGGGTTTGACCGTTCACATCCATTTTGTTTCAGTTTGACTAATTGCCCACATGTCTATGCTGATCTTATTCTGCTGTATTTATAACACTCAGCCTTGGTCAGACAAGGTGACAAGGTGTTCTTGCTGATCTCTTCCCAGTTACAGAGTGCTCTTTCCAGGGGAAATATCATCATTTTATTTCTACCACTAAGACTTCAGTGTGTGCCTGATGAAGTAGACATCTGATCCACAAAAGCTAGCAGACTGAATGATTTTTTAAAATAATGAATTTATCATTCATCCAGCACCATAAGTCAAAAATCAGAAGCAGCTTGATGACATGTAGTTCCTGCACGGCAGGGGGTTGGACTGGATGGCCATTGAGGTCTCTTCCAACTCTATGATTCTATGATTCTATAGTTTTAACAATATCAGTTCTTTAATAATCACTTATGTCAAATAAATCAAGTGGAAATATCCCCAGAGACAGATCCACCTTGAGTCCATTCTATTCATGCCAGCAGATTCTTTTGCCTTACATGAGAGCAATACCCCATTACTCTGAATTGATCCAGATTAACCACTTTTTTATTTAATAGCTAAAACCACAAAGGGATGCAGAGTAAGTACCAAGACTCTAATCCAATGAATGTTTACTAAAAAGGAAATTCCATGGATTTTAATAGGACTTATTCCAAAGTAGTGTACATAGGATTGTAAACTGAAAAGAAATTGCACACTTTGATGGTTTAGTAATCTGTCCTAAGTAAATAAGTGTATACTTAGGTTACATCCTTTGACATTTATTTATTTATTTATTTATTTTATTTTTACAACTTATATGCCGCCCACTACCCAAAGGTCCATTGTCCACCAATGGACTCTTTTGTAGAAAGGAATTTTCCTTGCTGTCTGCATGTCTCACCAATTCTGCTTCTGGAACAGTTTGTGCAAAACAGAAAGGGCCATTCACTCATATAGCATGGGTTTAATAATAAGGCAATTGTATTTGCAAATATGTTGATCACAATTATTTAATCTTAGCCAAATAGTTTTTCTTAGCTTCCTTTTTCATCTATCAATTTGAATTTATAAGTGAGTAATTATTATTCAGTATAGCAGTCCTCCTCAGCTTTATGACCTTCAAATATTTTATATTACAAACCCTATGATCAATGGCTATGCTGGCAACCATGATGAAAGTTGTGTAGCCCAACACCTTTGGATAGGGCCAAGTTAGAAAGTGCTATAGAGTTGGATTTTGGAACTGAATTATTGGCAGAAATCCTGTTGCTTAGTATAGTAAGTCACACTAGAGTAAGGCCTCTGAATACTGGGGTTTTAGTGAATCAGCTCACCTATACAATACATTCCATCAATTCAAATGCTCTTACTCTCATTGTGAGTTGCTTTTTATGCTGGGAGTGGCAACTAATAAGGCCATTTGGATCAATGGATATTACAGAAGTGTTGACTCATCACATCTCCACTGATTCATTCATCCATCTCTAGTGCAAATCACTACACCAAGCAATAGGATTTCAGCCACAGTCTGTGCTAATTCATTCATTTCTACTCTATTTCATGTTCTCATGTGGAATTATTTCAGTTTAAGAAGGTTTTGAGGAAGCAAGGTTGCCTTTTCAAAGGGACTTGGCAAACTAGGCTAGTCATGTTGGCTAACAGGATAAAATATCCAAAGTCCACTGCTGGGTGTGAGGGTTCGTCTTTCTCCACACCCGGTTCCGAGTCAATGAGCATTTTTGAGACGTCTTGACAGGTATATTCAAAAGGGTTTTTATTTAACAGCAACTCAGGAACAGATAAAACAGGATCAAACATGTGCGGTGTCAGTCGGGGACAAGGTAGTTGTGTGGATTCTTCTGTTACAACATTTTCATAAACAACATTAACAGGAGTTATTTCAAGCCCGGCTGGTTTTAGAAATAGTGGCGAACGCTCGATCCCCGACCCATACACTGGGTCCCGCAGCATGGGTGACGAGCCCACTGCGCCACCGGATTCGGCATCTTCTCGCCCCTCCATTCTCTTCTAAACCTTTCAGAGGTCTCAGGCCACCGGAGAGGTTTTACTGTGACAGACCATTGATATTCTTCAGATCTATCTAACCTCCTCCTGCCCTCTGGTTCCTCTCTCTTCCACCCTCTCTCTTCCAGCCGTTTATCCCAACTGTCTTTTTCCCCCCTTGCGCTTCTCAACTCCCTCCTTCCAACTGTCATCCTCAGCTACACATAATGCCTCTTGTTCCCCCGAGCGCGCACCCTTTTCCTCAGAGTTCGCTTCCTTATTCTCATGGCTTTCCTGCACCTCTTTTCCAACTTTACATTCCTCCTTTATAGGTTGACATTCTATCATGCTGCTCTCTCTAGATTCTTCATGTACACTTAATTCCTGCAGACCCTTCACACACTCTTGACTTCCTCTAGACGGCACACTCTGTCTCTGCTCCAGGCTTCCTTCTTCATCTCCTCTCTCACAAGATACCCCCCCATCCATGGGCCATCTGGGGCTCTATCTCATCAGACCAAGGACCCTGTCGAGAGAAATAATCTGCGTTAAGATGGTCCTTCCCTTTCTTATATCTGACCGTAAAAGAGAAAGGTTGTAAACTAAGGTACCATCACGTCAAACGGGGGCTTACATCTTTCATTCTGTTTAGCCAAACCAAAGGTGCATGATCAGTAACTAACACAAAGGGGGCTCCTAATAGATAATACTTCACAGCATGCATACCCCATTTTACAGCTAATGCCTCCTTCTCTATCATAGAATATCTTTGCTCTCTTTTATTTAATTTTCTGCTTAAGAATAAAATAGGATGTTCTTCACCATCCTTTTCTTGAGCTAGTAAAGCTCCTATGCCCCTCTCCAAAGCATTGGTTTGTAAAATAAAGGGAATAGAAAAATCAGGCACCGACCTGACAGGGCAGGTACATAATCTCTCTTTTAAAACTTCAAAGGCGTTTTGTTCTTTAGTCCCCCATTTAACTAGTCTAGGCAACTTCTTTTGAGTTAAATGCATTAGTGGAGCAGCAATTTCCACGAAATGAGGTAATAAACTGCCTATAATACCTGTCTAATCCCAAAAAAACCTCTGCACTTCCTTTTTTGTTTTTGGTCTAATCCGATCAGAGACTTTCTCTACTTTATCTTTCATAGGGTATATTTTACCTTGACCTACCCTAAATCCAAGGAATTTAACTTCCAACTGGGCAATTTTACATTTGGATGGATTTACTTTTAAATTGGCTTTTCTTAACTCATTTAGGACAGCTTTAAGATGAACTAAATGTTCATCCCAAGTTTTACTAAAAATGATGACATCATCGATGTAGGCAACCACAAAACTTTTCACTGGTTCTAACACCTTATCCATTAACCTTTGAAAAGTTGCAGATGCCCCATGGAGGCCAAAAGGCATTTTTGTAAAATGATACAATCCTATTGGGGTTCCGAACGTGGTCTTCTCTTTGTCCTCGTCTCTTAAAGGGATCTGCCAGTACCCTTTTGTTAAATCTAACGAGCTTAAGAATTTAGATTCACCCAACCTGTCCAATAAATCGTCTATTGTAGGCATCGGGTAAGCATCGAATTTTGATACTGAATTTAATTTCCTAAAATCAATACAAAACTTCACTGAGCCATCAGGTTTGGGACCACAACTGGATAACTTCACCACGGGCTACTTGATGGCTCAATTACCCCAAGCTCTAACATTTTCTTAACTTCCTCTTCTATGACTGGTATAAGATGTCTAGGCCATTTCCTTCCTTGATCTCTCATCATTTGATTTCCTTCTACCTGAATACAATGTTCACATAAGTTAGTCTTGCCTGGTTTCCCCGAAAAAGTATCAGCGTATTCCTTTTCCAATGCCTCTACTTGTAGCTGTAGTTCTTGGGTGAGTTCTTGACATATTTTAACATGCTTATCAGAATCAGGTAATAAATTCCACTCAGGTCCTAACTCATCTTCCTCCACCTCCACTAAAAACATTTCCCTTTCTTTCCACTCTTTCAGTAAATCCAAGCGATAAATACCTCTATCTTTAATCTTATCTGGCATTTCTATCTCATAATCAACTTCATTAAGTTTTCTTAAGATTGTATATGGACCTTGCCATCTCGTTAGCAACTTACTTCCCTCAATAGGCAATAATAACAAGACATTTTGACCAACCCTGAAACACCTTTTCTTTACCTTCATGTTATATCTATTTCTTTGTGAACCTTGAATATTAATAAGATTTTTCTTCACTAAATTCTGAATTTTCTTCAAATGATCTTGCATCTCAATTACATATTGCACAGTAGAACAAGCCTTATCATCACCTTCTTCCCATTTTTCTTTCATCAAATCTAATACTCCCCTAGGTATTCGACCATACAGCAATTTGAAAGGTGAAAATCACGTGGACGATTGTGGGACTTCCCTTACAGCGAACATCAAAGGATCTAATAACAAGTGCCATTTCCTAGGGTTACCTTATATTACTTTTTGTAACATAGATTTCAGAGTTTTGTTAAACCTCTCGACTAGACCATTTGTTTGGGGATGGTAAACAGTTGTTTTTAGTGGCTTCACATCTAAAATTTTCCACATATGCTTGAAAGTAGCACTAAGGAAGTTACTTCCTTGATCTGTTAATACTTCCCGCGGGAATCCTAATCTTGAAAATACCTTTAATAACTCCTGAGCTAGAACTTTAGCAGTAGTTGACCTTAAAGGGATAGCCTCCGGGTATCGAGTTGCATAATAAATCATCACCAATACATACATATGCCCTGCAGATGATTTAGGTAATGGACCAATTAAATCTAAGGCAATACGGTCGAAAGGTTGATCAATAGTCAGCATTGATATTAAAGGAGCACTAGGAGGTGGTTTCTTTTGAGTTAACTGGCATTGTTTACAAGTTTGACAAAACCTCTCAGTGTCTGATCTCATACCAGGCCAATAAAACTGAAGGTTAACTCGAGCAAACATTTTTTCTACCACTAAGTGGCCTGCAATAGGGATATCGTGAGCCAACCTCATGACTTCATTTCTCCATACCTGTGGAATAATCAACTTCTCCATCCTATTTTTATTCATATAATATAATAATCCATTTTTAAGAAACACCCTTTATATCCCTCATCAAGTTCGGACACATCTTTAGCCTTAGCATTTAATTTTTCTAACCCAATATCATTTTGTTGCAAAAATCTCACCCGATCTCTAGATACCTGTGACATCTCTTCCTTAATGGCCTTCACTTCGGTATGTACATCACCTTGTATCCCCTCCTGTGTTTGCATGAGATTATCAATGTTACCTATTAACATCTCGTGGGCCAACGAAGGAACAATTCCCACAATAATCCTCCTTTTAACTCCATTAATCTCAATAACCACCTAAGCGGTATTATATGATTTTGAATCTCCGTGTATACATTTAACAGATACTGTCTCGCTACTTTTTCCTCCCTTGACCGAATGTACCAAAGTCTTAGCACAACCTGTATCAATAAAAGCTTTTTTACATTCCCCATTAACAGTAGCCATAATTTAACATTTTTTTTCAATATTGGCTCCCTTGGGTTCATCCTCTTCATGGCCTCCTCCCCACAAACAATCTAACTTCAGGCAATCCTGCTTATAATGCTGAGAAGAACCACAATTAAAACATACAGATTTAACATAATTATTTTTAGGTTGGAAGTTCAGTCTCATGAGGCCTCTTCCACTTCTTGTAAACTGTTTCCCTTCCCAAGTCTCGACTCCGTGTGGCACATTTTCTCCTCTGGACGCCATCTTCGCTATCGCTCTGGTATAGCCGGCCTTCTCCGATGACGTATTTTCTCACGACGGAAAGACGGGCCATTCTGATGATGTATTCTCATGCAACGAAGCCTTTTCCTCTGCCAGCTCGAGGCCCTCTAAAATATGCACCACATCTTCCAATGACGATGGCCTGTTTCTCTTGACCCATGAAGCGGCTTGGGCAGGCATCCCGGATAACAATTGTTCAATAATTATAGCCTCCAACATCTGCTCTTTGGAAGACTCAGATGGTCGTAACCATTTAATAGCATGAGCTTTTAATCTCTGTGCCAGAGACCGTGGATGTATGCCATGCTTATAAACTAACGCCCTGAACTTTCTCCGATACGCCTTGGGTGTAAGATTCAGAGTTAATAATATAGCATTTTTGACTTTGGAGTAGTCTGTAGCGTCTACTGGCCCCAAAGCATCCACAATTTCTTGTAACGCTCCAGTCAGACATGGAGTGAGAATTAAAGACCATTGAGTCTTTGGCCATTTTGCAGCAGTAGCAACTCTCTCGAAGGTGTTTAAGTAAGCTTCCACGTCATCATCCTTAGCCATTTTTTGAAGTCTTACAGGTGCAGGGTTTGAGACCCATACGTTCTGTTCTTCCTCCAGAAATGGATTAGAGTTTCTCCCGGTAGGACTTTCAGGTTTTAATAACTGTGTCATTAATAACTGTTTTGTTCCACCAATAGTTCTATTATTCTTTCCTGTTTGTCGGGTACATGTCCAACATTTTGTCATAAACTGTTCTTTGACTTCGGACTTGCCCCATGTTGGGCGCCATTTTGTGAGGGTTCGTCTTTCTCCACACCCGGTTCCGAGTCAACGAGCATTTTCGAGATGTCTTGACAGGTATATTCAAAAGGGTTTTTATTTAACAGTAACTCAGGAACAGATCAAACATGTGCGGTGTCAGTCGGGGACAAGATGGTTGTGTGGATTCTTCTGTTACAATATTTTCATAAACAACATTGACAGGAGTTATTTCAAGCCCGGCTGGTTTTAGAAATAGTGTCGAATGCTCGATCCCCGACCCATACACTGGGTCCCGCAGCATGGGTGACGAGCCCACTGTGCCACCGGATTCGGCATCTTCTCGCCCCTCCATTCTCTTCTAAACCTTTCAGAGGTCTCAGGCCACCGGAGAGGTTTTACTGTGACAGACCATTGATATTCTTCAAATCTATCTAACCTCCTCCTGCCCTCTGGTTCCTCTCTCTTCCACCCTCTCTCTTCCAGCCGTTTTTCCTGTCTTTCCCCCCCTTGCGCTTCTCAACTCCCTCCTTCCAACTGTCATCCTCAGCTACCCATAATGCCTCTTGCTCCCCCGTGCACGCACCCTTTTCCTCAGATTTCGCTTCCTTATTCTCGTGGCTTTCCTGCACCTCTTTTCCAACTTTACACTGGGTCATATCTTTATAAGTACTAACAAAAATAGCATAAAGGCATGAAGGAATGTTTTTAGTTCTCCAGTGGTTTTTCATCAGCCAAACAGTTCCAAAAGCAAAAGGGTGAATTCATGTCATCTAGTTTCATGAAGAGTTCTGGCAAACCCAAAACCTTATTCAGTGTTTTGGTTATTCTAATAATAGGGGAGTTTTGTTTCAGGGAGTCCTATTAGATGATCTCATTGTTTAGCAGATTAGCAATAGCAGTGTTTCCTGTGAATGTTTAAAACTATGCCTCTGTTCTCTGGAGCATTAGACTAGGCAGAGGCTGAGCTTAAAGTAAAAATAATTACGAACATTTGTTTAGAACATATATGGATAGGAAAGCCTAATTCCTAATCTAGATAGATACTTTACCTTGTGCCAGATTGGAGCATGTGGTTTGGGGATTGGGATTTAGCCTTTCCTCAAGAAAAATATGCTAACAGGTTGAAAAGAAAGAGAAGACTGACTGAAGAAGATAGGAAGTGGTAGAGTATTATCTTTCTCTGAGACCATAGAAAGGTTGGAGAAACAGTAAAAATGCCTGCTGTACTTCCCAGTTGCTTCTGCCAGGCATTTGTGATGGACAGGTGCTAAGAAATGATGCTTCTTGTGGCATCTTTCAATATAATAAAGGTATTGTGGAAGTATGGGTTTTTAAAAATTTATGTGACACATCTAGTAGGGCTGTGCAAAATCCCCATTTAGATACTCAGATATGGGCTCGAATTAGTTTGGATTGACTTTGACTCGAATTGTTTCAGATCCGACTCTAGATTGAAGTTCACAAATGTGAATCTTCACACCTCCCATTGATTTGTGCTCAGAAAATATTTTTAATTCTGGAGATGTTGTAGCTCCCTCAGAGGAGATTATTCCTGAAAAAAAATGCAGAGAAATAATGTTAATGCTGACAAAGTATGCTGCTTATATATTGCCCCATAATGCTCAAAAAACCTCTGGGCAGTTGATCATTCAAGAATGCAGGCTACACATTGCCCCCTTAGAGAGCTGGGCCCCAATTTACTATCCTCAGAAGGATGGAAAGCTGAGTCAACCCTGAGCTGTGTACCTGAGCCTCTCAGGAACAAACTCAGGTTGTAAGCAGAGTCTTGATTGCAACATTGTAATTTAATCAATGTGCCATGAGGCTCTTTTGACCACTTCAAGCACCAATTAACAACAAATATAACTCCCCAACCCCGCTGGGACTATGACAACCCAAGGGCATTGTACATGTTTCTGAGCTGATGATTTCCAAGAAATTTGCTACACAGGGTTTACTGTGCTATCTAGCTTTACATGCTTACAGTATGCTAATATGTGTGCATTGTTTCTGCATATTGATTGTGCCTGTGATATATGTGTAGTGCCTTTGTGCCAAGAATTACATTGCAAGACAGAAAAAACTTACGAAGAAATATAGATAATGGAAACCAAAAGTGTGATCTACAAAATTGTGTGTAAAGCAAGATGTATGGTGACAAGAGCAATGCCACTCCCTATTAGAGATGGGCACGACTTGGAATTTTTTTTTTCGAGTTGTCGTTTTTTGGGACGGGTCCGTTTCGGCTCGTTTCCGTTTTTCGCGAAAATTTGCAAAAATTAGTCGTTTCATTTTTTGTTTTTTCGTTAGTCGTTAGTACTGGTTTTGGGGGGGTAGCGGGCTCCTGGAGGCACCTCTCTGTGGTGGGTGCCTCCTATCCTCACCCGCCAGCGCTGCTACAAAAGGGCATGCATAGCCATATGCTATGGATATGCATATTGCAGACGCAGCAGACTGACAGAGGCACCCCTCTTTTTGGGGTGCCTTCCCTGCAACAGTCAGTGAGACACATGGTTTGCATGGCACACAAATGCTGCTGCAAGAGTCAGCCAGAGCCACAAGTGACGGACTGGCAGAATCTTTGCACCCGCTCCAAGGGAAATGTACTTGCGTGTAGTGCAATGCAAGTAGATCTGGCTTAGGGTTAAGATGGGTTAGTGCAAGGGCTAGGGTTAGGCTAGTTACGGGTGAGGTTAGGGTGAGTGTTGGGGTGCACCTCTGGGTGCCTCTCTGACCCACTTAGAAGGACAGTGTACTGGCGTATGGCTTAGGGTTAGGGTTAGGGTTCGGGTTCGGGCTACGGTTAGTGGGCTGTTTATGCCCGATTGGCACATCCCAGAAGTCTCTGTGGTCAACCTGGCCAAGTGGCCATGCGATTGGTGGAAAATTTGCATGGTCCACTCCCATGGGTGAGCCCATCATTGCGAATGCACAGGTGTAAAAAAATAAAATAAAATAAAATAAAATCAACGGAGACATTTTGTTGCAAGAAAAACCCACTGCTGCTACTGTAAAAATTCAAGCATTTAAAATAGCTAATTTTCGCATGTTTCTGTGGTGCTTTGGTGGGGTTTTGGACCACGATTTAAAAAAAATATTGCTGTCGCCATTTTGGATCCCCCCGCCCTCACACCGCATGGCAAAGGCAGACGAGACGATGCCCCCCCGCCTGGTACCAGCAGCGCAGCAGTAGCACTAGCCAAGGGGGGGGACCCCCCCGAAATAAAACACCCTTCTGGCCTGGTAGGTGCCCTCAGACAGTTTTCGCCTGCTTTTAGGGACGGGAATCGTTTTTTTTTTAACTTTTAAAAACTTTTTTCCTCTGCCGCTTGGCATCACGCGATCGCCGCGATGCCAGGAATGACAACGACAAATCAGACCCAATTATTCTTTAGTCGGTTCGAGTTCGAGTTCTGGCGGAGTAATTCCCGTTACCGTTTCCGTTGCGTAACGGAAACGAGTAACGGAAACGGAAACAGGAATTCCGCTAAGTTGTGCCCATCTCTACTCCCTATTAAAAGAACACTGAGTCCAACATAGAGACTCATTTATGTAAACAAAAATGTAATGATTCAAATTATATTATGTAATTACACCTGTGGATTGCAAATTGCAAGTCTTGGAAGCTAACATGGGGGGGGGGGGAGGTGGAAAGGAAATTTTCTTTGAGGTTAAATTAAAGGTTTCTTTTGCCCAATCCAGGTTACACTGGCACAAAGTTAGGCAAACAGGATTTTGCCTATTGTCTGGCTTTCTTTCAGAATTTGAATTACTGGATTTTTTCAGAAGAAAGTCAGACCTGTCTGTATCTGCCTTAGATCTGGCCTGGACTGGTTAGTTCTATTTGAAACTAAAGTTATGTACTGTACCTGATTCAGCCAAATCCTAAATTCGGAATCAAATTGGCCTGATTTGGAGAAATTGGGTATAAGCTCAAAGTTTGAGATTTGACCAGTTGCACAGGGAGTAGTACAGTTGTACCACCACCTCCATGGAGTGGGTGAGGACAACCCCCAGAAGAACCGTGTATCTCTTATAGGTATGCAGGCTGGGAGAGTCTGGAAGTTGTGGCTCAAATTACAGGTAGGTGACTAGTCCCGGCTTTGAACAGGGCCGCATGTTTCTCCAAGTGTCTCGTTCTACTATGGTAAGAATTATTTTCTTCCAAAATATAGCTGAGGAAAATGTTGAGATAACATTGCATGGCTTTAAAGAAGGGTGGTGGTGGAAAATAAGATTTGCTGCTTTGCAGTCAAAGGTAATGATTTGTGCAAACAAAGCCATGGAGAGAAACTGGTCTAGGAAGTTGGCAGCCGGAGATTAGTAGCACAGGAGGACAAGCAAAGCAGCACTGGATGGCACAACAGTTTCTGATAAAGGCCTGCCTGGGGTGACAGCCATCTTCTCTTGGTTGGCAACTCCTGGGGTTCCGGGTTGCATGCTCAAGCCCAGCAGCCAGGATTACTGACAGATACAGAAACATAATATTAACAGTAATTAACTGGAAAATGACATTAATGATTGAAATATCAATACATGTGCTATCTGCCTATTTGTCTATTGACTGCACAATATTACACTGCAACTAAGTCAAAAGAATAAGAGAGTCTATAGTCAATAGTTCCCATCTGCCATTAAATAAAATATAAGGAACATAGAGTTTTAGGGTGGTGTCCTTTAATTCAGGCAACCTGTTATCTCCTTAGTAATGGGCCTACCTCTTCCCAGCATTCACAAGCTAGAGAACCATTTGACCTTTCAAACTATATGAGCAGAATATCTGCTTATTTAAAAAAGAAGGAAGGAGTAGTAATTCAATCTGGTGGGTGGAGAAGTTGATGTATATTTCTGTCTCTTAAGTATCATTTCTATTAATAGATTCCACTTCGTTCCTTGTACCTATTAATCATTTCCCTTCTGAACATTGATTACAGTATCCATTAGAAATTAAGTGAAATAATGCCACTAGCATTTTGAGACATTAATTACAGTCTTTCTCATCTATAGACTGTGAAAAAATCTTCTGAACTCTCAGACATACTTGTGCATTTTTGTTGCAAAATATTTCAGTAATATATCAGTCTTCACAGCAAACACTTCTAGGGGGTGTACATCATTTAAAGTTTCTTCTTTTTCTTCTTTTTCTTAGTGTTTGTCCCACTTAGTTGGGGGGGGGGTCTGCATTTCTCTTTTTTACAAAGCTGATGCCAAAAAACAAACCTTTGGATAACATGGGGGAATTTGAGGGTTTCAAAAATCATCTATCATTTAGGCACAAGGAAAATGAGATGTGTAATAATTGACACCTAAAAGAAATCAGTATTGATGCCAGGAAAATATGTCTGGGTAAGATATTCCACAGCTAGAACACAACATTTGAAAAATTGTCACCCCCTTCATTTCTAAGGGGAATACAGAAAGGCTGGGATATCATGTTGAGATGTGATTCAAATACACTATACCAGTCAAAATCTTGGCAGCTCTGTTCTATGCAAGAAGGTATTTTCTGAGTGTCTTCTGAGGTCCACATATAAACGAAAAGAGTTCACATGAGCTGGGAGCAAACTAGCCAGTCACAATTCAGTCAATATAATTGACAATTATTGTACAAAATAACCTATTATACAACAGGTACAGGCAATAAATGAATCACAAAAGCATTATATTAATAAATGCCTCATATAGAAAACTATGCATAGAACAATCACTTTAATGAATGTACAGGAAATCTGAAACCCCCATAGAAGGCAGTGTATATATAAACATGAATCTCTCATAAAAGATAGCATACGGTAGCCAACCCTGATTGTGCCACCCCTGATTGTGCCGCTGTTTCCAATCTTCATCAGACAGCACTGCAATCTAAAAAAGGCAGCCAACCTTGGTTCTAGCTAGAATGGTTTTTGTGATACATTTATTGTCTGTACACTAACCAACTGCATAGCAGTTGGTTATTTTGTATAGCAATTTCAATTATAGTGTTTGAATTGTGATGGCGTTTGATTGGTTAGCTCCACATTAAATGTAATCCCACTGTGATGTTGCCAGAGCATGGGGAACTGTGGCGAAAGGACTCACAGCTCCAGCCCCAACAGCGAGTGTAAAATATGGTAGGTTCCTGGTATTGTATAGAGAGACATTCAGGCTAGTACCAGCTGTAACTATGAATGAATCGTGCTGAGCTATCTCTTCCCTTTAGGATGCGGAGCACACACATGACATTATGCATGACAGTCAATTAAGAAGGAAGATTAAATTTGGGCCTAGAAAACTTATATGGAAATCCTTACAAACAATATCCCAAATGTGCAGGCTGGTATACTTAAAACTTTAGACGTGCCTTTACTACAAAAGTAAAGCGTTCTGCTTATATACCGCCCCATAGTGCTTAAGCACTCTCTGAGCAGTTTACGATTTAATTACAGTATGCAGGCTACACCTAGCCCCCACCACCCCACCCCCCAAAAAACCCAGGGTACTCATTTTACCTACAGCAGGACCTGGAGTAGATTGGGTGTGTGAACTAAGTCTCTGCATAAGAGTATAATTTTTACTGGAAGAGCTTTAACTCACAGGTAGAACAGTTGCTTTGCATGGATAAGGCCCTAGGGCCAATTTTCATCATTTTCAGTTAGGGTTAGAGGGGGGGGGGAATCCTGCTTGAGACCTCAATGTAGAGAAGACAGTTATATGGATCAATGACCCAAATAACTATAAGGAAGCTTCACAACCAGATTTACATTTGCACATCATAGATGCCAGGTCACAGCTACCAAACTGCAGCCACCAATCACTATCACCTTCTTCAGCTGGCTCCAGTGTGGATTCTATACACAGTGGACCCTCATATAACAAACAGTTTGTATAACATAAAATCTGTACAACATAAAAAAAATTCCAGAGATAGGGGAAATTTGCTTAAGAGAATCGCCTATGGGGCGAATCTGTACAACATAAAAATGGTTGAAATTAGGGATTACTTTGTTTTCAATGCATTCCTATAGGAAATTTGTATAAAGGAAAATTTGCTTAACATAATTTCATTTGGAACAAATTAATTCCTTTATACAAGGTACCACTGTATAGTACTTTGCCCCTCTGATCAGCTGAAGGGAGATGTATTGTTCTTTGCTGCTGCTAATAGCGCCCAGGCAACCATCTCATTCCAGATTGTTGGGGTGGTGTAATAGGAAGCAGCATTTACACTTTGCAAAGGAAAAAGGGGGTTCTCTAGTGCATTAAAATCAGCTTAGCGATCTTAGCTCTCTGACATAATTAAAAACATTTTTAAAACCCACTGTTTCAGGTCTTTTCTCTCCTTTTGAAATAAACGTGTCCATTTTCAAATTAAGAAAGAGATGTGAAGCAATCCTTCCTCATCCTTCTGAAGCAACTTTGTTGGTTTTTTTTCAAAACCAAGACAGAATTTCACTACAACTCCAGTCTTTGCTCCTATAGCCTGTCAGAAACCAACAAACCCACAATAGGCACAGGTTGCATATTTGGCAAGCTCCGATAATTCAGGGAAAAGAGGAGTGCAGGGGGCAGGAATCACGCCTTCAAAGCAAACCCAGGATTCCTAAACCTTCTGTTTGGGGTTACTCATGCAAAGTTTGCATAGATCAATCAGTTCAGCCAGGATTAGAAAGAGTGGTGCATCTGCACCACACATTAAAAAAAGACAGGGCATAAAAAGGGCTGGCTGCATTATTAGAAGTAGTGCAATTAATTAAATACTAGTGGAGGTAGTATTTGCAATGTGGATGACAACATGTTCATTTAAAAATGTCTTTTGAATTGACAGCCTTGTGCCAGTTTTCTCTGAATACCTTTGTGTTAATAAAGCAAACTCCAAGCCTCAAGGATTTTATATAACAAAGCAAAACACAGATTCTCTTCCATCTGGGAATGTTTACATTTGCTCCTTTCATCTTCACTGAATATAGCAGGTATACAAACAGCACATTAAAAGAGTTTTTATTAATGATTAGTCAACAAGATGAGTCATCTTAATTAGGATTGGACACATTGGAAAGTTACATGAAAGGGAAACTTCAGGATGCATGATTGACCACGTAGTTAAATAAAGGCGGTGAACGTTTATTACATACATATTTGGTTAGAATCTGCACAGTCTGGGATAGCCGTTCCATGAAAAGTGATCTATTTTACTTATAGGAATCCATAAGCTTTGCACCTTTTCCTTTATACAAATTTCCTATAGGAATGCATTGAAAGAGTAATCCCTAATCACAACCATTTTTATGTTGTAAGGATTTTCCCCATAGGCAATTCTGTTAAGCAAATTTCCCCTACCTCTGGAATTTTTTATGTTGTACAGATTTTATGTTATACAAACTGTTTGTTAGACAAGGGTCCACTGTAGTAATCTTCTCGTCTTTGACCTGGAAGGCCTTAGATTTTTCCCTTCAGTGCCTCCTAGTGGAGTCTGCCAACTTCCTCTGTTTCCCCCTGGTATCCAGAGGTGTAGTGCTCATTATGCCAAACCTAGTCTCAGCCACCTGAGCAGAGGAGTTTTGGGAGGGTGGAAATTCCTCAGTGCAAGTGGCATTCCAGGGGACAAGAAAGCATTGCTTCCTGAGCAAAACCTGGAAGATTGTTCTGTGCATCACTCCAAAATATATAAATAAATAAACTCTTGGCCCCTTTCTGGCTCACTTTCTTCTGCCTTCCTTTCTTTTCTCCTTTTTAAAGAGATCAAAGGCATGGGGGTTTGGGGAGGGAGGGAGAAGCGAAGGGAAAGCCCCCCCCCTTTTCCCTGGCAGGCAAAGCTAGCCATTGTTGCGATGACAAGGCGAGGTCGCGGAGGCTAGTGGCTGCTCCATCGGAAGTGGCTGCCGGGCCCAGGGAGACCCTCCCTCGGTCGGGCATTGTCTCCGGGGCCGGCGCTGCGGCTGGCCTACAGTAGAGGGTCGCCCTGGCAACGCAACCTGCTGCCTCTCGCGCGAAGTTGGAGGCGCTGAAAGGCCTCCAAGAGCCAGGGGCGGAACAATATTTTGATTCATTGGGCGACGGGAGCGAGGCTTTGCCGGCCCTCGGCTCCGAGCCCATGAATGGCGGGCATTGTCCCGGCTTTTCTGAATCTGATTTACCATATCATAACCCCTAGGAAGAAGAAAACATCAATATCCCCGAGGAATGGAGATGTTTCTATGGAAAAGCAAGGAATTTTGGGCCCTGGACGATCTCGTGGCTTATTTATTTATTTATTTATTAAAAATCAAAAGAGATCAAAGGCAGCGCCCCCAGCAGCAGAGAGAGACGTCTCTGAATTAAAGATGGACGATACAGACTACAAAGTGTTTCCCGCCTCTCCACCGCCCCCCCCCCCCCACCCCCCCCCCCCACTTGGTTTGCCCCTTTGGAAAAAAGGCTTTCTGTCTGGAAGGAGGCGCTGTCTCAACTTCGTACACAACACCCCTTGACGGTCAATCAGGGAGCGACCCTACTGTGTGTGGGGGGGGGGGGGCAAGCGGGCAGGCTAGTCTATGCAAGCTATCAGGCTTCCCTCCAGTTTTGCAAAGACCAGTCGCCACCGACTCGCTTTATGAGGCTAGAAACTCACAAACAAGCGGTCCTAGTGGTAGCAGTAAGGGGGGGGGGAATAGTCAGGGAAGAGCCATCTGGTCTTGGTGCACAACCAGAAAGCATAGATGGATGACACATTTAGTAGACCACCTAACTCCCCCCCCCCCGACACATGACAGTTTTTGATTGGGTGCAACTCTTAATCAGACTGGGCGCATGGAGCAGCTCTGTGGTGCCAAGCCAGACCAAACCCTGTTCCAGCACGAAAACCACCTGATTGTGATGTTTTTAGTGGTCTAAGTAGGACAAGTAGTGGGGATACTGAGTGTCCCATTTATGTGGGGATTCCAGGGCTTTCTGGACATGAAGGGTGAAGTGGATTGTGAGTGGCAGCTCCAGAAAAGACATATGACTTGTTAAATAAACACTAGTGCAAGTCCAAATGGTTCAACTGGTCAACATTAGAAATGGCCCTTTGGATTTAGCTCGAAAGGCACTGAGAGTACTAACAAGAGAACAACACTGAGTGAAAGCAGTGAGCGTGATTTCTGAGCGGGGCACAGACAGCCATACACACGAAACTCAATCATGTGCACATTTACTCTGAAGTAAATTATGCAGAGTTCTAATAGGACTTATTTCCAGACGACAAGAATATAAATACAAAGTTAAACTCTCATGGCAGAGCTCCACTGCTCATTTGTTCCTCTTGAGTGGCAGTTTCATGATGCCAGGTACTAGTGTGGAAAAGGGTAACAGGAACAGAATTGAGACTTTATACTCAAAGCATAGTACTAGCATAGTACTAGCACCTGTCTTTCCCTTTCAGGCACAGGAATTTTAAAAGCCTTGTGGAACCACTCTTTCAGTTGAAATAATAGTGTCCTGCTAACACTCCCTTCATTACCAGAGAGTTTTGCAACTGAAATGTTTTGAATTCCCACTTCTGGGACAGTCTTCCTGTGCATGTACTAGGGATAATAGGGTGTTGGTGGTTCCCTTCTCATCCCCTCCATAAACGGGGCACTGCCTTTTTGCTGAGCTTCTATTCCAGACATTGGGATGGCCATGGGACCCAGCAGGGGCATTCTGCCTTTGTTGACCCTCTATTCCAAACAAGAGGAGCTGGGAACCCCTTGCACTCTCTTCCCATCCACAACGGGCTCCTATACTATGGCTTTTCATGTGACAATGAAACCCAGACTTTCTGTGCTTTCCAAGAACTTAGTCAACAGAAGATAAAACACTAGTAATAGGCATTAACTTTCTGACAGCTTCACGTCTGAAAATGGAGGAGTGGAAAGACAGAAGGCAGGAAAATGTCCTAGAGACCTAGTGGATACCTTGTCTCTCTATCCTTCAGAAATGTTGGATATCCAAAGAACAACATCCTTCAGGTGAAGGTCAAAGCAGAGTTAATATTCTACCTCACACTAACATTCAGCCTCAATCCTTTTTGTAGTTCACTCCAGGCAACCTTACCACTTGGCCTCACACCTGAAAGGACCTAGACCTGGCTTTCTGAGACACAGGATTACAGATCTCCTAGATCAGGCATGTCCAAACTTCGGCCCTCCAGATGTTTTGGAAAACAACTCCCACAGCCCTTTGCCATTGGCAATCTAAGCTTGGAATTCTGGGAGTTGTAGTCCAAAACATCAGGAGGGCCAAAGTTTGGACATGCCTGTCCTAGATATTGTCTCATGAAGGACCTCCTTATACAGTCTTGGATTTCAGTTGATGGTGCTCCAGAATCGGATTCACCTTTTCCCACTGGGCATCTCCAAAACACTCCAGATGTGGTGTAGTGATTACAGACTCAGAAAGGACAGTAGAACTGATGACCTTGATATTAGGTTACTGAAGGAAATATACACATATACATACACAAGGAAAGAAAGTGAAAGGAAAGGAAGCCACTAAGATCTCAATAATAGTCTATTGTTTTGTAAATTAGCAGCCTTTTTCTATCTGTCCAGATCCACAATGAGAATAAATGTATGCAGATGAACACAGTGGGTTCATATGTAACCAGGCTGTACAATCCAGCAGTACAGACAGTGTTATCTAAATGCAGATAATTTCTTTATTAGGACAGGTCAAAATATCACAAAACACTGAATAAACTTTCCAATTTTTGCTTGATATTATGGGATGTTTCAGTTGTGCTGGTAAAGATATGGTACAACTGTGAATGTTGATTTTTTTTTTATCTTCTTTCTAATGGATCAAGATGCTTTCCTTTGATTTCTGCATAGCTATACTGAAAGCCTAACAGATATTTTGTATAACACCTCTGTACTGTACAACATTTCACAAAGTGTTTGGAACACTTCACAAACATGTCTGCTCACAACATCACTATCTTGATTGCTGATCATGGGTTGAGACTAAGAGAGAGTGCCTTGCCAAATACATAGTTTTCCAGAACAAAGGTTAAACCTTAACTGGGGAATTTCCTGATACATTATATTTTAGCCCATACATTACCTTAGCCAGTTTTTTTTAAATTTCTCACATTGAAACATGTTGGTATTTGCAACATCCTATATACACACATTAATCAATGATCCAGAGGTTGGGTCATGGCAACTGGTCTTCTTTTTTAGTGAGATCGAAACATTTCACTTCTCATCCAAGTAGCTTCATCAGTCTGAACATACATATACATACTGTATGCTGTTACAGGCTGTTTCTCAGCATTCTTCTGAATTTTACAAACATTTCTTTATAAAGTCCAGAGAAGCTGCAAAACAAAGGAGATGCTAACCTTTTGTATCTCTTCATATACATAAAACAGGTCCAACTATGTCATAGATTTTTCAGATAGAGAGGTGACTTGAAATGTATCACAAAACACCTACTTCCAAAGGGAGGTGAGTATCCACACATCTGTACAACTCCCTTGTCCTTTCTCCTTTCTTTTAGGGAAAAGGGGGATTCGGGAAAGAAGGAGCCAGACAGATTTCAGCCTACAATTTTTCCCTTCACCCCCCCCCCAACACCTTTAACAACAACAACAAAAGTTGAGGAAGAGAGAAAGCAGATATATATTATGGACAGTCAATTAAATTGTTTGGCAACACTGGCGAGGGAGCAAAAGGGTGGGGTAAGGGTGGAGTGAAGCAGGGGGAGTCCTGAGACTTCAAGTTAGGAAGAAAGCCAATTAAACGGGCTTGATAAGCATCTGTATTAGCAACAAGTGCAGCCCAGAGGTCACAAGCAACACTAAGTAAACAGAGCCGGCAGAAGAGGGAGCCTTTTGTGATGGCGGTGCAGCTGTCCAGCCTCCCATTGTCCAGGAGAAGATTGGGTGCGAGCACCCCGCTGCCCCCTCACCAGCCCGATGCACAAAAACAGCTTGGGATGTTCTGCATGCGTAGGCAGTACCTCGCCCCCACCCCACCCCCCAGATCTCTTTGCGGTGCCCTCTTTAAGACAAACGGGGGCTCTCCGGTATTTCTCCCCGCCTTGAGAGCAACAAAGGCAGCCTGTAAAACAGTTTAGAAGAGGGGAGACGCAGAAGAGAAAAGGGTCCCCGATGGGGAAAGTAAAAGCGCCGTGTCACGCCACAAAAGAATAGGAAGTCGAAATTTGAAATAAAACTCTGGAGCAAGAATCATCTTGTTAAACAGATGTGCTTCCCCGCCTCTTCTTCTTCTTCTTCTTCTTCTTCTTCTTCTTCTTCTTCTTCTTCTTCTTCTTCTTCTTCTTCTTCTTCTTCTTCTTCTTCCATCCCCACTAGTTCCCGGTTGTCTTTGTGAAAACTTTTTGAAAGTATCAAGAGGCGGAACAAGTTGCAGAAATCCTCCAACACACACACACACACACACACACACGATGACTTATTTGTAATGCTGGAAAGAACGAAGGAAAGAAACAACCCGCCTGATATGCAACCTGTTTCATCTTCTGTCCATTCCAGATAATGAAACAAAAGTATACATTCATAAGTTGCGTTTCCTGTCTTTCAGTTCATGTTTACTTGGATGCAAAATTCGCCTAGTGCAATGACTATGCTCTTGAAGGAACCGTGCACCCCTATTATTATTATTATTATTATTATTATTATTATTATTATTATTATTATTATTATTATTATTATTATTATTATTATTATTATTATTATTATTATTATTATAGAAATCTATAGAGGTGTATTTTTTAAAAAGTTCGTGATAGACTTTTGAACTGCTTTAAATTTAAATACAAAGTCAAAGTTTAGGATGGAAGATTGGCGACCTTGTTCCAATAGGAGACCCAGGGAACTAGAAGGAACCTTTCATGTAAGCGGGCACGCGAGGTATTTCATACAGGATGTGATGCTTTTGGCATTTATGGCGAAACAAAGAATGCTGCCTCGCTCCTCCCCCGTCTTCCACTCTCTTTTGCTCCCCTTTTAAATGCTCCTGCCTCGATTGTTGTCTTTCTGAACAGTGAGTGGCTGGAATTCATTCAGACCGGAAACAATTAAAGATCCAGGCTTTTAATCTTTTTTAAAAAAACAAATACTAAAAGAAAGAAAGAAAGAAAGAAAGAAAGAAAGAAAGAAAGAAAGAAAGAAAGAAAGAAAGAAAGAAAGAAAGAAAGAAAGAAAGAAAGAAAGAAAGAAGCTATCCTTGCTGTTCAGCTTTGTAAAAATGAAAGGGAGCCGTATTTGCTAATGCACAGTCTCATTCTTGCCCAACTCTGGTTTTTTGAGAAATGATTTGAGTAGCATTCAGTTTTTAACTTTTTTCTTTACAAGTAACCCACCTGCAATATATAAAACATCTGCAATATATCCAATCCTCAAAGCCTTGGTTACTACTATAGGATGATTCCTTATGTCCAGTTCTTATATACATTAACCTTAGAAAGACAGGCCACTCATACAGCTGAATAAAGACTGGAAGGTAACATGTTTTGTCCTTAAGACTGGACTTCTTATTGGGCTATTGTGTGTGTGTATGTTGTGCCATCAATTCGAAACCGACTTACAGTGATCCTAATAGGGCTTTCAAGGTTTTCATGTGATTTCACCTATTCCACACCCCAAGTCAGCTTTCTTGGTTGAGAGATTTGAACTCTGTTTCCCAGAGGCCTAGTCCATCATTCTGTCTGCAACACCACAGTGGGAATGGTTGAGCTTTTAGAGTAGGCGAGCTACAGAGCTTGAAGATTCCAAATCTGTCATGCAGGTATTTTCATGAAGACTCTGACTTGGTGTGTAGATATCCAGATTGCTGCCTCAGGGGATGTTGAATCAATTGTTTCTCTCCGATTATACTGACTTGGGTTTGTTAGTCCCCAGTGAATTCTACTTTGCTCTTATCACATCTGTTTTGGCTCAGGGGTCCAAGTGCCTAGAAATATGACAATCCATATGATGAAAAAGAGGGAAACAATGTTTTCTTCATGGAGGAGAGGAGGAAGAGTCCAGTGAGGCCAAATAAGTGACTACAGATTCTGCACCATTAGATTTGGGGACTTCTCTGCTTCCTCGGTGCATATCACAACTTGATAAAGAGTCCTGCAGGGCTGAAAAGCTCACCATTTTTCTGTGTGTCAGTAGCCAATGTATTATTTTGTCTTGCTCTCACATCTTGCATATGGGCTCCAGAGTTTTGCTTCTTTCCCCTTTTTTTGTTTTGCTTTTGTTCTATCTAGGGGATATGGATTTCACCATCCTTGTAGCCTTTCCTAGGGTTTTTTTTTTTAAACAGCTTTCCCTTCCAAATCTTCTATTGTGGATGGGAAGAGAACACTGAGTATTTTGACAGACAGAAGCTGAGATAGAACCACATTTACAGCAGAATCAGACAAAGGAAATAAAATGCTTCTTTGAAAGAATTTTTGTACCAGTATTTGTACCATAAATAAATTGTATTTCTGTTTTTGCCAGCTGGGGCCTTTTAAATTCTGCTGCTTCTGCTGTTTTTAGTATTGTTTTTTATAGTGCATTTATTGCTATTTAAACATTGACCTTGATATTTTAATATTGTTTATGTTGATTTTCTTTTGCTGTTGTTGTAAGCCGCCTAGGGTCCCCTCAGGGAGAAAGGTGGCATAAAAATAAAGTTTATTATTATTATTATTATTATTATTATTATTATTATTATTATTATT
>JAHTLZ010000379.1:38392131-38429881 GCA_023846285.1 Phrynocephalus versicolor | reverse complement strand
TATTATTATTATTATTATTATTATTATTATTATTATTATTATTATTACATTACTGGAAAGGCAGGTGTGGTTGTCAAAAAGGGAGGGCAGAACACATAATCAGCAGTGTAAAGAGGAGCAACTTTATAACTTCTTTGTATCTGCCAGTAAAATGCCACTGATTTTACTCAGTGGACTTTTCCAAATTTTATTCCAATCTTCAAATGAAATGCATGGGCCTTCTACACCAACCCCCCTCCTGTCCCTGACAAATCAGGGACTTTTGGTCTCGGCAAGTCAAATTGGGGAGAGGTGAGAATGTGTGTACGTGAGATCCTGACATGTCTTTGGATTGACTGGGACAATAAAGCCATCTCTCCCCCCCCACACACACACACATACACTTCGAAGGCAGCCCAGAAAACATCAAAACTCCAAGCCTGAAGTAAACTGCCTGGCTTTTTTCCATCTTGCCATGGACTTAACACCTAAGAAATAATGCCTGGCAAATCCATCTTTTGCCATGTTGTTACCTATTGGTACTGCTCTTGAGGAAGAGGGCTTGCCCTCGAAATATTAGCAATGTTTTGTTATTTTTATAGTAGCCTAAAGGTATCACCTGTTCCACTTTTGTAACTGATTCCACTTTTGTAACTGATTTTACAGTTCCACTTTTGTAACTGATTTTAGTGAGACTTTCTGATTAGACATATATGTATGGTTCTGTAACTATTTTTTTACTCAAAGATCTTCTTGTGTGTCAACTTTCATTCCTCTTCCTCCACTTTTGTGTTCAGTTCTTGCTGTAAAATGGATATCTGTGCTTGTGTTTTCATTTTCAAACCATCACTGGTTAATTGAAATATATGTTCATGCTTGTTTTTGCTCCTCTGTGTTTATGCAACCACCATCATCATTATCAAGACTGCAGATATTCTCCAAAGATGATCCAAAGATATTATTACACCTAAAGATCCAAAGGAAGCTTTAACATCCCAAATGAATTCCCCATTAAATGAGAATGGACACAATCCATCCAAAAGTAAGAATCTATGTTTTTAGTTTAGACTGATGGTGATGAAGCTGTTTGGATGAGCAGTGAAACGTTTCTATCTTTCAAGAAAAAAAAAGTCCAGTAGCCATGACTCAGCTTCCAGATCAAGTCACCTGGATGACTGAGAATCTTCACAGACATGTAGTCAGCAATTGGAGAACTTGAAGAATTTGCTTAATTCTGTCTGATTAGTTTGACTTTAGGGACCTAATCCCTGGACCTAAGTTCTCCCAAGTAACGAGGCTGTCCTTCATAGACTCCCACAAGAGTTACTGCAATACTGCAATCCTAGGATTGAATCCCATCCCACTTAAGCTCCGTTTTCTTGGGTTGGGGGGAACTATCTTTTTAACAACTGCTGTTAAACTACTGTTTAACTGAAAGAAATCCCCATCACAACAGGGCACAATTCCTAATTAATTGGAGATGGGTGTCCCAAAAATCTAAAACATGGAAGCGGGAGGGATTCCTAGCCCTAATTCATTGGGTGTGCTCAACCTCATAACAGTGTTGTCAGAATAATTTCTAAATAAATGAGTTTATTTCCCCTTGTTCCCCCAAATGGCTGAATTTGATTGATTGATTCTCCCTAACCCTCCCCCCCCATACTTTCTCCCATTTCTTGAGTCTCACACTTTGGAAGATTAAAGGAGTGAGGGAACACTCAGGGCTGTTATGTCTTTCTCCTACTGTGTTTTAGAGTGTGGCAGATACGGACTCCAGAATTGGTAGTTTGGACCCCTGTCAAACCACCCTCCCCCACCCAACAAGTCAAGGAGAAACTCTTTGGTAGTCTATCTTGGAGTATTTTTGCCTTTGAAGTCTGCCAAAGCTCAAGTCTTTTTTTTAAACTGGCAACTTTAAGTGAAAATGATGGATGGCTTTGTTTCAAAACCATCTCAGCCTTTTCACATCCCACATACCAAAGGCTAGCTCTCTCCACGCAGGGCGACACCTCCCCCCCCCAGTCCCTGACCTCGCAGAAATTCAATTTAAGGGAAGTCCCCATTCATTCATCTGTTCTCCCAACACACTCCCGCGCTGCTTTTATTCAGTGATGAGGATCAGATGCGGAGAGCTCATCCGGCCTTGGGAATCATTTGCCCTCGCTGTCCCGTATCTTGAAGCCAAAGGGTTTACTCGGGAGTAAATGCCCAGTGACCTCGCTGGTTGGGTTGGGAACAGAAATGTTAACAGAGGAGTGCGCTAGTCATGAATAATGTCCCTCTGATTTTCAGTGAATCTACTCTGAGGATGAGGAAACCTAATTTCATTTGGTATCACTAGTATGTGTAGGTGTGACTGTAGAAATATACCATCGTTTTGTTATGACTCAAATGAATTGTTGGGAGTAAAGGCCACGGATTTCCAGCCCCTGGAGTCCTGCAATATGGCGCGGAGCCTAGCGATCCTTAGATTTATGCCGATCTCTCGCCTTCACTCTTCCACTGTGTAAGAGCACAACCTACAGACGGCTCCTGTGCCTGTCCATGGACCGACTCTGGACTCCATCAGTTCTAAATGCCATAGGTTTCCAGAGGAAAACGAATAACACCTGTTTCAATGCTCCCATTGAAATAAACGGGACCCAGTAGTAGATTAGTGTGCTGGAAAGAATCTCCCACGGAATACAGAAGGGACTGGAGACTTGATATCTTTTGGCTTTGACTGAATCCTGCTCTAAATTCATGTGAGCTTAACTAGTCGTGCTTCCAGAGGAAAAACAAGAGAAGGCTCAGACTATACATTAGCTGTCAGGCTGATAGCTCTGTTTAATTCGATCGTGGCTTGAACCGAACACTTCGCAAGGGGGTGGCTTGCTGGGGGAAACCTTCTACTATTCTCCTGTTGTTGGTATACAGAGCAAGAGTACTGCAATAACTCTTTTCTCTTAATTGCCTTAAGGCTGGGTCTTTGTCCTCTGCCTTGCAATTACGTCGTCTTCGGAGCCAAATAAATTAGCCCATGTTTAAATAACTGGAGAGCAAGGGGTCGAAAAGATTTTAAAAGCTCCCCATTGTTGCGTTTGACCTCCCTGCGGGCGGGCAGCAGCCAGGAGGGAGGAGGCGCTCCCATGATCTGTTGCCAGGAGTGCAAGAGTCACAACATTCACCCAGTTGCCAACGTTTTAAATAGTAGTGCTCCTCTGCTGCGCAAAAATGTCAGCAAGGTCATTCCTCAGCCAAGGGAAAGCATAGATCGTATCAACAGCACGTCAAGAAAGGCGTGGTTGGATTGTCTCTCTCCCCCCCTTTCCTTTCTCACAAAGACCTTAAACACAAGAGCCTTGGTAGCCAAATTGGTGGTGATTGGTAGCCACCTGGCCCCTGCTTCCCACTTACCTTAACTGAACTGTTCGGCCCTTAGCTTTGAAAACCTCAGCGGTTCCTTCAGATTGGTTTGCGAGCACGCCCTGGCTGTGGATAGATCTAGGGGAAAACGTTTCCATGAAATCAATCGCTTCCTTTGAGGGACTGCGACGTCCCCCCTCCCCCAACTCCTCGCTGCTGAGAGAGCGCAAGCCATGCCCATAAAACCAAGAGCGACAGGTGGGTAACCTACTTTGAAGGGGGAGCGTATCGGATGCAGCTTTAGGGAATTAAGCCTCGCTGTTTGCTGTTTGCACAACCATGACAAACCTGGCCTTTTAAAACAACAACAAACACAACTTAATTAAGTCTAATGATGTTACTTTTGTTCTCCTGAATGGATTGGGGGGGAGGAAATAGGAGCAATTAGAACCATTTCATCAAACACTTAGTCTTAGCAGAACGGAAGGAGGCCTCCCATCAAAGAGTCCTCAGAAACTGGAACAGACTGCCCAGGGCTGTCATCCTAGGTGGAGCTACTTGGGAGTAAATCCCAAGGAAACCAGCGCTGTTTGCTTCTGAGTAAACAGGCGCTGGCCCAGCGGAGTTGCAAAAAACAAACAAACACCTAACCACGCTAGGAAAGGCAAAGAGTCATTTATACTGGGATATATTCCTCCATCCAGCCTGAAACTCTAGTCTAGACTGAATGCCTTGGCAGAAAGCTCCATTTCAAGAAAAGGGATTTACACACACACACACACACACACACACACACAGAGAGAGAGAGAGAGAGAGAGAGAGAGAGAGAGAGAGAGAGAGAGAGACCAGCAGCTTTCTTCCTGTAACAGTTAGATTAATATTTGCTGTATTAGTTACACAAATACTTCTAGAGTTACAGGAGTTAGTCCTCAAGGACTTCAAAACAGGGGCACGGTTTTCATCTACCTTTCATGCTCCTCACCGCAGTCTGAGATGGGCCTCCTTGAGGCAGGGTAACTGGTTGAGGGTCACCCAGGGAACCTCATGGTTGACATATGATGGACTACCTATTATGTGTCTTTTATATGATCACATAGACTTTGTATTTATGACTCCTTATAACCTTGTGTGATTGCATTCACACTATGTTTTCAATGTTAGTTTCCACCACTCATAATTTTTACATGGAAATTTACTCCCTTTTTAACTGCTCACATTCTCTTGTAGCTTCAATGTAATGTTGTCTTTTAATGCTGTAAGATGTCCTTCTTTTCCCTGTTCTCCATACTTGAATACATCTTAATTGTACTGGACTGTATATTGTCCCTCGTTACTGTAAGCTGCCTTGGGTCCTTTTCCAAGGAGAAACGTGGGGTAAAAATACTCTAAAATCAAATCAAATAAACAAATAATATATGCCTTGAACTTGCACCCTCTAAATTCCTGTCCCACACTTTAACCACTGTTGCACACTCCTGGACCTACATACCTGGGTTAAGCAGTGGGGCTTACATCTAAGTAGCCACTATAGGTTTGTGCTGTGTGAAGCTCATGACAGTATCATAAGTGGCCTCTCTTGAAAGAGGTCCCTTTGCCTACTATAGGAATATCCAAGCAAGTTTTAGGATCAGTGTCAGGGAGTCGCAACTCCCGAGGAGGCTTCCTAAGACCACCTCGTCAAAAGAAATAGCCCCTGATAGCTAATTGCACCTTTAAAACCCACCACTCTTTCCCGGTTACCTGGTGATCGTGTGTGGAGGTGAACTATAGCCCCTCAGGCAGCTAGGTTACTTTAAAATCTTAACAGGTTTTGTAATTTGAAAATACACCAACCCTGTCAGGTAGATTAAAAAAAAAACAATTTAAACGGGGACTAAAATTATTTCAAAATTGGGGGCTGGGGTGGCGGGATGTCCAGAGCCAACCGCAAGGAGAGCATCTAGGTAGATTTCAACCCTATTATTGGCAAAGGTGAAGGCTTCCCCGAAATAGATCGTTGGAATTCGGGGGCTTATGTCCTCCCCCACTCCACCCCTCCCCACTTCCTCCACTTGCTTCTTTCTCTTCTCCGGCTGACTTGCAGCTAGCCTGACAGTCCCTCCACATCAACCCGCGGGGGACTTCAAAAGCCTGGACTTCTTTGTGGCCGGGTTTCCCTTGCTGTCCTCCCTTCGGTCCTTTGGTCGGGCAGCAAAGGGAAAGCCATCTGTTTCGTGCAGAATTTCCTGGGGCCGCTCCTTCCTTCCTTCCTTCCTTCCTTCCTTCCTTCCTCCCACTCTCCAAGCGCCGCATCCTGTGCTGAACAGCAACCGAGCATTGTTTTTTTCCTTGTAATTAAAAGAGCTAAAGAAAGAGGAAGGTCCAGGAAAAACACGAAGTTTTGCGGGAGCCTCTAGGGGAGACGCGGGGCGGCCGCAGAGCCCCGCCGCTTGCACGGGCAGGGTTTCCCTTATTACTCTGATTGTTGCTGATGATCACCAAAAAGGGAAGACGTCTCTCTCATTTTGGGGATCCACACTTTTTTTTTTTTTAAAAAAATCCCCGTTAAGAAAAATAAGGGAGGAAATTTGCTGCCTAGGACATTTTCTGTGAATTCAGCGATGCCCAGCAGCGGGGACAAGGCGCCGGCAACTTTTTCCCCCTTTGTCAAGCCGCCCCCACCCCCACCTCCGCCCCCTTTCCTCCCTGCTCCTTAAGCTGCCTCTGATGATTCCCACCTCCTGCATCCTAGGCCGGCATGGTCTCCTCTCAATTAAGAGGCCGCATAAAAAGCGAGGAGAGCCGCCCAGCTTAAAATAAGAAGAGGGAAAAAACTTGAGCGCCATTCTGTTGCTGCGCTAAGGGGGAAAAAACCACAATTATCTCCCGCTATGCTTTCGGCAGCCTGACTTCAGATTTAAAAGCGGTCTGTTTTCTTTGGATCAGCGTTCAGCGGCCGGCTGGGGCCCGGGGAAGCCGCTCTTCGCCCCCTCTGGACCTCCGTTTGGGTGATTCCCAAACCGGTTAAGCATCCTAGCTTGAGTTCGAGTTCTACCGGGGTCACTCCCTTCTGCTTGAGTCAGGCGTAGTGTAAATGGCCGCTCTCCACTTAATTGACTATGAGCTATCGGAAGCCAAGTTTGTGTGCTTCCTGTAAGGTTGCCATCCTAGACAAGTGTCGCTCACCTTGGCGTAGAGCCTACGTGTTCTTTTGCAAAATCTACCGATCGGTGCGCCGATCCTAAACAGGTTTAGAGGGGACCGTTAATCCCGTTGAATTACACCTGCAAGCTGCTTCTTGGGAAATGCAGTTGATATAAGCAGGTTTCATAGTCATTAGGCGTGGGGCGTGTAAGCAGGTTTAGCGTGTAAGTCTCTGACCAGGCCCTTCTCCCAGACTTGAAAAAGAATTTTTAAAGACGGGATAAAAACTGAATTATATATAATGCAACAATTAAAATTTAATTCGCTTATCCCTCGGTCCTGAGCACCTGAGGCGGAAGTAAACTTCAATCAAATGCGTGGGATTTTCTTCCAAGTAATAGACTAACAGCGGACTTACTCTATGCATGTCTGTTCGGCTCTGTCGCCCAACGGGAGTGATTTCTGTGCCGACGTGCATAACATGGTGCCTTTGGGAATTAAGTAAGAATAATAAGCCACCAAAACCTTTCCAGGTTAAGGCAACCGTCTACAAACCCTAAAACCCAAGGCCAAAGCCGCCTGTCAATCTTTAAGAAGCCACAAGACGGTTCCAGGTTTCAAACGGGCCCGAAGGCTTTCCCACCATTCTAAACGTGGCTTCTATTAAACAACTACATTTATTTTAAGTAGGGAAAAAACGGAGTTTTATTAAAATAAGGGGACACTTAGAAAATGATTGCATAGCTGTCGCAGAACGAATTTCTGAAATCAGGCGTCGTGGGCCCAATTTCTTCTTCCAGTCACAAGATCAATGGAGCAGATTCTCCGATCCTAAAAGCACAATCGCCTTAGTTCATCGGAACTTGGGCGCAAATGGAGAGAGTGGGAAGCAGAAAACCATGTTAAACGTCCCTCGAAAATAACGGTAGCACTATCTTGGACTGCTTTAAGAAAGTCTATTGGAACAGCCCCAGAGCATATAGAAGTTAGAAGCACTTCCGCCGGAAGAGTCCTTTCATGGTGGATTCTACAGGAAATGACTCTAACCGCGTAGATTGGCAGCAAGGATCAAAAATAAGTCCACGTGGTTTCTTTACCAAACTGGCATTTTTAGGACAATGTACTAAGAGCCACTGAATTTTCGCGAAGTACACGTGCGTCGAGTATGCATCTTACTAAAATGCCCTTTCTACTTTGAAATAGGTCGGGCTATAACTTCAGTGACGTCTATTTTGAACTGTTGTCGAGGCTGCAGTCCTATCGCGTTATATTTAATATTGCCTTAATTAGAGAGCAGTGAGGGCACGAAACTCGCTCAGTCAAACTGAGGAGGTTTCAAAGTCTAGGATCCACGGAACCTTCGAGGGACTTGCAACAGAACTTTAGTCCAAGTTTGTAACTTCCGACTTGGAATGGGGGGGGGAATTGATAATTATGCAGTGGAGGTGAAGTCTTTCTTGTAACTAGTAATACTAGAAAACGACTGATATTATCGTTCTCTATATTTTAAACAATGTAATTGTATATCCCTTGTGCTATAAATGCGTTGTTAATATTGTTACACAAGATTCTCCTTTGTATTTTTATTTCCTTTTTAGTCTCCATTTAGTCTTTACAACCCGAACATTGGAAGTCCCTGCCTCAAGGAGCTTATAATAAGAATTCAGAGAGAGAGGCTACAATAAAGGGCGGGGAAAAGGTGGAAGTGTGAATAAAAGGGAATGAAAGTTGGTTGAATTCCGTTATGTTTACTTAGGCTCTTGCCGCGATTCTATGCACGATTAACCTCCATTGGACGGAAACGGGGCAGCATTTGGACAGCGAATCGGATTGGGCTACGGCTTCCCTTAGGTGACAAGTGCTAAAAGGTTCAGCCAATGTCCGCATGGGACCATTCCTATTACTGTTATTAGAGCAGCTACTAATTGGTGGGTCAAGATACTACTGTCAGTAGTAGCGTTTAATAATAACAGAAGAGTGACCTTAATGTAGGCATAATAAGAAGATTTAGTGCACAGGGAAATCAGGGGTCATCTCTAAGCCTATGCAAGTTCCACTGAACGAAAAGGGCTGTGTTTGCTGATAAGAACGCACCTTTAGGAACAAAGTGCCCTGGCTTTATTGTAGCAAAGCTAGGAGACAGTGATGTCCTTCCCAAAACCTGTGTCTAGGAAACAGAGGGACGGCAACCATCCCTCACTCTGAGATAAGAAAGCCTTCATACCAGGATGGCCACAAGAAACGGAGGAAAGGGCTCCTGTGCTTTTAACAGTTGTTCTACAGAACTCTGAACAACGAAAGAGCCCTGCCGTCCAGGTCCCCTGGCCACCCCACTTTCCCATCTCGGTTTCAATGCGTCTGCTTTGTGGGTCAGCTCATCCCCCTTTTCGTCCCCCTTTTAAATTCAGCCGCTTTTATCCCAGTGCGGTTGGTCAATCAAACCATTTCTTTAGTAGGATCCAATCCAAGGATGCTGGTTTAAATGGGTGTTGTTCTATATAACTTCAGAAAAATGGTCAGGGATCGCTCAATGTGATCGGAAGATGTCCGCAACCCGATTCGAGGCCTTTTTCACTTGGAAGCTAAATCCGACAGCGCTGAGTGGCCCTTACTTCCACATAGCTATGCCCAGGTTGGTTGCGGGGCCGGAGAAGAGGCGGCCTTGTGCGTACTTGGATTTACTGGTGTCTCTGTAATTTCAGCGAGTCCTACGCCCCATTGTTTCAACGGCCCGCTCAGAGCGTGAATGGGTTTGAACTCAGCCCCAGGAATGATGGCCTAATCCAAGGATCCGCTTTGAAATTCTGCCCCATTTTCTGTGGCCGACAGCTAAAGATTATTTACAAAACACTAGGGACAAGTGGAGTAACTTGAGCCGTTTCTTCATGTCTTTGGAAGTATTTTTTCCTTTTGTGCCCTGACGGGCCTTTCTAGATGCTCATGTCTTGGAGTAAAGTAAGTGTGCCCGAGCACGTGTGTGTGCCTTGTGGGAGTTTATTATAGACGAGAATATTCATTGCAGCGCAAACTGGAAACCGAGAAAGTGTATTCCACACTACAATGGTGAGACTTTAAGACGGAACAACGCTCTCCGCCTTTTTATTTTATTTGGAAGGGAGCCCCGCGGATCTCAAGCCAAGCACCGCTTCGCCCGCTTAATAATATCTCGAAGGTTGGGACTGGGCTGGGATCCAGCGACCCACAAGCCTTTTGAGACGAACGCTGGCCTTCAAACCACGTGAAGCTGGCTGCCTTTGGAGCGGACTCTTGGCGTCGTCTCAAGCCCTTGCTTGACTGACACATTTCCGAGTGCTTGAACCAGTAAATTGGCCGCAGATCACAGGTAGGCGGGCCCACAGTCCACGAAGGGGTTTGGAGTTCAACAGACGGAGTTCCAGTCGTCTGGTTTAATTGTTTTCTCGGCCACATTCCTTGAAACCAAGGAGGCAGGCCTCTTGTTCGCAAGCACTCCACTCCAAACCCGAAAGCAGCTTATTACGGCATCCTGCGTGGGAGCCGACCGCCTCCTTGAATGGCTACGTACAGGGAATGGAGAAAGTGATGGGTTATATATTATGCGCACGGGCGGAGGCGCGCTAGGCAATGCATCGAGTTAAAAGGTGAGAATGATTTTGTACCGTTGCGTTGTGTAAAATAACACACCAAACGGGAAGGAAGGGCTGGCGGTCAACAGTAGAGCACAGCTGTAATTGCGCCAAATAGCTCAGGATCGGGTTATTCCACTCCTCCGGTCGCTCAGTGACTTTCCACGCACAAGGTCTGGCATCTCGGGTTAAGAGTGGAGAAAAACAACAACACACGTATCGACTGAAACCCTGAAGAGCCGCCGCTAGTCAGCGAGGACGACAAGGGCGTAGTTGGACCATGGAGCTGACTTGCTTAAGGCAGGCTTCTTCCTAATTCCCCCATTTCCAGGAGAAAACCCTGGACCGGCAGCTTGCAGTCCGTGAACAGGATCCTGCCGGCGGCGAGTTCTGAGCTACTGCTGTGTCTGGTAGCTCAGAACGCTTAATCTGCGCAGTTTCCACTGTAGGAAAAATTCCAGGTGTAAGCCCCACTCGTTTCGCCATCCCCCCTGTCCACCACTTAAGTAGGTCGTTGGCTCTGGACTGTTGGCCACGTGTCATTTTAAACGAGAGCGGCCACATGAAATAGGTGGCAGGGGACTCTTCCACCCTTAGCAGTTCGATGGAAGAGGGCTTTTCACCCGGTGTCGTTTGCATCACAAGCGGTTTTTTGCATTCTATACTGCCAAATTCCTTGTGACGCTGTGAATTAGTGGCGCCCGCAACCCTCTGCCCCTTAACAGCCCTGTTGTGGCTTCCGACGTGGAGGGAAGCTCATATCTGATTTTCCCCGTTTCCTGCCTTACTCAACCTCTCCCAGCACTATTTTCCCGTAATTCTGCAAGTGTAATGGACAAGCTAACATTTCCCCCTTCCCCTCCTCCGCACACCTTTCAAAGATATGGGAGCCCTACCCTCTATTTTATGAACCCCACTGAAAATCACAGGATTTCTGGGTCTTTAACTTTTTGATGAGCAGGTGTTTAAGTGGCCAAAGCATTTTTGACACCTCAGCGATGGATCAAAGGTTTGCCTGTTGGGTTACAGCCTGCAACTGTTGAAGAGACTAAAAATCACAGAAATCTTTCTGGACAACAAAGAAAACTTGCCTCCTCAACTGGATTGAGCACTATCTCATATGTCTGTTTTTCTCACGTGCCCTAAAATTGGTTTCACCTTATGGGAACTGAATTGACTGATGATCCCCAGAAGATCCTTGTCTTAACTACTTTGCTCAGATCTTGCAAACTGCAGACTATGACTTTACTGCGACAATCTGTCTCATGTTAGGTCCTCTTCCTACTGCTTTCCATCTTTCCTAAGCAGTATCCTTTCCATACTTTTTGTCTGTGAATATGTCACAGGTACAAAAGACTCTTAGTCAACTTTAGCTTCTGATAACAGTTCAGAGTTCATTTAGTCTAGTGCCAAAATGTTTTGTCTTCCTAGGCCAGGTATATCCATATCCAGAAGTCCTTTTTGTCCACCTTAATGAGTTTTCTCACTAACTGTGCACAGTACTTCAGTGCACTCCTATATAAACTTAATGGGATGTAGACATTAGTGATTTGTATCAGACTTATTGCTAGCAAAGAGTTTCACTGAGTAGCAGAGTTACCTATCTGACTTGTGTACCAATTTCAGGTCTCCTCTATGACATCTCCAGGTATAGGTGAGAAAAAGTCCTTGTTGAAATTCTGGAGAGTCTGTGCTAGTCCAGTGCAGATGATTAAAGGAACAGGATGTGGTTATGATTTAAGGCTGCAGCCCCATACTCATTTAATTTAGATGTAAGATTCATTTCACTTAATGGAATTATGTTCTGAATATGCATGAATAGGACTGCACAGCAATTCACCTTCCCCTGTTGATTGCAGTAGCATTGAGTCCCAACTGAAGTAGACCCACTGGATGAATAGGACTTAAAACATCAAGTCTTAAGTGCATTCCATTTATTCCTATGGGTTCATTCCAGTTGGGCCTACAATTGGTTTTAGCAGAAGTTCAACAAATAAATTTATCAGGCATCATTGCAGTTCTTCTTGGTGAAAGTGTTTTCCTGGTGTATCAGCAGTAATTTTAGGAACTTTAATATTTCCCACCTCCTCCCCCCCACCCCCCAGTCTGTAAGCTTATTCAGCGTTCCAGAGCATTTGCAGCAAAACCAACAAGGAATTTTGTGGTCCTTCTAAAACTCAAAAACACTACAGTCCACTTCAGCAAGCACAGAACTCCCAGATGGAAGGTGTCTGTATACATGAGGATGATGGGCTGGGGACCTTTATTGGGCAGCAGTGAGTTAGAGAAAAAGGCAATGCAGAAGAGGGCAGAGAGTGACAATTCAATTAGAACTTGGGTTTATGCAGCATCAGTCCGCGATCCACCATCCGCTTACCCATTCTGAACATCTGTGTGTCTTTTTTTTGGATCAACTACTCAAGGTTTTACGGTAATGGATACTTCTAAGTGTTTGTTTAACAGGACCTAAACCGTTGGATCCATTTCTTTCTGTGGCTGCGCAGGAATCAGGATTTGATCATTGAGAAAACCTACACATCTATTTGGTAGAAAGGTGAACAACGCAGTGCCTGCCTGTCGCGATTCTTATCAATGGGGCTCAGACCCTTCAGCTCCTCTACCTCTCTGTGTAAGTCTGTATCGCCCCTGTTTGGGACGTTTGCGGTCGATAGCCGTTTAACCGAGCTCTGCGTAGATGGCAAGGGATCGCACTCAACATTTAACATAGTCTCATCCGGGTATCTTGGATCCTCATCAACTAGCTTGGAAGGGCCCTCAAGACTCCCGCGTTACTTAACTATTCCCCACTTTCTCTCGAGGAAACCTCCTCGAACCCCTTGCTCTCTCACGCCGAGCGCACCGTTTCTTCGCTTGGGGACGGGGTTTCCTTGCCAAGGCTTCTCTCGGTCCTTTTTTGACGCCTCAGAAGCCGGATGCCTCCCGTAAGAGCGGCGAGCCTGCTTCCTTCGCCTGCTCGGTTTCCAAAGTGGGCCGCCGCCGCCGCCGCTTCTACCTGCCAGCCCCGGCGCCGTTAATAGGTCAAGAGTAAGGCTCGCCCCTGGAGGGGAGGCAGCCGCCCCCGAAGTCCTTCCCAGCGCCTTCCGGTGAGAAAGACGCGGCCCGGAGTGCATCAATATTCCGCCCCTCGAGGATCAGGGGCGAGGCGTTGGGGACAAGAGGCAGGTAGCGGCAAACAGGCAGCACCTGAAGGAAGGCGCTCCAGCAAAGGGAGCGCGGCGAGACGCTCATTAGCCTACTTTTCGGCGGAGTTGCTGTCAACTCGCTTTCTTCCCGCTCTTCCCTTCCCCCCTGCTTTTTCCTTTTTCCTTCGTGCTCTTGTTGACAGGGGAGGAGAAACACGGAGGTATCCGCCCCTACTTATGACCCCTTACCTGACCCTTACCTGTTTCGGTGGCAGGAGGTGACACGTTCTAAGAGGTGCAGGTAAAAAAATCACAGAAAAACAAAACAAAACAAAAGACACAAAACATGTGGCACGTTAAAGACTAACTTTCATATTTTAATCTGTATCGTTTTGTGGACACTTTCACTTCTTCAGACATATAGCAGTATTCCTCCAAGAATCCTCCAGCATTCTGCTGCTGTATGTCTGAAGAAGTGATGTGTCCATGAAACGTTACATTAAAATATGAAAGTTAGTCTTTAAGGTGCCACATGTTTTGTGTCTTTTGTTTTGTTTTGTTTTTCTGTGATTTTTGCCTGCAATTCTGTCTACCCTCTCTGAAAGTTCTAAGAGATGGGAAGCTCCTTTTCCAGGGAATGATTGGCTTCTATATGTCTCCATCCCCCCGACCCTTCGCAACTCTGTTACTGCTGTTGTTATATGCCTAAGTCAGCTCCAGCTTCTGGCAACCTAAGAATGGGGTGACCTCCAAAAGGCCTTCTCATCAGCCTTGCTCAACTTCTACAAATTGAAGGGTGTGGGGTCTTCTGTTGACTTATACTTTACTTGGTCTCCATTCTCACTATTATCCAGGTGCCTTCAGCTTGTCCCAGCTTTGCTGTCTTTGAGTCTCCAGTACAGGTGGAGAGGGCTCACCAACAGGACAGCCTTTCCATCCTCCAGTTATTACCTGGTGCAGAAAATCCTTAAAATACACAAGGCGGCTGAAAGGCATGGGAATGGTGGTAGAAGAAAGACTGAGAACCACCAGCTCATCATGTTTAACTGTCATGTTATTATATTTAGGTACAACCTGTAGGTCATTAGCCCCATCTCTTTTGCAGATTGAGTGCTAAGGTAGGTAGAATTGCTTTATCTAATGGCCGCTTGGTTTTTTTTTTTCATGGTACAGTCGGTATCTGAACTGTTGGGAGCCTGCAGCCCTGTTCTCTTTTGGACCATCAGATTCTCTGAACTTCAACCCCAGTAAATCTCAGCCAGCATGGGCAATGGCAAGAGATCATGGAAGTTCTGGCTCAAAATTTGCAAACATCAGTAGTGATGTATGGAAGTGAAAGCTGGACTATAAAGAAAGCTGATTGCCACAGAATTGATGCTTTTGAGCTGTGGTGCTGGAGGAAAGTCTTGAGAGACCCCTGGACTGCAAGGAGATCAAACCTATCCATCCTGAAAGAAACCAACCCTGAATGTTCACTGGAAGGACAGATTTTGAAGCTGAGGCTCCAATACTTTGGCCACCTCATGAGGAGAGAGGACTCCTTGGAAAAGTCCCTGATGTTGGGAAAGATTGAAGGCAAAAGGAAAAGAGGACGACAGAGAATGAGATGGTTGGATGGTGTCATCGATGCAACCAATATGGATTTGCCAAAACTCCAGGAGGCAGTGGAAGATAGGAAGGCCTGGCGAGCTCTGGTCCATGGGGTCACGAAGAGTCGGACATGACTGAACGACTGAACAACAAAAGGTTCCCACCCTGCACTACACTAGTTACAGCCCGAGAGTCCAGCTGAACTCTGAGGAGATGCATTGGCAGGGGATTGTACAGAAACCCACAAGCCTGCTCTGTGTCCAATTGGATCTGTTTTTCTCTGTGTCCTTCTGGAGACACTCTAGCTTAATCCTTGTCTGACTGCATTATGTTTGTGCAAGTAAGTTTTCTGCTTCTCCATGAAGCCTTTTTACATGGAAGAATGGCCACAGGCAAGGTCCTAAACTTAACAATGTAGGCAAGATGGAAGAACCTGAGGGCAGGACAGTCACAGACTATAGAAATGAGAAATCTGAGCCTCATGGCACAGTAGTTAAACTCCTGTACTGCAGCCAAAACTGTGCTCAGCAACTGGGGTTCAATCCCAGGTAGCCAGTTCATGGTTGATTTGGCCTTTTATCCTTTAGACACTGATGAAATGGTGTATGTGTGGGTGGTGGGGTGACGTGTAGCCTGCAATATTAAATTGCAAATCATCCAGAGAGTGTCTTAAGCACTATGGGACCTGCATACAAGTAGAACACTTTGCTTTTGATTTGCTTTTTAATTTTATTACCTAACTTGTTTCTCAGCTGACAGGAGAAAAACCCAGTTGCTTTGTAAGGCAATCACCAGGAAGGTAGTGAGTAAATAATTTTAAAGGGCAATGAGCACAGACCTCTTTCTCTTTAAAAGGGCAATGCAGCCTGCTTTTCTTGATTCTGTTTGGGTCCATATTTCGTCTTTCTGAGTTATGAAATCAGTGGTGCTGCAGCCACAAAACTTTGATTATTTATTCCATGGCTTTGCAACATGAAGGGCTAGGAGAGAAGGTAGAGTCTATACTTTCTCTTCCTGAGTTTTTCTTTCTTTAACCCCTCTTCTAACCACAACACACGCAAGCTGGATTTAATACAGGCACTATTACAGGCAAGTATACCACTCCACCCTATTAATAACTTCCAGCTCTTTGCTCCATTAAATAATTGGCTAAGAAACTTTCAAATGTCCCTGGTTCAGTTTGTTTTTACACCATTTCTGAAAGACAGTGCACATCACTTAATGTTGAGCATTTTGTTGCATTTTTCTTATTTATTTTTCCTATATTTATTTATTTTTCTTTTCTTAAATGAGTTCTAATGTTCTCATATCAACTGGATACCATTAAACATTAGTTATATATTGTATGGGGAGAGCTTAGGGTTGATGTCTTTGGTTCTAGAATTCTACCTGTGCCTCCAATGAATATGGAGAGGGTATTAAATTGTATACATAATTTGAATAAATAAATAATTAGGTGTGGCTCTTAAAGATGTAGTGATAGCTAAATCTCCATGTTGAAGTTTTATGCATCACTTATACTATTAGAAGAATAGACAATCTGCTAGTGTGAATTTCCTGTTCTGTACTGAAAGCTCCAGACAGCCACAGGCAAATCATATTTTCTCAGCCTTCATTTCCCAGTTGCAAACAGAGACAGAGATGGAACTGATTACAGAGATGGAAATTGTAAGAATAATTTACATTGCTCTATGGTTACAAAGCAGTTTAATGCAATATGAATATTTGGATACTGTGTGGGATGGATGATAAAAGTAGGGAATGTGATAACATTCTTCCAATTTACCCATGACTTGGAGAAAGTAGGTAGAGATAATGTCTGTCTTCCATCTCTTATATCTTCCACTGCTTCATCATTTCTGTTTTTATTCTTCTTTTAGCCAAGCCTTCTGGATGACATGCATGCCTTTATCTCAAGGCTTACAAAATCCTATGAAGCTGCCTCTGCTAAAAACGAGTGACTGCTTCGGGGTCACATTGTGAACTTTATGGAAAAGTAGATATTATTGGATCCAAACTTTTCTGGTTTTAGTCTGGTACTTTTGCCACTACATCACAGAGCATCATTAAAATTTTTGGTCACATTGTGAAATAAATTGCAATAGATTCAGGGCAGATGAAACAAAGGAGTTTCTCACACCATACATAATCACTTAGGGATTTGCTGCTACAAAATGAGCTCCAGTTTAGATGGTTTTTAAAAAGGGATTGAGCAAATTCTTGGTGGAAATGAGAGGACTCATAATGATGAAATGGATCATTCTGATTCACAGGCAATATGCCGCTGAATGTCAGGTCTGTGTAAGCGTGCAACTATCTCTCTGCACTCAAGCATGTGTGAACTGTTGTCTTTATGCCTCATTTGTGGCTTCCAAGAATCATCTGCCTGGTAAAAAAAGAAAACACTAGGTTGGATAGACTTTTGGCCTAATCCAGCTGGCTGCTCCTTAGATCCTATGGTGCCTAGTTTGAGGATTATACACCTATGTTATTATTTTGGACTTAAATTCCATTTTATTCTTCAGCTTATAAAGTCCAGCTGATTTCTGTAGTTCTCACGTTTGGCACTTTCAACTCACCTGGTTCCCCTCTGCTCTGGAAGAGTGGTTATCTTGTTAATGTTGACCTCAACCCCAACAACTGGGCCTTTACAGTGGCCCGTGACAAATAACAGTTTAACAAACAAAACTTTTCTGAGAGCAAAAGAAAAGAAAATTTTAGACAATGGTCCACATATTAAAAGTTTTTGTGCATCAAAATTCTGTTAGAGACATGAAAGAAAGGATTCATTTTTCTTTTCAATGAGAACTGAGTGCATAGAAGCCAGGAACATCTGTAACTCTGTTTGGTTTGATTTTGAGAACCACAAACACATATTCCCTATTTCTAAGAAATTATGACCTTCCAGGGTAATCCTTCCTCTTATACAGCAACAAGCATACCACTAGCCCACTGCTCCCTACAGGTCAAAATATCAAACACTTATCTAAGAGGATGACTGCATAGCACTTGTATCTTTGACAACAGCAAAGTTAGTACAAAGGAAAGTAAAATTGATATTTGAGTGAAATGTTGGAGGAGTTGGACTCCTGAGCTATGGAAATGCATGTCCACTTGAAACATGTAAGCTCAGCATGGACTGCATATCACATGTTACCTTGTAAAGTGCAGAACCCCTTAGGTCCGTGGTTCTCAACCTTAGGTCCCCAGATGTTCTTGGACTACAACTCCCAGAATTCCTGGTCTGTAAATATATCTCCGTTTGAATACTATAATGATATTGTTAGGAGTTGATGTCTCCAGCTTCACCTCCGCCTGGCCTGACCACACAGGGCTGTGAGGAGGAGAGGGTGGGGGAGCTGGAAAAGGCACAGAGCCCCACCAAAGGGCTGGCAGGAAGCTGCAGATGGAGGGGTGGGCATGTGCCTATCTGCCTGCCTTGGTGAGCCCTTTCCACGGTGAGAGGAGGGAGGGCAGAAGGCTGGTGCGTGTTGGGGAGGGCAGTGCTGGGGGTTGGACGGGCCTTGTTGTTCCCCCTCCCCTCCCCTCTGCCCGCCCACTAGCTTGCCTGCCGGGGGTCCTGGGGAAAGGAAGAGCCAGGGATTGGAGGGGGAGAGGCATCGCTCGGCAGCCTAAGGGGAGGGAGGGAGGAGAGGCAGCCAGAGGGAAATTCGCCTCAGCCTACAAACCAGAGGTTGCTCGTCCTGGCTCCAGACTCCATTTCTGCAGCAACATCTAGCCGAGCCTAGACAACTGGGCTCTGCCTCCCTTGCCAGGGCACAACCACCATGCCCCCTGCGCCCCTGCCTGGGAGCTGCTCTGTTGGGGCAGGAGCACCACCACTTGAGGTGCTGCCAGGAAAACCTCTGTTGTCAGGAGGGCACAAGGCTTTCGTCGCCCTGAGAATTGGTGAGGCCTCGAATCGTCAAGTGGAACTTTTCCGTGTGGTTCGAGACCTCACCAATCCCGGTCCGCCGGGGCCTCCTCCTAGTGATTTCACTAGCGAGTCATTTGCAGCCCACTTTAAATCTAAGATAGAGGCCATCCGTTGCGAGCTGGACTCCGGTTGCCCTAGCTTGGCCTCGGTCGTGGCCAGTGTCGGGCCGCCTCGGTCGCCTCGGTTTGTTGAGTTTGGGCCTGTTACAACTGTGGATGCCTCCAGGGCCCTGGGACACTGCAGGCCTGCGGCTTCTCCGTTCGACCCTTGCCCTTCCTGGTTAATTAAGAGCGCAGGGGGGAGCATGCCGAAATGGGCTTCACTGATAGCTTCGGCCTCCTTCAGAGACGGGATCTTTCCTAGTCTTCTGAAGGAGACGGTGGTGAAGCCCATTATTAAAAGACCCGGCTTGGCTGTGGACGATTTGTCCAACTATCGTCCCATAGCCAATGTTCCCTTTTTGGGCAAGGTGATTGAGCGAGTCGCCGCCCTGCGTCTCCAGTCGTTCCTGGAGGAGAACCATGTCCTGGATCCTTTCCAGTCCGGGTTCAGGCCGCGTCATGGGACGGAGACGGCCCTGGTCGCGCTGCATGATGATCTGTTGAGGAGGGCCGACAGGGGTTGCTCTACCTTGCTGGTCCTTCTCGACCTGTCAGCGGCTTTTGATACCGTCGACCACGGTATCCTCCTGGAGCGGCTCTCAGAGGTTGGGATTGGGGGCCAGGCCTTGGCCTGGTTCCGGTCCTTCCTTGGGGGCCGTATCCAGCGAGTGAGCTTGGGTGGTGAGCTGTCGACGCCCTGGACACTCTCGTGTGGGGTGCCTCAGGGGTCGTCGCTCTCCCCAATGCTCTTTAACATCTATATGAAGCCGCTGGCCGAGATCATCCGGAGTTATGGAGTCTGCTGTCATCAGTACGCTGATGACACGCAGCTCTATCTCTCCTTTTCCACCTGTGCAGTGGAGGCCGTCCGTACCCTTGATCGTTGCCTGGCTGCGGTTCTGGACTGGACCAGGACCCACAGACTCAAGCTCAACCCAGGCAAGACCGAGGTTATGTTCTTCGGGGGCTCATCGGAGGGGTACTGTGGCCCTCTTCCCAGTCTGGGTGGGTCCGCCCTCCAGCTGGCGCAAAGAGTGCGGAATCTGGGCGTCGTCCTGGACCCGGATCTGACCCTGGACTCTCAGGTGTCAGCCGTGGTCAGGTCGGCCTTTTACCATCTAAGGCTTATCGCCCAGATTCGCCCGTACCTCGATGAGGGCTCCTTGAGGACAGTGGTACAGGCGCTGGTCATGTCGAGGTTGGACTATTGCAATGCTCTCTACATGGGGCTCCCCTTGAACCTTGTTCGGCGACTGCAGCGGGTCCAGAATACGGCGGCCAGGCTGGTGGTTGGTGCACGTCGTTATGACCGCATCACCCCCATCCTGGCTCGCCTACACTGGTTACCCGTTGCCTCCCGAATAAGGTTCAAGGTGTTGGTTTTGGTTTACAAAACCCTCCATGGCTTGGCCCCTACTTATTTGGCGGAGCGTCTTCCCCGACAGTTAGATCCGGCCCGGCCCACCCGTGCTTCGGTGGCCCTTTCCCTGCGGACGGTCCCCCCGAGGGAAGCCCGTAAAGCGAGTACCCGCGGTCGGGCTTTCTCGGTGGTGGCACCGGCAATGTGGAACAAACTCCCAGGTGAACTTCGGCAGGCTCCCTCGCTGACGGCCTTTAAGAAAAGTCTTAAGACCATTCTTTTTCGAGAGGCCTACGGCGAGGGTTAGGGACCCTGTTTGCTTTTTTTTTTTTTCCCCGCCTACTTAATCTTGGATTCAATCGTTTTTAGGAAATCTGTTGTTTAATGCCTATTCTGATTTTATCTGTATTTGTATTATTCTATGTTGTTAACCGCCCTGAGTCCCCATTGTGGTGAATAGGGCGGTATACAAGAGTTAAAATAAATAATAATAAATTCTCCTCCTGCTCCTCCTCCAGGCGCACCCAGATCGCTGTACGCCCCACGGCAAATGCACCCTTCCACCTCCCTAGATATGCCAGTGTTCACCTCACCACACCCTGCACCATCTCATCCCATACTCCAGCTCCCTACAAGAATGGCAATGGTATAACTAATGAGTTCTCAAACTGGGTTATGTGTAGGAGTAGTGATGAAAGCTGGGGAAAGTGAGAAAGAGAAATGTGGCCTACCAACAGAACAGAATCTCTCTCTCTCTCTGTGAGAGATATTGCACTCTTGTGCATTACTAAGTTATAGAGGCTTGCAAAATATTATGGAAGTTCTGGCCAAACATCCAACCAACAACATCCCTGAATAAGACCTATAAATACTATCTCACCGACTTCCACTCTACAACAAAGAACTCTCTCAAGGGGCCTGACTAAATAGCATCAGTGTTATTTCAGTGTCATTCACTGTGTGTATGCATAGAAAGGAAGTCTCTTACTGTGTTCCCCCTCAAAATGTGAGTTGACAGCATGTATGGGCGTAGAAAATGTACCTCTCACAAAAAAATGTGAGAGATGACTGAAGGGTTCTCTCACAGGTTTAATTTCCCTGAAGGGGATGCTGTTCTGGAAAGTTTTGGGTACACAGCCTTATCTGAAGGAGTCGGAAGTCATGGAGTCCTTCATTAGTTAAAAAAGCAAAGAGAGAGAGAGAGAAAAAAGCAAAACGATTCTAAATGAGATAAACAATGGCAATTTCAGAAAGATCACCTGTTTCATTATAGTCAGGCCCTTGGAGATATTAAATACACTTACGTTGCAGCCTTAATTGCCTCAGGATGAGGTAATCCTGTATATCTTTTTAGAACCATTAATAACCTACTTCACCTGATTGCGGCAAGTGTTTTATCAGAAGAATTGTCAAACGGTAAATGCAAGGACATTCAGTACGGGAGGAGGGAGGACCCACCCTAACAAAAAAAAAAAAAAATGGACCAAATTTAGCTCGCACTTGCAGCACAGACTCATTTTTTAAAATTTCCATTTCCTATTCAATTTGAAGCCTAATAGCTTTTGAAAAATTAAGGCTGGATGACTTTCTTTCAATGCTTATTTTGATTAGATCAAAGGTGTGCACGCCTCGTTTTCTCAGTGGTTTCCTAGCAAGTGTTTTGTGTAATTTATAGCTACATTTTTATTTCCCAATAGGATCCCCTCTTTTAAAGCAGGAAGTTTAGGGTTTTTTCTTTCTTTCTTTTAGAATCTCTGTACAAAATCTATACAGTTTATTGAAACAAGCTGTACAGATGGCAGGCTTGTTCGGTAGTGACAGGACTCTCCTGTCCTCTGTAGGGAGTACCTGCTAAACCTGATCAGTTGAGACAAAATGTGATTTAAGGGCAATCTGTAGTTTTAAGGGCAATCTGTAGTTTCATATTACTGATGGATAGGGTCAGTGGTTTAAGTTTCTAACTTTCAGAGCCAAAGGCAGTGCCTCCTTGATATGGGTTAGACTTGATGATCCATACGTGTCCTTCAAGCTCTGTCATTCTAAGTTGACGATGATGATGGTTAATGTGCAAGCTTTTGATCAAGCATGTGGGAAAAAATGGGGACCAAAACTAGACAAATGCACTTAGAAAGCCACTGCACCCTCCAGCTTTGTAAAAGACAGAGCTCACAAAGTAACTTGTAAGGTCCCGATGGTTAATTTTTTTGGTTCCAGTTCTCCTTGGAGTGAGATGTTCTGGGCCAGCACGATCTGATGTGTAGTAGCATTTGATGTATGTGTACTCGAGATGGGGACCAAAAAAAGAGAGATAATTCATCATGATTGGTTGGGGCTGATGAATCAATAAATTGACAAATGAATCAATGAATTGATGAATTGATTTGTCTCCACTTTAAAATGCTATATAAATATCCCCACAACCTCTAGATTGGCATTTGCAGGGAAGCAGGTTGCTGTTCTGCTATATATCCAGAGAAATTTCCTAATGGCAGAAGCTGTTGACACTGGAATCAATGATTTTCCTTCCCTGGAGATATGAGATAGGAAAGAAGAACCCTGCCCTTCCACCAAGAATGCAAGAGAGGCATCTTGACTTGCAGATCACCCATTGAGTAGAAATTTGGGTGAGATGACCTCCGCTTCTGCTTAACCTCTATGATTATCTGATTAGATGTGTTGTTAGTGTTTAAATCTGTTTTCAAATAATGCAATGCAATGCAAGACAAGATTTGTCCTATCCTTATCTAGACTTCTCATACTGTTACCATTGGTCCAAAAAAAAAAAAAAGAGTTGCTTACCTTATCATTTAAACCAGGCCTTTTCCAACTATTGTTTTACCCCATTTCATGGATATTCTCTGGGCGTTAAGAATCATGACTAAGAGATAAAAGCTGTGAGAGCCCAATAGCATAGCTTTGGTTAGTGGTGTTACACAATTCTTACCATCTACTTCCTCCTTCACATCTTTCTAATTTAAATTTCATATAATGTTAGCAATTTATACTCTCCAAAGTCACTACTTGGACTGGCATGGCTTCAGCTGATGAAGCCATAAGTGTCTGTTTCTGTTGTAGTTGTAGTGTGAATATAAACATGTTTTCAGGATATTCCATTTTACTTATGAGCATGAATCTAAAGCTGATCCCCAAACCTAAGTATGACATGAACACCTCTAGTTGCTTAGCTGGTCAAAATAGCACATTTTTTCAGAAATGTTTCATTTGCATCTGCAGTCACAGTAGAAAGCCCTAGAGAAGGGAGCCTTCTTAACTCATAGCTCACATATATTGAACACTGGAATTACAGGCATGGGAAACAGTGAAACACATGGAAACACCCATGGTTTTCAGTGAAGTGTGTAAAATATTTTCCAGCCTCAACAAGAGGAATGCCTTTTATGGTGCTTTTGCTACTGTTTGATTGGCAGTGTAAAACATAAGGGAGAGAGACATGCAATTTCAGAAGATGAGGGCCAGCCAGAACCTACCTCAGTGAAGACAAAAAGTTATTTGCACCTTTTCCCGCACTACAAGCTTCTGAGGAATTATTCCAAATGGCAAATGCTGTGCTTCTGCTGTGGGTTCTGGCTCTCTGCCTGTTCTCTGGAAGAAGAGAGGAAAATGCCCGCTTTGTACATATGGCTCACATACCTGCCCTGAAAACAGCACAGAGATGGTTCATTGTATAAGCTCATATTTTTGCATGTGAGCCAAATGGTACAAAGACAATACCTGTAACTTCTACTAAATGAACTTCAGCCCCTAGCTTCCTCCTAAAGCGCCTGTGTTTTGAAGACAACCCACCCCCCTTTTAGCACTTCTTATTGTCCTGATAAATGTGAAGTAATTTGGGAGTACCAAGATCTCTCTGTGGTCAGTTCAGCCCTGGCTCACTGAAAATACTTTCTAGAGGTGGGAGGTTAGAAAGCAGACATATATACGCTCTTAGAATGTATCAGTCAGCAATGATTTTATTGCAAAGGGCATAGCTCCATAGAAGAGTACATTCTTTTAAAGAAAAAAAGCCCAACAGCCCAGATTTCCAGTCCAAAGCAGCAGGATGGGTTGCCTCCAACTCTGGAAATTATGGGCAGTCCAAGAAGACAACATTGAGTGGGATAGGCCAAATTGTTTGACACACGATTACCTGGCTAATTGTGTTCCCCATTAAATGGCTTCACAACTAGTCAAATATAGATCAAATGTTTAAGATGTAGGTAAGCTAAGTTTTAGAAAGCACAGGTTAAAAAATACACCTCCCATTGACTACATCTAACACTTTCCCAAGTACCCACATGCCGCTCCCCAACAGAGCTGACAAATTATGAGAGACATGTGTGGGGACAGAATGTGGTTGCTTGTTCCTCTGGACAAAAGTCAACTTCCCCTTTGCCACAGAATTGCACCTGGTCCATTCTTTACTAATGGCAGAAGTGCCACAGCCTATAGCTTTCTTAATCATGAGAGATCTTCCAGTGGCAAGTGATTGATGTTCTGCAGTGGGGGATCATATGAAAAGCAGCAATGCTGAAGCCACACAATGTTGTGTTCATTATCAGCATTCAGTGCATTTCTTCTTTCTTGGTTATTCCCTAGCATAAAATTTGGCTTGCTTTACTTCAGCAATTTTCTATCCTCTTGCTAAGTATTTCTTTCTTTCTAGGTGGGCAGATGCCTTATTTTGTTGCACCAGAAACCCACAGAGTCTTAAGGAATACCAAGTTCTATTTTGCTGTCCACAGCCTATTTCAGCAGATGGCTCTGGTGAAGTGCGCTAATGTCTACAGAAGCTTGTATCAAAAAAAAAAAAACTTTTTTATTTTTCCAAGTGATTTAAAGCTCTTTGTTGCTTTTCTGCATTTTGTATTTTTGAATTGTATCAGGAGCCAGTTCTCAGAAATTCTAAGAGCCTTTTCACACGACCCCTAAGATCCGCTGGCCACTTAAATTCGGACCAGAGATCTTAGGGGTTTGTCGCTGTTCCTGCGTTCCCACCCCCTCCGCACTCCTGGCTGCTGGCTGTGTGAAGGGAGGGAGAAAAAAAGGAAGAAAAGAATGCCACTCACCTCCGTTCTGCCGTCCTGGCACTGCATTCAGATCTCTTAAAGGGGCGGGGGGCAAAAAAACAACAAACAAAAGCAAGGAGAGCCCGGCAGTCACTATGTTATATCCGCATCAGGAATTTTCACCTCCAGAGAGCAGGTACCTGAAAAGTGCGCTGGGACGTGCTTAGGTGGGCGTGGTCGCACTTAATTATCTGTAAACTCCGGAGCTGGTGGGGAAACAATTTTAAGCTCCGGAGCTGGGAGGCATTTGCGGCGGAGTTTAGGGGTCATGTACAAATACCCTAAGAGAAGACTGACTGAAATCACTCAGAGCAGTGACAAACACAACTGTCCAGGGCTTTTGTAATGTATAAAAAACTGCAGTTATGCCAAACAAAACTGCATGCTAATTCCCTGGAGATACATGGTAAACTGTCCCTTTCTGTAGGACTGTCATGCCATAACATTCTTTAAACAAGCCTCCCCCTTCAAGGGCAACCTGTATTTTGACTGATTCTGTGACCTTTTGCTGTCCTTCAGCTATTTCCCATTCTGGTCACGAAACTGCAACAATGTATCTGTGTTTCAATGCTCTTGCAGGTAAGCCTGTTCTACACATGGTCAGTTCACAGCAGTCATTCTTTTAGCTTTTTAAAAGGGCTTTTTTGAGGATCAATATTTCAGCCCTTGCAGCATGGATTCCTTCCAAGTAAAAGTAATATGGGTCCAAGCATTCTCTTTCAAAATTAGCATAGCCGGTCTTTTGAATTTACTTGATTTGTTTTAAATCTGAGGACATTTAAGGCTGCTTGTTTCTGCATGGGAAATGAGTATATCAGCATTACTTTTGAAATATCAAAACTCAAAAATCCGTTGTTGAAATGTTTCCTAATTAGGCACAGAGCAAGAGCTATCTGTCTGCTCCAACTGTGCCAATCTTTGTGATGAAATGAAGTCCAGTTTCAAAGGTGTACATTTTTGTTTGGGACACCCCAGTAGAGATGGGCAAGAAATGAACTTTTTTCGTTTCCATTATTCATTATTCATTTCAATATGTAATGAAACGAATAACGAGCATTGTGATGAAACTGGTACAAACCAAACAGAACCACGAAAATTAGGTTTGTTATGTTTCGTTTTTCGTTAATGGCGACAAACAATGAAATGAGCTGTTTTAAATGTTAAAAACACCCTGGACATCCATAAAAACACAGCAATAATTATTTATACTGTCTGATAATAGCTACTGGAGGGTTGGGGTCCTTAAAATGTTTGTTTTTATCTTCTCCCATCGCAATGTATTTTTCTTTTCCCTTTAAGGATGACAAAATGGATGTTGCCACTCCAGCACAAAATGGAGGCAAGCCATGTGATGGGATCATGTAAATTCTTGGACAACTTCAACCAATAGCATGCCCAGGTTGCAGACTGGGCAGGTCTGGCAGCTACAGAGGGCATAAAAAGCTCTGGCAGCCCCCGTCCTCCTTGCAGTCTCCGGTGGGGATTAGGGTGGGATTGCTGTCTCTGCGATTCATTATTTTCACTTTAGGCCAGCCAGGCAGGTGTGTGTCTCTGTGTTCCTGCTGGCTGCAGCCTGGCTTTTAGGGGAGAGAAAGAAGAGAATTCTCTCTAGCTTCATTCCTCCAGCCTCCCTGTGTGTGTGCGTGTGTACCCCTTGGTGAGTACCCTCCCCTGCCCCACAGTGCAGTCACTCTGTGGCTGCCTTGCACCCTGAGCAACACCCGCCGCTGCCTTTGCAGCCTCCCTGCATACCTAGTCTATACTGTGTCTCTGCCAGCATTAAATTCTTTTAGTGTTTTCCCTCTGATCTGGGGCGTTGGGGGGCGCCCGTACACGGAAATGCTTTAAAAATTGCGCAAAAAGCAGGTAAAAGCGAAAAATGAAAAACGAATAAAGAAAAACAATTTTTTCTCAAAAATTTGCGAAGAACAAAAACGAACTGAAACAGACCCCTTAACGAAAAATGAAAAACTTAAACACCATTTTTTTATTTGTGCCCATCTCTACACCCCAGTTATTAGAATTACCTTGTAGAACATTCATTTGCTCTGCTGCACAATAACATCACTGCACTTTCATGTGGTGATATTATGCTGGGAGTGGGGAAGTTGAGTAAACTCCTGGGACATTTGTAACAAAGTTGTTTAATTGTATTATGTGTAGGAAAAAACATAAGCCAATTGACTTTCTGAGAAAAAGGGAGGAACAGAAATACAGCCTGAATGATTGAGAGGAGATTTGACATGCTTAATTCAATAAGAAAGCTTAGAGGAAGGTCTCATATGTTTGGTCAATGTGTGGGTAGAGTGAGAGGCTGCAAGCTACTCCATATGTGATGCAATACATCACATCTGGCATTCATTTGCAGAGTGCAGGCTGTTACAAAAAGAAAGAAAGAGCCTCTGTACATAGAGCTGTGTGAGCAGACTTCTATATTACTGGGTCTTGACTGTGCAAGGTTCCAGACTGTTGGGAAGATTTCACCCATGCAGGTATCTGAAGACTATATCCCTGCTGACATTTGTTTTTGTTTTATCTTTGTCTGTCCAAGTACATGTGTTGCAAAAAACATCAGAAAAAGTGGGAGGAGAGGAAAAAGACAGCTCACAACACTGTAAATTTATTATTAATTGGCCATATTAATTTTCTATACATTTATTTAAAGAAAGAAAGAAGGTTCAATCCCACTTTTCATTTGAGAAACTCATGGCAAGGTATGTAGTTCTCTTGCTCCCATTTCTCTCTCTCTCTCTCTCTCTCACACACACACACACACACACACACACACGCGCACACACACGCACACACACACGCACACACACACGCACACACACACACGCGCACACACACACACACACACACACACACACACACACAAGTACCCTAAGAAGCAGGTCAGAGTGAGAAACAGTGGATGGATTAAAGTCACCCAATGTGTTTCATGACCCATTGCAGACTGGAACCCAGATCTCCCAACTTTCATCCTTACAGCTGAACCCGTATAAATTAACATAAGCAATTGGTATGTTTCCCAAAGCCCCCAAATGCAAAGAATGGCTCATAGGAAATATGTTCAAAGGTGTCAAGTGTGGTGAGATTTTTCAGATCACTAAGAAAAGCAGAACTTTATGCTGACATGCACTAAACCCAAAATCCACACTGAATTGATGCCCTTATTGGGTCAGCTAAAATGAGACAAAAATGTGTAAGCTTTTGACAACATAGTTTTCAGGCGAGATGTTGCAATAGCAAGGTAAGTGTGTTTGAAAAGTGGAGAAAAGGTTTTTTAAAAATTATTATTAAAGCCGTTTAGTCTGAATAGTATCTGCAGGCAAGGAGAACCAAACGTTTCTGCTTTTCTAGATCCCAGCAAGTCTGTGAGCTATTCTGGGTGAAATCCAAATTCATTTTATAAACTGCATTTGAATGAGACAAGTTCAGATGCATTGACATATGTACGTATAATTTGCCTTCAGTACACATTTATACCTATTTGATATCAGTTTTAACTGCCATGGCTCCATCTTAAGGAATCCTGTGATTTGTAATTTGTAGACCTTGTCTTTCTAAGTTTAATGCTCAAACTTTTTTGCTAGGTGTCTCTATGCATTCTTGATCCCAAGGTACTCTTGGAAAAGGAACTAATCACTGAATCAGTTTAATTCTGTAGTCTAGAGAGGTGGGTTACCAGTGCTTTGAAATGAACAAGGGAGGGGAGCCGAAGCAAAATAAAGTTAGTAGCAAAGTTGCAGTTCTGTCTCCCAACATACATGTGTTGGTCACACACATGCGTTACATCATATGAATAGGATTCTTTCTGTAATGATAAAAAGAGAGTTTGTAAAACTGCTATTTAAGATAATTTATCCTGGGCACTCATTGTAATTCTTTTAAAAAATAATTATCTCTTGGTACTCACTGCAACATTTTCAACAACATTGCGTGATGGCTTATACAACTTGTTTTACTAGTGATCTTTAAGGGGTTCTTAAGACTAATAGGAAAATGTGGAACAAAATGAAAGAAATTTAATACAAAATGTCTTAAAAATCATATATATGCCCTTCAAAATAAACTAAAGTAGAAAGTGTTTACTTATATATTTAAAATGTTGTGTTTTTAATGTTTAGCCTTCAAATACAACCGTGTTTCAATCTCATGTCAGTTTTGACTGCGTTGAATTGTGAATGTGGCTTTCCATAACTGTGGTTTGAGAGGGTTTTGAAAGTGAGTGTGGAGTAGCCCACGTGAGAAACCATCTGGTTGGCAAGGACTTATATGCCCCTGGGCAAGGACCAAAGAGCCTAGGAATAGGAAAAGATGGCTAAAAGTTATGGATCTCTCTCTCTCTTTCTCTGCCAATGGAAAACGTATTAAGAGACTGTTCCACAACTGCCACCCAACTATTCTGACTCCTTTCTCATTCTGGTATAGTGCTAGGGCTCTTGGCCAAGACACAGAGCCAATTTCAGGAAGAAGAATTTTGAACGGTTTGTTCTGGCAGCATCAAAACAGAGAGGGTCTTTGTGATCTTGAAATTACCCTTAAATGGGCAGTCTGTTTGCCTTTGGCTCGGATCCTCTACTCAAATCCAAATGAGATACCTCTTAGGGAAATAAGTTGACACCCAGCATGTGCCAACGAGTTTTAAAGAGGCCCACCTGGATCAGGATCACTGCTTCTATGGGGGGTCAATATGGAGTGGACTGTTCATAGCAACTGGCTTCTTAGGCCAGCTATCTCATCACAGGAATCCCATTTTCCACCCTCTCAGGGATGACCTTCAAAGCAAACTCCTGCATGGCAGTCCTGTATTTATTGAGTGCCATCTATGGGGCCACACACAGAGTTTGCATGAAGCATGATTGCATGCATAAAAACAACGCAAAAGACAGCATATGTTGATTTGCACCAGGAAACATGTCTGTATGCTGGTACCAATGAGCGTAAACTTGGTGCTTGCAAATATCAGTGGCTAAACCCATTTGTTACTCCCAACAGCATAATCCTACTAAGGTACTGGGTCATAGACTGTGGTAATACCTGCATTTTCTGCGTAGTTTCCCGTTGGCGAACTACACAGTAAAACATCGTGTGCTAACCAGGAAGAGAAGCAAATTCTGCTCCCGGCTGACCACGCCCCTCAAACAGCAGTTTTAGCGAAATTTCCTAAACCACCGCCAGGTGCTGGGTTTAGAAACTTCACTCAAAAATGCTTACTTATTTGCTTCTGTTGTAACGACAGGACACTGAAAATATGCAGTAAATTCAGTTTCTCCCCTTTCTCCCCAGCTTAAAAGACAGAGCCTTGGAAACTGGAGCCAGAAAGTAGGACAAAATGCATAGTGCACAGGTTAGGAGAGAACCAGAATAGGAAGGTACGATGCAGAGGAGAGGACACCAACTGCTCATTAAAAACCATGTGACCACTCCGAAAAAAATACGCAGGAAATTTAAATGCGCAGGAAACCCAGGTATATAAGTCTTCACAACACCGTTAATTTATTATCTTCACCTTTGCACACTTTCAATGTAGTGCAGCATCCATGCCTCGAAAGAAGCACAGGCCAAAGCTACCTTGCTGGGTGTTTCTGTAAAAAACTGGCCTTTGGCTGAGTGAGTAAGACTTCCTTGCACTTCCATGATCAGCAGAATTCACTACTGGGAAACACATAACCTTGTAGCGATCCTCTTTTATGTGACAGTGTTAACACATACATATTGCACAAACTGAACTAGGCATCCCACCTCGTAGGAGGTACATAAGAATATTAAAACAGTCCAATGCCCACTTCATTGCCTGTTTGCCTGAGCACATTTGACTGTCTAACTGAGATGTGGCTGAATGCTTCAATGTGGGTGTTCATTCTGAGAATGGACAGTTTGCAGACTGCATTTTTGTTTCCTAAGAACTTCCAGGAATCAGGGCACGGGAGGGTCAGAGGGGAGGAAAGTCCATCAAAGTGTTACTTGTTGTTATTAGGGCACATCAAAGCCAGAGGCAGTTCTGAACCTTTTATGTTTTATGGCAGGTGCATGACGCCAAGGGCCAAGTCACTTGAGGGTGGTCAAGAGAAGACAATGGGGGAGCCTGCATTATCTGTCAGAGGAGCAGGAACTCTCTCTCTCTGGAGGAGTCTTAACAGTGATTGGTACCCTGAACATCAAGCCTCTCTGATTTCAGGCTCTCCCAGCATGGTAGCTTGTAGCCATGGACTCAACCCATGGGCACATCTGGGAAACAGAAAAACGGCCCTTCTGATGATGTGACAGACCTGAGAGACCACAGGGTGTTCTTCAACACAACCGAGCATCCTGGTTTCTGAGACACTTAAAAATCTTTCTGTAAAATGTCTTAGATCTCAGAGCAACAGACAGTTGGGTATGTAATTAAGGGGGGAATATGTGTGTGACAAATATGAACCTGCATACCCTTTATTTATAAAAGAGGCAACTTATCTCTCTGGCTATAGAAATCCAGGAGCAAAAATATGCAAAAGGAGAAGGGGATAAAATCAAAGCAAAGAGAATGAGAGCACTCTTCTGGACCGAAGGAAACACCTCCCCCCCCCCTTATTGCATGATTTTGTGGATTAGATAAAGTATAGCAATAAATCCAGCATCTTCTTATTAAAGTATGCTCATCATACACTAATGGGAGATTCCGCAAAGCTCTATGGAGAACAATGTTTTCACTATCAAATTAAGTGACAATGATGGTTAATTCTGCCTGATTAACTATATGCTCAGTGTTTGAAAAGACAACCTTTTCCTCTTTTGCTCTACCATTACTTTCCTCCTGTAGGTTTCTGTTTTTGTTCCGACTAGACATAACATATACAGCCTGATATACATTAATTTAATATTGTTTAACAAATGTGTGCTGCTTCCGGAGCTTGGGAAAAAACACGCCCTAATGGTGCAGTTTGCATTTTATTAAAATCGAATGAAATATGCACAGGAAGCCATTCAGAACACCCTGAGACAAGTAGTGAGGTTTTCTGCTAATGAATTAATGCATTAAATAACACAGTTTAAGCTGTTTTACACATTACTTTGATCGTTCACTTACATGTCATTAAATAGCCCAAGCAATTTGACTGTCTGAAAAGGCAGTGTTTACAAATTAAAGCCAAAAACATGTTTCCAACAGAATACAAGCATATCCATTGTGCTTCATTTCTACAGAACATGACACCACCATAATATTAGAGGCAGATGATTAAAAGAACATTACCTGAGCCTTGAGAATCACTGAATGAGCCATGCTAAATTGGTTGTTTTCTGTTTTGTGATTAATTGTTCTTCTAAACCATATTTTAGCGTGCTTTGTTTTTCTGTCCCCAGTCATCCCATATTATTAAAGAGAAATTCTGCATATCTCTCCTGGAGTCCAATTAAGGATTTGCATCATGACTAGATTTTTCACTTTAATTACTGTATATAAAGTAGGTTTTGACTTATTTCCATATTTATCAAACTATGCAGAAGAAGCAAAATTCATCAAATAAACAGATATCTGTGGCTATAATTGCAGCCTATATTGAGCATGTAGGAAGAATATATGAGGGTCCAAATTTCATTATGTAGAACATAATAAACATCTGAATAATTAAACCACGTGTGAATCACACACTTGGCAATGCTAAGAAGAGGAGAGACACCTTCATTTTGATTGTGAAAAAAATATTGTGGGAATACTTTCTAAAAATGTAGGCTAACCATCATTCAACCAGTTCTGCAGAGGAAATGCCTCCTTGCTTGTTAGGAGACCAAAAAATATAACAGATGCATTTAGAAATGGTTTTCATTAATTGTAACATATGATGAGCTCTGTTTGTGTACACGTCTTGGTAACATCTTCCCAAGGAAAACAGATGTAAGCACCATACCATAGAAGTACTGATTGCAATTAAAACTCGTGCATATCATAGTTATCAGAAACATTGATCATCAACTAACTTGAAAAGATATCTCTCTCTGTGGAGAAAATCCTCACAGTTACTAAGTCAAAGGTTCAATTTCAGTTATTTCACTGTTTCTGACCACATTGTTTCTGAATTCCATCTTGCATCAGTTCATTTTTTTTCTGTATAAGCCTTTCTGCATGGAGTCATTTGCACTGTATGTATCAATCTACTTGCCGAATCTATAACCTACCCCCTTTTTAATGCAAAGAGTCCCTGAAGCGGTTGGCTGTGCAAAATCAATTCATAATAATGCATTTAGATTGAAACTGGAGATCCATTTTATTTCTTTGGTGATAAGTAATGCCATAGGTTTATATAAAATCATTTTAGCTCCATGTAAAGACAGAAGAAATAGAGCCACAGGTTTTATAATTGTTCCTCAGAATTCTGATTGGGGTTCCATTCCTTACTTCAGGTACATAGGCATTTATGTATCTGTTGGTTCACATGCTATATGTTTTCTGTGGAAAACAATAAGAAGCTGCCTTATATTGAGTCAAACCTCTAGCCCTTCGGGTCCAGTAGTGACCACTTTGACCACCAGCAGCTCTCGGGAGATTATTTCTGGAGATGCTGGAGAATGAAGCTGAAACGTTATCCATGGAAATCATACACTCCACCACCAGAGCCATGGCTGTGCCACAACCCACAGGTTACCAATTCATTGTTGAATGAGTCTATCCAAAGAGTGCAGAGTGATGGACTGGAATGGAACGGAGACTCAGGAGTCACTGACAACTTCATAATGGACAGATTCATTATGAACAACGATCTGTCTCTGATGGTTTCTGGCTCCCCTTATGTTTTGGAGTACATTCTGGACAGAGCCACACTCATCACAGAAGATGTGGAGTTGTGAGTCACTTTTGAACCTCTCCTCTCTTCCAGTCAATCAGTCTCTTTCAGATAATCTCACTGAACTGCATAGGGAACTGCACTGGGGGAGGGCATCATGATGTGTTTTCTGGCTTGGTCATTTGCTTCCTTGCTTGCACTGTATGGGATGATGGGAATCAGGGTGAAGGTGAACTCTCAGTAATTCTGTTATTATGGACAAAATAGCTACATGAATGAGTTTAGATTCCCTGCTACTCAAATCCTATGAAGGTTGAGAGGTCAGTTAAGTTGATCTGCCTCAGGAGAATGATGGATCCAATTGATGTCTTGCTGGTGCTTAGGGAGTTTCCTGATGTCTCCTTGAGCAATTCTGTTGCAGCTCGGGGTGATCTTTGGCACAGAGAAATGGCCAGGGTGGTGGAGATGATTGGCCCTGAACATCCCTTCTCAAAGAAGGCACTCCATATAGTTTGCTGTTTTGCCTGGGAATTGGTGGTGATATGAGTGCAAGGGTGACTAGAGCAAGAGTGGTGGAACTCATTCCATCAAACGGAGCATTGGCTAGGGTCATAGGAAGACTATGGCACTCATAGCAATTTTAACAAAAGCACTTCTTTACACTGATTATGTTCTGGTTCCAAGGATATTACGGGATAAAGACATGTTTAGATGCCTTGGTGCATGACATGCCAGGAACCCAATGGGAGAGTAGTTCCTTGTTGGTTCTTGTCAGCTTTTGATATGATCAATCATGACATCCTTTGGGGGCATCTTTCTGAACTAAGACCTGGAATCACTGTTTTGCAGCATCTTTGGACTTTGGGGGACAAGTTCAGAAGGTGTGCCGGAGAATTCCTGTATGACATTTTAGCCACTTGTCTGTGCATCCAATTGAGTATTATGTGGTCCCCTGTGTTATTCAACATATGCATTGCTAGTAGAGGGAATTTCCTTTCCCTCTTTGCCCATTTCTATCTAAAACCAAGGAAGTTGTTTTGGACAAGATAAACTGAAACTTAATCTGGACAAGATTAAGGTACGCCAGGTCTATTCAAAGGCAGATCAGGGAACAGAAACCCATTTTTTCTGGTTAGCAGGGAGGGAGCATTATTGGATTCAGTCCTAAACTACAAGGATTAGGTTTGGTGATGGCTAAGAGGGTATTTCCACAGTTAAAACTTGGGTGTCAGCTGCACCCATTTCTTGTGATGTCTGATCTGGCCCTCTTGACACATGCTTACTTACATTTCATCTATGCTCCTGTAATGCACTTTATGGGTAGTGGCCTTTGCAAACTTTTTGAGATTTCTAATCAGGGCCAGTTGCAGAGAGATTATAATTCCCCTGTTAAAGCATCTTTGCTTGCTATTAATCTGGTTCTAGGCACAGTAATTGCTGGTAAGACCCTTTAACCTCTTGTTCAACTTAGAGCTGAATGGTATGAAATAGAGATGGGCACGACCAGAAAAAATGACGTTTCGAGTTGTCGTTTGTCGGAACCGGTCCGTTTCGGGTCGTTTCCGTTTGTCGCGGAAATTTTCAAAAATTTGTCATTTCCGTTTGTCGTTTGTCGTTTAGGGTTGGGGTTGGGGTAAGTGGGCTCTGGGAGGCACCTCTCTGGGTGCCTCTGACTCACTAAGAAGGGAAGTGTACTGGCGTACAGGTTATGCTTAGGGTTGGGGTTAGGGTAAGGGCTAGGCTTAGGGTTACAGTTAGGGTTAGGGTGGGTTAGTGGGCTGCACCTCTGGGTGCCTCTGACCCACTAAGAAGGACAGTGTACTGGCGTATAGGTTAGGGTTAGGGTTAGGGTTAGGGTTAGTGGGCTTTTTATGCCCTCTGGTACATCCAGAAGTCTCAGTCAAAACCTGGCCATGTGATTGGTGGAATGGCTCCAAAAATTTGCATGGTCCCATCCCATGGCCAGCCCATCATTGCACATGCACAGGTGTAAAATAAAAATAAAAATAAAAAAATACAATAAAATCAATAGAGACGTTTTATTGCAAGAAAAACCCACTGCTGCTACTATAAAAATTCAGGCAGTTAAAAAACCTAATTTTCACATGTTTCTGTTGTGCTTTAGTGGGTTTTTTTGACCATGATTTAAAAATAAATATTGCGGTCGCCATTTTGGATCCCCCCCACCGCATGGCATAGAGATAGCCCCGGAAAGGAGGGGGGAAGGCCGGGGACACCCCCCAGAAAACACCCCTCTGGTAGGTGCCCTCACTCAGGCAGGCATATTTTTGCCTGCCTTTTTGGCTGGGAATTGGGTTTTTTTTTAACTTTTTAAAACTTTTTTTCTGTGCTGCTTGTTGGCAATGGCATCACGCAAGCCCGCGATGCCAGGAACAACAACGATAAACCAGAGCCAATTTTCCTTTTTTCGGGTCGGGTTCGAGCTGGAGCGGAGTAATTCTCGTTACTGTTACCCGTTACGTAACGATAACGAGAACTGAAAACGGAAACGAGAATTTCGTGGCTCCGTGCCCATGTCTAGTATGAAATACAATATCCTCACAAATGAATATACCAATGCTTTATGATGGCCAGGCCATCATCTTGGTCCCACAACATTCAGAAGCATGTTTGTCCACAATGGTGTCGGCTAGATGCAATGTGTACTTCCTTTTCACAAACTGCCATTATTCAGTCCTTCCTATGGCTGCTGGTACAGCAGTTTGTCACTCCCTGAGGCAAAACCTGAGCTCAAAGGGTTGGCCCTTGTGCTGTCATAGGGAAGTGCAATAATTGCAAAATAGGAGTCTCTCTGTGTGGATGCATGTGTATGGACATGTTTGTACAAGAAAGAGACACAGGCAATGTGGATTTCCTGTGTGCCCCCCCCCCCAACTCCACATACATTCTGACAACTCCATGACCTAACCAGTTAAGAACAGAAGGGTACTTAAGCCATCTCACACAATAAAAGCAAACTTTTCCTCCACTGAACCTTCTTGCCCTGAAATTCTTTTGTCTCCTAGGAGTTCCGGGAAAGCAGTATTAAAGCTAAGAACAATAAGTAAACAAATATTTATTTATTTATTTATTTGTTATATTTATATCCCGCTTATCTACTAGGTACTCTAAGCGGCTAGAAAATAGAAAAACATGCCTATATCATGTTGCTGTCTCAACTTACCTAGTATCCCAAAGTGCTAAAGCACACGCTGGGTGGTTTGCAACATAATTATGCAAAAAATGCTTTGTCCACCTCCAACAAGCTGGATGCTCATTTTGCTAGCCTCAGGAGGATGGAAGACTGAGTTAACCTTGATTTGGTTACCTGGATCCATTAGGATAGAACTCAGGTTGTGAACAGAGACCTGATCACAGCACTGCAGTTTAATCCCCATGACATGGGCCTCTTATCTTGACTAGATAATGAAACTATAGGATTTGTAGTTTAGCTAAAGTTCCTAGTAGAGGAGGGAGCAAATGTGAAGTGCCAGCCTGAGGTATGCTAGCAATATCAACTTTCACCTCAGAAGATGCAGAACTAGTTTGGGAGTTTTCCTCCCAATTCTGTAGACATAAGGATGTCAGTCACTCAGTAAATCAACCATTGCTCATAAAGCTCATGCCTCCTGCACTGCACAGGACTAGAAGGACCCCAGAAACATAGCAATCCCCATATCAGAAAAAAGTAGATAGATAGATAGATAGATAGATAGATAGATAGATAGATAGATAG
>JAHTLZ010000379.1:38377712-38392121 GCA_023846285.1 Phrynocephalus versicolor | reverse complement strand
TAGATAGATAGATAGATAGATAGATAGATAGATAGATAGATAGATAGATAGATAGATAGATAGATAGATAGATAGATAGATAGATAGATAGATAGATAGATAGATGTGGTATATTACCTAGTGGACAATAGGTGCCTAAGAGAAAAATGGAATTCTCTGTGTCACATAGTTCTTCTTTTGTGTTAGATCCTCACCAGGCACTTTCTGTAATAAAACAAACACAAACGTTGCTGTGTGGTTCACGTGCAAACTTCAAAACCAGATGTGGCTAATGCCTTTATCGAACCCTGAACATATCATGAAGAGTACTTACCTGGAGCAGAATCTGCACCCTTTTAAAAATCAGTGTGTTTTGCAGCCAATTTCCTCCCTGCCCACTCCGTCTCACCACCATCTTCTCAATTAGTAAATGGGTGTATCTTCAGTCCATACTAGGCTTTCCCCTCCCTTTTTCTTTTTTCTTTTGCACACCAGCAAATATACTGCAAAAAGGTGTGGGGACGGCTGCTTTGCCTCGATAATCATGAAGATTCAGTGCCCTAGGAAGGATTTTTAGTTCATGATTGAATCATCCTTCTTGGGTGACTTTGCTTATGTCGGTCTGGGATGCAGTGGAAAAGATAACCTTCACATCAGCTTCTGCTGTTCTGCTTAGTCACTGCTTTCTTTCCTTAGTCAACTTGGACATTTCTCTGATTCTTTCTAATTCTTTTGAAGCACCTTTAATTGCAATTAGTGCTGGGTTTTAACATGTTTCCCTTTTGATTGCCCTCACTTATTCCTTGTATGTTCTTATTGCAGGAGTCAACTAGCTTCTTGCAGCTTTTCGAAAGGATGGATTTAAAAATGCAAGCAATCCATGGCTTTACCAAAACAAGATTTATCATCCCTTTGTGAGTTCATTTATTTGTATAAATAGAAATTGTTTTAAAAGACATTATTTAGTAGTTTCCATTATGCAGCTGTCTATTTAAATCATTTAATTCTGTCATCTAATATAACTATGGGTCTCCACCAGAGACAAATAAGAAACCATATGTGTAAAGCATCTGTGAATATCTTCCATTTATTTATGAGAGCATTAGAGAAAGACTCTGATGTCAGTTATATAACAATAATAGACGTTCCTTTACACCTATAGCACTGAGTTACTTGGGCATATCCCTCTGTGGTATCTTATACCTACTGCTGTTTCCTTCATTATATACAGATGCACAGCAGTGGAGCCAGTAATAGTCTTTCTTAATTAAATAAAGCTAAATGTTAATTAGTCCAAAAATTTGATTTATTTTCAGCATATGAAACTTTTCATTGTGTATCTCTTCTTTGCTAGAGAACAGGTTGTATAGTCATTTAGAACTTTCCATTTTCCCCTTTATTCTGGGTCTGTATTTGGAGTCTTGTGGTGGATCTAATCGTCATAGAGAAATTATAGGTCTACAGATGTTTCCAAGATGTTACTCTGTCAGTAGCAGATTATCCCCTGTAGCAAAATCTCATTAAAGTGCAATTTACAGAGCTCTGGTGATGTTGCCATCAACCAAAATTAAAGGCATTAATTTTTCAAAGTTCACAGAAGTCCTTACATAAATGATGTAGCAGTTTGCAAGAACAATTTACAGAAGGGTTATTTGCTGAATTAACCTACATTAACAGAACAAATGTTGTAAGTGTACTGCGGAAGGGCTGGGCAGTGAAATTGCAGCTGTTTGCATTTTGTGTAAGGTGCTAGATGCACACAAAAAAGTGTTGAAAGGTAGCAATGATTGCGTGCTGGGTGGAAGGGGGGGGCAAGCACCTGTACTCTTGCTTTAAAGAGTTAAGCCTATAATAGAGTGATCACCAGTTGGGGACACCTAGGGAGACCTTAAATTCTACTTTGAAACATCTGTACTCAAGATCTTTTAAAATATTCCCATTTAGAGAATGAGTTTATGTAGCTCATGTTGCGAATATGCTTCTTCAATGCGTTACTGCATGTTTATGCAGGTATTTATTGGCGTAGGAGGTCTACCCTAGCAGTGAGCATAGAAGTCACATGTAGAGCCCAGGGGAACACTTCACCAGGTTTCATGGCAGGAGATGAAAGAGTCTATTGCATATGAATGTCTGCGTCTCTGTGTATGTGTATGCATGGCTATGCACATAGACAAACACATATGAATTGGGAATATGAAAATCAGTTTTAGCAAACAACAGCCTGGCCACTGGCAGTACTAAGTCCTCATCTTCCTTCCACCAAGGAAATCTATCTTAGTATGATTTCACTGTCTTCAGATATATGTAGCAGTACAAGGTTCAGTAACGTCTACAGCAAAATTCTCACTGCTGTGGAAGGAGTTCGCATTTTGATGCTGGGAAAATTGACTTGTAATTTAATAACAAGCACTGTTACCCCTGTAGGAAGATACAATAATTACAATAATGATTTTGTATATGTTTACAAGACATCCAGTGTACAACTGAAGTATCTGTCTGTATGAGGTATCAAAAATATTAAAGCTTAGCCTATTTACTGACACTATTAAAATATTAGGTAGTATTTTTAAGCAAAAAGTTATTCACACAATAAGTGCCTTTATTTAATCAAGTAAAGGTTGTTCTCATTTCTGCAGAGATCAAGGACTGTGGAATCAGAATTGAAAAGACCACCTCTTGTGATTAGAGCAAGTGATTCTAAGGTGAAACAGTGATAAGTTTCATGGCTGCCAATACACCAAATGGATCAATGGTCATCTAAGCAGTTAGGAAGTTTCTACACAATTGTGTGGCTTATCTGTGCTTTGCAATGAAATCAGTCACAGACTGTGGATGTTTGGCCTTCCAGATGTTGGGATCTCACTCTTTTCATTATTCCCAATTGGTTATATTGGCTAGAGTGGATGGAAGCTACAGTCTGAAACACATAGAAGGATAGTTACCTACCCACTAATGAAACAGATTCTTGATTATCTAAACTCATTATGCTATACTAATTTATTGCTTTGTTGGTTGATTTAGAACTGTACCACAATACCTGCCATGCAGAGCATATTAAGGCAATGCCAGTAAATGCTTGATGACACAACTCAACCTACTCATGATTGGCATTTGTCCCAAGGAGGCTTTTTATTTATAGGAATATGCACACATGTTGGTCTCTGCACAAGGCTGTGAGGATAGACCTGCATCCTTGTCAAATAAGGCTAAGCTAGAGATGGGCACGACTCAGAAAAATTGTTTGTTTTCATTTTCGTTTTCGGCTAGGGGTCCGTTTCGGCTCGTTTCCATTTTCGTGAGCTAATTTCAAAATTTTTCATTTTCGTTTCGTTACATAACGAAAATGAAAAAATGAAAACAAAAATGAAAATTTTTTCGTTTCTTCCCATTTAGCTCCATTATGTGCTTTTCCAGTAACGAAAAACGAAAATTGGCTCAAAATTAGTCGTTTCGTTTCCGTTTCTGTTCCAGTTCTGAGCCGTTTTTCGTTTTTCATTTCGTTACATAACGGAAATGAAAAATGAAAATGAAAACGAAAATACTGCTAAGTCGTGCCCATCTCTAGGCTAAGCGCATCTATTATGTGTATTGGCCTTACTCTGAAATGAAGCCAGGCAAACAATCCTGGGGCATGCTTTGAATACTAAGATTCAGGAAGTGGTGCTAACTCTCTCCTATATGTGAATATTCAACAACCTAAATACAGTACATATTTTCCTACTTATTGCGGAAAGAAATAATTCTGGGGAAAAAAAAAGAATTATGTTTTAGGCTTTTCCAGTATTTCAATGATACTGATTTTATTGGAGCTTGGAAAAGTTATTTTATTTGGATACAGCTCCCAACTAGCATGACTATTAAGAGAATATTATTCTTTAGAAATGTCTGTGCTTAGATGTACTCATGATGGCTATGAACATGCAAGAGCATCCAAGATGATAAGACATTTAAACCCCCCAAAGTCCCAATCTGTAGAGGAATAAAATCTTCTGTCCAAGCATTCTAGGGCTTTGTCATATGTTCTCACTGAGCTGTTTTCTCTTGAATAGACAAAAAATTATATGAGAAAAAGTGTCCTAACAGAAGGGTTGCCTTTGTGCCGCAGTGTAGCAAGGTTTTGGGACGCCTGGGGACAAAGTTGTTTTTGTGCCCCTCCAGCCCTCCCCAACCCCATCACAACCGCCCAGCAATGGGGGGCAATTCTGTGGGCGTGGGACAACAGGTGCACGGGTGGGCATTTGTGTGTGTGCATGTGTGCATGGTAGCACGTGCACACCTTACCTCTCCCACAGTGGCCCAGAGTGTCCAACTATTAAAATTTTGTGTTTGAGGCTCTTTAGCCCCCGCAGTGTGTGTTTCCTTTCGCAAACATGGTTGCCAACTGACCGAGGGGAAAAAGGCTGACCTGCTACTCCTCACAGACACTCGGTTGGTAGAATGGGGCTGGCAAAAGGCGGTCATAGTGTGGCGATCACCTTCATCATCAGCAAACACTTGCAGAGGAGAGAGAAAGAGAGTTAAAGCTGGTAGCCCTCGTTTCTTTAGGAGACACGCTTGTTCCAGTCTTTTTTCAAGGGGGGGGGCAAGTGTTACCTCTGTAGGATTAATAGGGATGCGGCGGGTGGCTTCCACCGCTTTTCCTACCTAGTGCTAGCTCAGGTTTGTGTTTTGTTGTCTCGTAAGTGATGGTGGCCTCTCAATGCAAAGCTGAGTGTGGAATCCCTGCAGTGGGGCTGGATTGCATGAAGGAGGCAAGGCGTGGAAGAGTTGGAGGAGGAGGGCGCCACAGCCACCATGCTTACACGCCTGCCTGCCTGTTTCGCCTGGTGCATGGCAGTGGAGGAGGAGGCTGCGATGGAGTGGGTCCCGTCACCAAGCCTGAGGCCTGCTGGGGGGAGGGCACAGGGCTTCCTCCTCCCCCTCCCCCTCCAGGCACCCCCAGATTGCTGCATGCGGGGCAGGTGTACCCTTCTGCTTCCCCCTAGATATACCCCCGCCTTTGTGGCATACTTTCTCATTCCATCCAGTATAAATATTGGTGGAAACTATATTACATGCTGTTTGGAGGGCAATCCATGATGCTGAGAAGCAGATGTCACCAACGGTCATTGTCAGTAGGTTGGCTTCATTCAGAAGTCTCACTGGAATAAATTTTTCTTCTAACCTTAAACCTATGACTGCAACTCTAATGCTAAACCTACTGTTAACCATCCATACATGGGAAAGTTGGTGGGTTCAGAAAATTTAGATTTTTTTTTGGTGGGGTGGGTACATGATGGTGAGGGATTTGTAGAAGAGAAATGTTCTGCATAAATCATAAATAATGCTGATTATGATAAAATATTTGTCACACACAGTTGAAGCAGCACTGCCCTCCTCCCAAAGACACACTTACCAATGAAGGGGGTGTATAAATTATATTCAGGACTGAAATAATAATAAAATTATTGGTGCACAAAAACTTAACAAGTAAACCTTCCCTTGATTTCAATTGTCTTCTTATTAGCAAAGCCAATGTTTTTTCTTTCTTTCTTTTGCCTTTCCTTGCTGCAAGTCCATGCTGCCTCCAGAATGTATCTTGCTTTAAAGTAGAGGTTTAATGCAGTGGTGGTCCCTTGGGGAGAAAACCCTCCAGTGTCTGTCAATGACCTGATTAAGCCATTTATAAGCTTCCTTCAACTTTCAATTAAAAATCTCAGCTACCTTTAATAACAGTCTCAGAAACCTTCAGAGACTAGGTTGTCAGTCCCATGAGTGGTCTCTTTCATTGAGCATTTATTATATCAAATCTTCGCCTGCTCATCCATATGCGCTGTCCCTACACAGGAGATGTTGGGTGCTAAACGCATTTTTAAAAAAATGTTTCCAGTACATGCCATGCACCCAAATTAGCTCAGGAGCTTGAATCAGCCAGTCAGGATCAAAGACCTGTCAGCAAAAAGCGAAAAACATTAGCAAGTGCTTGAAGTAAATTAGTTGCTGTTTTATCCAACTTTTATTCTAGATTGGAATGAACAGAAGGCCATTTAACTTAATTATTATTGGTGTGTATGTGTTTAAAATACTGCTTTTAGCTGCAATTTTAATTTCTTTGAAGCCTGTTGTTGATCCTTTTACTTTCATTGGATTAGGAGTGCCCTCTAAAACTGTTTCATTTTGGTTTGCTCACATAGTAACTTGACAACATCACATTCATTCCACAGAAAGTACTGATAATTTAATATTTTTAAGGACAGCTTAACACTACAGACTGCCATTCTCATTTATGACTTACCTGGATGAATGTTCAGAATTGTTGTTCAGTGAATATTTGTTGAAATGTTGCAGCGCAAGAGGGCATCGATGATCTTGTGCCAAAAGAGCAAATCAACATTCCTTAAGGCAATTATAAAAATGGAGGAAGGCCAAACAAAGAATTATAACACTTAAATTAGAGTTTGGGTCAGGACTGAATTTGGTACAATTGTAGCAGACAATCTGCTCTTGTTCTTTGCCACAGATACACAGATACACAGTAGAGATGAGCATCAAACAAAAAACAAAATGCAGTTTTGTCATTTTATTACATAACAAATCGATTCGTTAGACAACATGTGGTAGAATGTGTTTTGTGATGAAATGAAATGAACCGCCATTTTTGGCACTGAAAATGATTGGAATGAACAGAACAGATTGGAATGTTCTGAGGCACCAAATTAAGCTTTGTCCTAGAGGCACCAAATTAAGCTTTGAATTTTAGTCCATTTCCCACCACATTCAAAATGTTATTGAAACAATATATTGTGATCAAGTTCTATGTGTATTTATTGAAAAACAGGATTGAAAGCTCTGTTTATACAATCAAGAACCCTGACAGCAATCTGATTCCTTGTGTCCATGCACCTGAACAACTGTACACCTGGAATTACACTGAGGTGTCTAATGAAAGTGCATTGGAGAAATGGAGTCTGGTTCTCTTTTACTCCTTTATGCTTTTTTTGAATGCTCAGTTTGAACAGCTAAATGGCATTTTATCATTACCTCTCCCGTCATCCTCTTCCAACAGAGATGTTCAATTGTGATTGAAAATTCCCAAACCATTTGGTTCAAAATTTTTGAATTTGCAAAAATGCCAGCTTGGTTGTAGCTCTGATTTTGAGAAGTAATGTTTTGTTGCCTTCAGCTGTTCTTACTCTCCCGACCCTCAATTGGAGTGGATGATTCTGGTATTTTAGATGTCTTTCAAAAATGGTGAGGATTTCTTTTACAAATACCCTTCCACGATCCATTTTGTATGATTGTTTTTGTAGGCTAGTTCTATAGCTGGCAGTTTCTTCATCCTTTGCAGTAGAAGCTGTCTTTCACAACAGCCCTATAGAAATTATGAGAAAAACCATTTAAAAATAACCCCTTCCTTTCATTAGAAGAGTAGTGCTGAATTGAGTTCAATGTAGCTGACAAGATCTGCCACCTATGCAAGGGTATCTACCTCAAGTATAAAGTGACACAAACAAATAAACAAACCACTTAGGTGGTTTTTAAAAATCTGACAAGTCAAGGGGTTCTCATTCTTGGTAACTAATGGTACTGATTTAAGCTTTCTGTCATTTTTGAACTAAGTCCAGAATCCCCCAACCAAGACAGGTGCTAACTATCCTGGATGGAAACCTGGCATGTTTGGTATGTTTTATGCAGGAGTTTGAAAGAAAATATGCCCTGCACATGCCATTGAATCATTGTTTGGGACATGAAAACAAGCACCTTGCAGGAACACATTGATTACAGTGTTCCAGTGATTACTGGAGCTCTTTTCTTTTTGAGACAATAGACACTCCTTCCACACAGACATGCCACTGGATGGGAACTGAATCTTGATTTAAAACTGTGGATGAGACAGTGTCTTCCATGGCACCTCACATCAGTGGGCTAGGCTATTGTTTTGGCCAGAACTGGCCACAAGACATTGACATATTACATGGTTGGCTGAGGTTTATTTGGGCCTTGGCCCATTTACTTGGATTCTCCCATTGCCTTGGCCCATAAATAGCTAGTCTGGTCATGAACACCATCCTTTTTTAAAATGACAGTAGAAATGCCTGCCAGCCATGATTCAGGGCGCTCTCAAACAGAGGGCATTTTCTCTTCAGAATTAAAATGTGTGGGTTTAAATATTGTTACTTAGCTTCTTAAGATACAAATAGAGTAGAACCATTGAATCACTGGGGATTTGGTAGGTCTCCTCTTATGCAGGCAGCATTGATTCACTGGCCTACACTAGTCATAGAATTTCAGCCGCTATGCAGTTATAATGTATATTTCTGAACAGATACTTTTTGTAACAAAAAGGACAGAGAAAAGCAAGAAAATACAAGAGGGCCCAGAACTGAAATATAGAGATGGGCACAAATTGGAAAAGTGGCTAAATGTTTCAGTTCTTGGTTCACAAATAATGAATAATAAATTTGCAATTAGCATCCACAAAATGTGCTCCCAGGAAAGTGCCTCCAGACACCTAGAGATACCAAACTTGGAGAGAGGTTTCTTTCGTCTACAATCCTGCCAAGTTTGGTGAAGATTGGGTTTCAGGTGCCAAAAGTATATACCCACAAAGTGGGTATATAAAGGGAAGTGTCCTTTAGAAGTTGGCTTGGGGAAACTCGTCTTCACCAAACTTGGAGGGACTGTAAAGGAGAATCAGGAGAAGCTTCTCTTTTAGGTGCCTGGGGAAAACTTTGTGGTATGTGTGTGCTTTTTATGGCTCTATAGCTTGGAAATCAGAACCCCAGTCTTCATCAAATGTGGAGAGTAGAGATGGGCACGACACAGAAAATTGTTCGTTTTCGTTTTCGTTTTCGTCTAGGGGTCCGTTTTGGCTCGTTTCCGTTTTCGTGAGCTAATTTTCAAAATTTTTCATTTTCGTTTCGTTGTGTAACAAAAACGACAAACGAAAACGAAAATGAATTTTTTTTGTTTCTTCCCATTTAGCTCCATTAAGTGCTTTTCCAGTAACAAAAAACAAAAATTGGCTCGAAATTAGTCGTTTCGTTTCCGTTTTCGTTCCAGTTTTGAGCCGTTTTTCGTTTTTCGTTTCATTACGTAATGGAAACGAAAAACGAAAACGGAAACGAAAATTCCGCTAAGTCGTGCCCATCTCTAGTGGAGAGACTGTAAAGAGAGCAAGAGCTTCTCTGCAATTTAGGTATCTCTCGGTTTCTTGGAGGGCTTTTAATACCCCAAATGAATGAACACATCAAACACTGCAAATAAAAAAAATAAACAAATTGTATTTGTCAGGAGTTATCAATTCATACAAATATGGCGGGCGGCGGCAGCAGCTGTTCACGTCGGCTGCATTCTGTGTTCCTGACTATGCTGCCTTGCGTTTTTATTTTTGTTTAATTTAATTTTGACGGCCAGGGCTATGGAGAGGGAATTGTAGGGGCTTGCCTGAAGACCACCTAGGGAGTTTCAAGATCTCTCCCCGACGAACAGGTTCGAGCGTCCCTCCCCCCGTTTGTCCTCGGTGCCTTACCAGCCGAGCCGACCGCGGCTGCCGCCTGCGTTGACAGCGACCTGTCGTCTCTTCTGTCTCTTGGCTGGCCTGCCTTGAGGCCCCTGTCGCTGCTGCTGCCGTATGCGGCCCGCCGTTCGGCGTCCCCGCTGCGGGCCAGCTGGGGAGACCGCTGCCGCTGCCTCCTTCCACCTGCGGTCCGCCAATTTCCATCACGGCGGGCCTGCCGCCGCCATGGCTGTCCGTAAGGGGTTCGTCGCCGACCGCTACAGCTGCGACCCTGAAATGGAGGCCACTGCCGGCGTGGAGAGCAAGCAGCCCGCCGCCCGTCATCGTTGCGGCTGGCCAGCCGGGATGATCGCCGCCGCCGCCTCCTTCCATCTGCGGTCCGCCACTCTCCATCATGGCGGGCCTGCCCCGGAGGCCGCTGCTCGCGTGCGGTTCGCCGCCTGTTTCCATCGGGGTGGGCCATCCGGGGAAGTTGAGGAGGCCTCCGCCACCGCCATGGCTGTCTGTAAGGGGTTCGCCGCCGACCGCTACAGCTGCGACCCGGAAATGGAGGCTATTGTTGGCGTGGAGAGCAAGCGGCCCGCCGCCTGTCATCGTTGCGGTGGGCCAGCCGGGGAGACCGCCGTGGAGACCGCCACCGTTGCTGCTACTTGCTTGCGGCGGGAACGCTACAGAGGCTGCTGGACCCGCCTCAGTTTCCATCGCGGCGGACCAGCTGCTGTGGCTGGTTCTTTCCCGGCGCCCCAGCTTACATCTTTGGGAGCCGGAAGGTTTCCCCGGGCGGCAGTTTGGCCGCCGGCATTGGCAGTGCCCATAGCCCCCACTTGGGTGGGGGGTTCGGGTGGCGTGTCGGCCACCGGTGCCCAACCCATCAACATCGGGGTTCCTCAGCTTGCAGTTTTTGACCTTTTGCGAGTATTAGCGCGGGCATCAGACCAGACGCTGATGTCGCCTTTCCCCCTCTCCCTCTTGTGGGGCTCAGATGATCGGGTGGCAGGTCGGCCACCATCGTTTGTCTGCCAGGACCGAAACTGGGGGATTTGGGGTGGGGGAGGGAGTTTACGGGGACTTTGGGGACTGGAGAATATTTTTTGGGACCTGTTTGGGGTCTAGAGTTACTAGATTAGCTGGGATGGCTGGCATGATTATTCCATCCTTGCCCGCCCCTTTACTTGTGACCTTGCCGCTAATCAGTTCTCCGACCTTATGGCTTTCCCTTCCCCCACTCCCAGGTGCATTTGATCTCCACTTGGCAGTCAGCCTTGTTCCTGCTATTTCAACCATCTCCCTCCTGCCTTAGGCTCTCCTGTTATTTGGTTATTTTATTTTGAATTATTTTGTATTGTACTTTTATTATTTGCTTTTGCATTGTATATTTACTTATTTTATTTTATTTTATTTTATTTTGGGGGAGGGGGAGGTTGATCTGCTATATTGCTTATTTGGGCTCGGTTGCTGTAGTTTTTTTTTCCTTCCTTGTTTGACCTACGGTATCACCATGTTTGCAGGGGCTCATATACCAACGGTGTCGGGCCGTGGGCGGTACGCTTGTAGCCGTTGGGTTCGTCAGACCAGAAGAACTCGGGTCAGGCAACTTGTGCCTGTCCCTCGTTCTGACCCCTCGGCTCCCTGCCACGTATCCGGGAGTCACTCCACCAGCGCCCCCAATCTTGCCTGCCTCCTGATGAACGCCAGGTCGGTGCATAACAAAATCCCCATTATCCATGATTCCATCACGGATGGCGACACCGACCTGGCGTTCATCACCGAGACCTGGGTGGGTACGGAGGGGGGGGTTCCCTCGCCCTGCTGTGTCCGCCCGGGTACTTGGTAGAGGGAGTGGGAAGGTTGGGGGGTCAAAAGGGGGGAGGGGCTGCGATCGTGTACAGGGATTCCTTTCACGTTAGCAGGGCCTCGACATTGGTTAGCCAGGGGCTTGAAGTACTTCACCTGTTGGTGGGTCAGCGGGACAGATTTGGCATTGTGCTGGGTTACCGAGCTCCCCACAACCCAGCACAATCCCTCCCAGAGCTCACGGAGTTCATCGCCGCTGCTCTGTTGAAGTCCCCGCGCCTTTTGGTGGTGGGTGACTTCAACGTGCGTGCGGGCGGTGGGCTTTCCGGTGCTGCCCTGGAGTTCATGGAATCCATGGCTTCCATGGGTCTGTCCCAGCATGTTTTATGCCCCACCCACAAGTCCGGTCACACCCTGGATCTGGTTTTTACCTCCATGTCGGGGGTCTCGTGTCTGGAGGTGGGGAACATTGTTTCCCTGCCTGTGTCATGGACAGACCACCACCTGCTCTCTTTTTCCCTGGCGATTCTGGCCCCTCCCCGCGGGGACCCTCGGGCCTCTGTTTTGGCCCGCCCCGGAGGCTCATGGACCCTCAGCGGTTCGGTGAGCTCTTCGGGGGGTTACCTGGTGGTATGACTGGCGCTCCGGCTGAGGATGTGGCTAACATTTGGCATGAAACAGCTGTCCACACCATAGACCGGATTGCCCCTAAGCGCCTCCTCCGTTGCCGAGCCCGGCCCTCCCCTTGGTTCACCGGGGAGCTTAGGGCAATGAAGCAGGAGAGGAGGAGGCTAGAGCGCAGCTGGAGGAAAACCCGGACGGCGTTGAGTAAGGCTGCCGTTGATGCCCAGTCTAGTCGCTACACCATCGCGATAAGGGAGGCTAGAACATCTTTTAACTCCCTGAGAATTGCTGAGGCCTCGAACCGCCAGGCGGAGCTTTTCCGGGTGATTCGGGACCTCAACAATCCTAGTCTGGCCAGGCCTCCTCCTACTGATTTCAGTAGTGAGCAGTTTGCAGCCTTTTTTCGAACTAAAATAGAGGCCATCCGTGCCGGCTTTGACTCCGGTTGCAGTGGTCCCGCCCCGCCATCCCCAGTTGCTGGTCCGCCTTCGTCGCCTCGGTTGGATGCGCTTGGGCCTGTTTCCGCTGTCGAGGTCTCCAGGGCTATGGCGCATTGCCGGCCTGCCTCCACCCCTTTCGACCCTTGCCCTGCCTGGCTAATTAGAGCTGCCAGAGGGACCATGGCCGAATGGGCTTCTGTCATCGCCACCGCCTCCTTCAGCGAGGGGTTTTTTCCCTCTCATCTGAAGGAGACGGTGGTAAAGCCCATTCTGAAAATACCGGGCCTGGCGGCGGACGATTTAACAAACTATCGCCCAATCGCCAACGTCCCGTTTATGGGCAAGGTGATCGAGAGGGTGGCGGCGGTCCGGCTGCAGTCATACCTGGAGGATTGGCAGTGCCTCGACCCATGCCAGTCCGGGTTCAGGCCCCGTCGGGGTACCGAAACAGCTTTGGTCGCCCTGCAAGATGACCTTATCCGGGCGGCCGACAGGGGTTGCTCTACCCTGTTGGTCCTCCTGGATCTGTCAGCGGCCTTTGATACCGTCGACCACGGTATCCTGCTGGACCGGCTCTCTGAGGTCGGGATCAGAGGCTCTGCTCGCAGTTGGCTCCGTTCCTTCCTGGAGGGCCGGCCGCAGTACGTTCAGCATGGGGGGGAGTTATAGGCCCCTTGGATTCTCCCTTGTGGGGTTCCACAGGGGTCGTCTCTGTCCCCCATGCTGTTCAACATCTACGTAAGGCCGTTGGCGGGGGTCATCAGGAGTTTTGGAGTCTGCTGTCATCAGTACGCTGATGACACACAGCTCTATCTCTCCTTCTCCACCTCTGCAGTGGAAGCTGTGAGGATCCTCGATGGGTGCCTGGAGGCCGTACTGACTTGGACCAGGGCGAACAGGCTTAAGCTCAACCCCGAGAAGATGGAGGTTATGTTCTTTGGGAGCTCGCCATCGGGGTACGGTGGCCCCCTCCCCTGTCTGGGGGGAGTTTCCCTCCAGCTCGCGGAGAGGGTGCGGAATCTGGGCGTGCTCCTGGACCCGGCGCTCTCCATGGAGTCCCAGGTGGCGTCGGTGACCAGGTCCGCCTATTACCATCTCCGTCGGATCGCCCAGATCCGCCCGTACCTCGACGCGAACTCTCTGAGAACAGTGGTCCAAGCACTGGTGATCTCGAGGCTGGACTACTGTAACGCCCTCTACATGGGGTTGCCCTTGACTCTTCTCTGGCGTCTGCAGCGGGTACAGAATGCGGCGGCCAGGCTGGTGGCTGGCGTGCGTCGTCATGATCACATCACGCCAGTTCTGGCCCGCCTGCACTGGTTGCCCGTTGCAGCCCGGATTAGATTCAAGGTCCTGGTTTTAGTTTATAAAACCCTCCATGGCTTGGGACCGGATTACCTGACAGAGCGTATCGCTCAGCGATCCACCTCAGCCCGTCCTGTTCGGCAGGCGCGAGCGCACTTGCTGCGGGTCGCCACTCCCCGAGAAGCCCGGAAGTCGAGTACTCGGACCCGGGCATTCTCAGTGGCGGCCCCTAGCCTTTGGAACTCCATCCCTTCTGAAGTGCGCTCTGCAGAGTCCCTGCTGGCCTTCCGGAAGGCTTTAAAAACCTACCTTTTCCGGGAGGCCTTCGGCGATTCCTAGGCTTTTTTTTTCCCTTTAACCTATCCCGCCATCGTCATGTTCTTGAACGATAATTTTATCGGATAGTTTCAGGAACGCTATCAGGTTTTAATTGTATTAGTTGATGTGTGTATCGTGTGTCTTCCAATTGTGATTATCTGTGCCGATTGTGGCTCTGTAAGCCGCTTAGAGATCTTGTTGATAATAAGCGGGGTATAAATATAATAAATAAAATAAAATAATAAAATAATATGAACTGAGAAATTAGTAATTTTGAATGTTTTTTGGAATTTGTTTCTTTTGATTAAGCCTATATTAAAGTCAGTGATATCTGGAATTAACATATATTACAGGAATAATAAAGTGACATTGCAGAGAAAAAGACTTGTCTGGAAGCAGCCACTTTATTTATTTATTTATTTATTTATTTATTTATTTATTTATTTATTT
>JAHTLZ010000379.1:38360345-38372972 GCA_023846285.1 Phrynocephalus versicolor | reverse complement strand
CACACACACACACACACACACACACACACACACACACACACACACACCAAGCTCCCAGGTATCAGTGTGAGGCAGAGGTGGTGGCGGCAATCCTCCCTTGGTTTCTAGAGACGACCTCGTCAGTCTTGCTGGGTGGAAGGACGAGGCAGAAGCCAAGTGCCCAGGAAGTGCTCCACTTTTCCCCTCGACTGTAGACTTGGTGTGCCAGGTGCTTGCTTGTCCTTCCACCCAGCAAGACTGTCAAGAGTCTCTAGAAACCAAGGGAGGCTCGCTGCCACCACAACCACCTCTGCGCCATACGCACATCAGGGACCTTGTGGGGTGTGTGTTTCTGGAAAAGCCACCAGGACATTAGATGACCAAGTCTAGGGAACCCATGAAGACTGGTGTAAGGAAGCAGCAAAGCCATCATTGCATCCCTCCACTCTCTGCAGCCCTTTCAGCCTCTGGGTTGGGCCGGCTGGCACCTGTCTGCTGGGTGTGGATTGCACCCCTGTGCACCTGCACTTACTGTACCCACTCCCACTAGGTAGGTTTCTGAGGTGTTGGGAGGAGGAAAGCTGCGCTGTGCAGTCCCTCCCCCAACTTGCACTTACCCATTGCGTTGGGCAGGTCCCTTCTCTACAAATACAAATCCGTGCCATACTGAAACTGCATTAAATGAACCACAATGTGGTGGGGGATTACTGTATCTCAAAGAAGTCTGGGACAAATTAGACAATTTTGTGAATCATTGAATCAGAATCCTGACCAAATCTTGTCCTCAGTGCACATTCCTGATTTTAAGTAAGGATAATCCAAATTGGGTTGATTTTGTGAATATGTTCTAAAATGATCAGAAAAGTCTTAGTGATCAACATATTAATATGGATTCCATGTGGTAAAGCCTGAATTACCATAGAGGCATTAATGGGTCTACCCATTTTAGATTTGTTCTGCCGCCTAGTTAATTTTAAGTACACTTTGAAGAAGGTAACTGGAAGTCAGACTGCTCTAATCTCAGAATATGAAATAAAAAAATAGTCTGGATTTATCCTCACTTTTTCTAAAAATCAATTTAAATGGGTAGATGAAAAATATTGTCACATTTTGCCTTTTAAAATAAAAGGCAATCTAGATTAGAATGAAATTTAGGCTGAATTTAGGTTTATGCTGTTGTCCCAATTTAAATGTGATTCACAGTATTAGAAGCCAGCACATTCCTTAACTTGGATTCACTTGGCAACAGTTATGTTGCCTCCCCCAACAATGTCATTGAGTAAATTCAGCTGAGCTAGCCATTTGTGCTATTCATTTCGTATACACCATACATGCCAGGAATATAGCAGTGAATATAATCTGATCTAATTTTGTCCGTACCTCGATGAGAGCTCCTTGAGGACAGTGGTACAGGCGCTGGTCATGTCGAGGCTGGATTACTGCAACACTCTTTACATGGGGCTCCCCTTGAGCCTTGTCCGGTGATTGCAGCGGGTCCAGAATGCGGCGGCCAGGCTGGTGGTTGGTGCGTGTCGTTATGACAGCATCACCCCCATCCTGGCCCGCCTACACTGGTTGCCCGTTGCCTCCCGGATAAGGTCCAAGGTGTTGGTTTTGGTTTACAAAACCCTCCATGGCTTGGCCCCTGCTTATCTGGCGCAGCGTCTCCCCCGACAATTAGATCCGGCCCGACCCACCCGATCCTCTCTGGCCCTCTCGCTCCAGACCGTCACCCTGAGGGAGGCCCATAAAACTAGCACACGTGGATGGGCCTTCTCGGTGGTGGCGCCTACTCTTTGGAACAAACTTCAGAGCGAGTTGCGGCAGGCTCCGTCCCTGGCGTCGTTTAGGAAAAATCTAAAGACGCTACTGTTTCGGGACGCCTTTGGCCCTGATTAGATTTTTTTTTTCTCCTGGCCCGCTTGTTCGCAGTTTTTTTTGGCCCTCTTGATTGCACTTTGTCTGCTTGTACTGGTGATGTTTTAGTCCTTTAATTGTTCTATTTTATCTGTTGTAAACCGCCCTGAGTCCCACTTGTGGTGAATAGGTGCGGTATATAAGTGTGAAAATAAATAAATAAATAAAAATATTTAGTAGGATTAAGATAGGAATCGGGGGCTTCTGAAAGTAGCTCAAAAATATGGTTCTGTATTTCCGAGAGATAATGGGCAGGAAGGGTCATTTCAGTCTTCCTGTTTAAAAATGTGACCACCGGATGGTCTTTGCAACTCTGTTCGTTTTAACAAGGCTTGCTGGTTAAAATTGATCACTACTTAGTTCAAAGAGAAATATGTGTGTAAATGAAAAGGAATTTTTGAGGGCATGAGATGCTGTTACAAATTCAGAGTAGTACAAGAAACAAGACATGGAAAGCAGAGAAAGAGAGAATTTCAAAACATACTTTTGTATCATTTCCTCATAGCCATTATCATTTGACACAAAAGGTCGTTTAAAGAATATACTCTGATTAGATCTATATTAGTCACATTTTAATGTCAAATTATGTTAAAGCAGAAGTAATGATTAATTTTTCTATAGGAAATTTCATCAAGTTATAATAATTTCGGTCTTATCTCTTGGAGCGGGATGTTTCTTCTATTGCTTTAGAGCTAATTTGGGCCACATTATATATAAAATTAAATCTTATTTTTATAGCTACACCCTTGGGGTTCAATGACAAGGCTTTATGAGCTAGAAATTAAAAGTACTGGTTGAAAATACTATTACATTGTGCAGGCTATTATTAAGGCAATTTACAAAGTTGGTATTAAAACTATGCACATTTTTCATTGTTAGCACCCATATATTCAGCAAGCCCACGGGACAATTTGGTGTATAATTTGGCAAATAAAATCAATTGCAAGGTAAACAAGTTTGCAGTATTCCTCCCTGAAGAAAATTACTCTGTAATAACTGTAACACCGACTTAACATAGGAATGTTATGAAGCCGGAGCGGAGAGGAGGGGGAAAATAGATTTATACCACACTTATTTAAAATGCTTTTTTGAAAAAAGGCATTCTGCAGCAATGTATCCCACAGCTATTAGTTTATATACAACATTTCAGTGCATCTTTTGACAAAGAAAACAATATTTTTATGTGCCAGATGTCCTATTTCAGTAGGAAAAAATATTATCATCTGCTGCACCACAGACACAGCCGTCATTCTGTTCCTCACCGTGGTCTGCAGCAGTTTTACAATAATTTGGATATTGGGTTCATCCAGTGTTTTTTATGAGCCTCGGGGAATATGTTTGTGTGTATATAATGTCTGAAAGTAGTTCTTAAAGTTCTGTGCAATTTATTTATATTGAGCACCACTGTGGGGAGGGGGGACAGGAAAGAAAAGAAAAGGAATACATTTTATAGTGACAAGTTGCTGTAGTTCACAGAGAAGTCATATTAAAGTAATTCACATGATAGCTAGACTTTGACACCAATAAATATATGTTGAATGGCCGTTTAGCTCTGTGGTTTAGGTATATGGCTGTGGAACCAGAGTGAGTTCCCTAGTACTGTGCCTCTTTGAGAGGGTCTGGATGCAACAAAGGCCCATAGGGTCTCTTCCAACTCTAGTTCAAAGAGGATGAGGATTATGTCTATCTTATTGCATAATGTTTTGTTAGTTTCCTTCTCAGTTTTGTTAGTTTCCTTCTCAGAGCCCCGTGGCGCAGTGGTTAAACACCTGAATTGCAGGTAAAACTGTACTCATGACCTGGGGTTCAATCCCTGGTAGCAGGCTCAGGGTTGACTCAGCCTTCCATCCTTCTGAGGTCAGTAAAATGAGTACCCAGCTTGCTTGGTGGGGGACAATGTGTAGCCTGCATTACTGTAATTCAAACTGCAAACTGCCCAGAGACTACTTGAAGTGGTATGGGGTGGTATATAAACAGAACACTTTTTTTAGTGGTGAAGGAGACAGCAGTGTCTCTGATTAGATGAGCTACAGATATGGGCTCACTGAGGGAAACTGAATATTGAATGAGGAGAACCCTGTGGAGTAAATGGTGTGGGAGTAATGCTGAGAAGGAAACAGGAGAAGAACAGTGATGGCTGGTCAGAAAGGGACAGGAAAAAGACATAGATAGAGGATGTTGTCCAGCAGTAAGGGAAGAGACCATAAGGTGAAGAAAAGCTCAAAATTAGAGATGGAGTGAAGAATCAAAATGGCAGTTCATCTTGATTCGTGATTCAACAAGGTTGGCAAACCACAAACAACAAATTTCCCCATCCTGAACCAATCACTGGCCTCTGGGCCAGCCAGGGGGAATCTGTGCATGTCCCTGACTACTAGCTGGTCAGACAGGGAAGAAAAAAATGGTGGTGGTGTAGCAGCAGGTGAAAACAAGGAGGTGATGGGGAAGTTGGGGTCTCTGGACTTTACAAATACCAAGTGATGAATATTAGACAAAGCAATAATTTCTGATAAACATTGCAAAAATGGTCAAGTGCCAAGTGTAGCTGAGTGACTTTGATTGTGTTTCCCCAGAATGACAAGTTGAGCAGAGACAAGGCAAAATGAGGCAGTGTTGTGATGCATGCTGCCCAGTGGCTTGTGCTGCAGGCAGGAAAGGATAAATAAACCACAGTCACCTGTTTAGCTTGACATCTGAATATGGGAGGTCTCAGCATTCTGGCTTGTTCCCTCCTTCCCTCCTTCCCTCCTGCCTCAACTGGTCTGCAGAAGAAATCTAGAAGTAGGCTTGGATTATTAGGAGGGAAACAAGCCAAAGTGTTGGGTGTTACCTGGTTCAAACAACATGATAAACCAATGGAAGGACCAGGGCTTATCTGGCCTGTTTATTTTTTTTATTTTTTTATTTTTATTTTTACAACTTATATGCCACCCACTACCCAAAGCTTACAATGAGAGAAATCAAACAGCATGTGCCAAGATGTTGGTTCATACATAGCAAGTCTGAACAAGTCCATTTTTTGAGCTAACTAATCTGACTTTTAAAAAAATGTTACAGGTTATATGATTGTGTATGATCCAAAGTATCAGGTTTGTAAGGAATCACATGCCGTAAACATCTGATACAAGCAGTGGCATTTTTGACCCAGTAAGAGGGACTCACTCCCAAATGACTGAGGACCCCTGAAGCTTGGTCCATGCATTGACATTACTGTATCACAGTAGAATGGGGTAGTCACCTGAATGAAGGCAGTAGGAATAGAGGAAGCTCACATATGAAATAGATTGACTCCCTTGTGGAAGCTACAGGCTTGAGTTTACAAGAGCTAAGCAAGGCTGTTGGAGACAATTTCACTCATCCATCAGGTGGCCATAGAGGTGACTTGACATATGTGACAGCAGTTACAGCCTATCAAGTTTAAATTGAAGGTGTTTGGTGTAATAGCATTTGACAAAGGGGCATTTAGTAGTAAGGGTATGCACTGTGAATTGCTTGATTTGTGTATTTGTGCGTGTATGGCACAACCATGGGGTGGAGGAAAGAGCCAAGAGCAGAGAAGGGCACAATATGGAAAAAATAGTGTTTTGTTTTGTTTCTGTAGTAATTTGTAACAAATTAAAAAAGTAGTTTTATTAAAAAAATTTAAAAAATGATATTAAACACTGTGCTCCTCTGGGTCCTAAAAGACCAAAATGGCAGGGGAGCTTCCTCAAGTGATTCTAGGTACCCCCCCTGAAATTTTGAAAGCTTTGGAGTTCAGGGGGATGAGTTATGAATCTCCAAATGGGGTGCCCCTAGGGAAAAAAAGTTTTCTAATTGGATTTGGAAGCCAAGCTGCAGCAGCGTTATTGCTCGTCTGAAGCTTGGCTTCTGAAGATCAGAATCCAATTAGAAAGATTTTTTCCTAGGGGCAACCCATTTGGAGCTTCATAAATAAGTCCCTGAACCCCAAACCTTTCCAAATTTGGGGGGCTTACGGTGAAGAGCTTGAGGAAGCTCCCGTGCCATTTCAACTAGAATGAATCATTTTGGTCTAGTGGAAAAATAATGTTTCGTGATGAGATGAAACAAAACGCATCCTCCCATTTTGTTAGGTAACAAAGTAATTTGCTACCTAATGCAACAATGAAACAATGTTTCATTTATTGTTTTGTGCCCATCTCTCCCCAAGAGCTATTAAGAGGTGAAGCAGGACTTTGATGACTCTCTAGTGTGAAGTCAGGAAGATGCTGAGGTGGTGACAAAGGAGAAGAAGGAGAAGAAGAGTATGCCTCTTACCTAAGAAATGAAGTTGCCTTGCTTTTGCTGCCCAAAAGTCATTGATTGAATCATCAAAATCTCTTCTGTGGACTCTGCGCTACTAATTTCAATTCCAGGGAAGAGGAAAGGGTGGGATGGGGGAGAAGGGATGGAAAATATAGAGAAGTGGAGCCTCCCTGAATTGCCCATTTAAGAAGGAATCAAAGGACTGTGACAATTGCCCTCACACAGTCCTTTTCCTGTGATTGCCTTAAGAAATGAATGGACCCTCGTATAACAAGATGTTTGTTTAACAGAAAATCTGCTTAAAGGAAAAAAAATTCCGGGGACAGGGGAAAATCGCTTAACAGAATCACCTATGGGGTGAATCCATACAACAGAAAAATGGTCGCCATTAGGGATTAATCCATTTTCAATGCATTCCTATGGGACATTTGTACAAAGGGAAATTTGCTTAACAGAATTTTATTTGGAACAAATTAATTCCTTTATACAAGGTACCACTGTACCCTGTTCTCTACATAGTCACTGCCTGGCCAGAAAGCTGGCTCTCTTACCTGCAGCATTCATTGCAGAATCCGGCCTTGCTATTTACATTTCCCCATAGCTAGAAGTGGAACTTGATTGGAAAACCAGAAACATGCAAATGCTGACAGGGACACCAATAATAATGAAAGAGGAGCGTCTCCAACAGGGCACACAGTGTGAGTCTGGCACCACCCAATGTGACCCTTTCCAGGCATGAGTGGATTGGGGGCCACTTAGCAAGAACTAAAATTTTGCTTACAATGCAAGAAAAATAGACACACCATCTAGTCATTGACATGAAACTTGTATTTTTTAAGGATGCCAAAGAAATACACTTAAAAGGAATATGCATGATACTGACACAATTTCTGTTGCTACTTCTTTGTAGTCTTTATTGCTGTTCTCATGTAGGCAACAGACTTTTCTTTGAAACCTGCAGTATAATGGAAGAATTGCTGTCAGTAAGACATTCATATTTTATAGCCTTAGGAAAAGTTAATATATAATTAATTTGGTTATAGAACAAGTAATTCAATTTTATATTGCTTTCATTAATTTATTAAATACCACACAAGATTTTACATTAGAAGTGCACAGGGAAATGGAACAAAACATCCCAAATGTTTAACATGTTTATAGGATATGAAAGGATTAAAAAAAACCACATTTTGCATTATGTAATGCATCAATCAACCTACTAAGATTACCCTGCAAAAGCTTTTTGTATTGAACAAATGGAGCTTGATTTTTTAGCCTTCTGGAAGAATTTGAACTTGCAATACTATACACTTATAAATAATGCATTCTTGCTGTTGCTATTGTTATTGTGGACTGCAGATCAAAGTCCTAAATTATGCAGCTGCATTAAATATAAAGTCCCCCAGAACTAATAATCACCAAAGCAATTGGTATTTAAGTATCTTGGTGAATTTGAGTAGCTCCTGATTTTTATTTTTATTTTTAGAAAAAGAAAGACATCTAGCATAGGGGGAAAAGGAATTTTTGTAGTGGAAAATAAGCTAGTTATAATATGCATGAAGTCTCATAGATTTGTTTCTGTTTACAAGGAAATGTTGCTAGACATTTTTTAAAAAACATATGAAAAACAACATGATTTAATTGATATGACTCTTGGATTAGCAAATGAAGTTTTTATTGATTAATTGAAGAGTGCCATTTTGAATAACTGAGATAACTAGAGATGGGCACGACCAGAAAAAATGACGTTTCGAGTTTGTCGTTTGTCGGGACGGGCCCGTTTTGGGTCATTTCCGTTTGTCACGGAAATTTCCAAAAATTTGTCGTTTCCATTTCCGTTTGTCGTTTGGGTTGGGGTTGGGTAAGTGGGCTCTGGGAGGCACCTCTCTGGGTGCCTCTGAGTTGACCCACTAAGAAGGGAAGGGAAGCATAACGCATAGCTACCACGTACCATACATTATGTTAGGGTTGGAGGGTAAGTGGCAGAGGCACCTCTCTCGGCGCTTCTCTGACTCACTAAGAAGGAAAGCATACTGGCGTACTGGCGTACAGGTCAGGCTTAGGGAGGGAGTGGGTCTGGAGTTGGAGGCACCTCTCTGGGTGCATCACTCTGACCCACTAAGAAGGGAAGTGTACTTGCGTACAAATCTGGGTTAGGGTTGGGGTTAGGGTAAGGGCTAGGCTTAGGGTTATGGTTAAGGTTAGGGGTGGTTTAGTGGGCTGCAGCTCTGGGTGCCTCTGGCCCACTAAGAAGGACAGTGTACTGGCGTATGGGTTAGGGTTAGGGTTAGGGTTGGTGGGCTTTTTATGCCCTCTCTGGCACATCCAGAAGTCTCAGTCAAAACCTGGCCATGCGATTCGTGGAATGGCTCCCAAAATTTGGATGGTCCCATCCCATGGCCAGCCCATCATTGCGCGTGCACAGGTGTAAAAAAATAAAAATAAAAATAAAATAAAATAAAATAAATGGAGATGTTTTATTGCAAGAAAAACCCACTGCTGCTACTACAAAAATTCAGGCATTTAAAATACCTAATTTTCACATGTTTCTGTTGTGCTTTGGTGGGTTTTTGGACCACGATTTAAAAAAAAAATGTGGTTGCCATTTTGGACCCCCCCCACCGCATGGCATAGACTGAGACAACGAGGATGCCCCCCCCCCAGCCTGGTGCAAGCAGCCCAGGAAAGGAGAGGGGGGAAGGCCAGGGACCCCACCAGAAACCAACCCTCTCTGGTAGGTGCCCTCACTTAGGCAGGCATATTTCCGCCTGCGTTTTTGGCCGGGAATCAGGGTTTTTTTTTGTTATTTTTGAAACTTTTTTTCTGTGCTGCTTGGCATCGCGCGATCGCCACGATGTCATGAACGACAACGACAAATCAGACCCAATTTATCTTTATCGGGTCGAGTTCGAGCTGGAGTGGAGTAATTCTCGTTACCATTACCTGTTACGTAATGGAAACAACAAACTGTACCTCTCGGTGAGTACCCTCCCTTGCCCCACAGTGCAGTCACTCTGCGGCTGTCTTGCACCCTGGGCAACGCCCACCGCTGCCTTTGCAGCCTCCCTGCATACCTAGTCTATACTGTGTCTCTGCCAGCATCCATTTTTTTTAGTGTTTTCCCTCTGGTCTGGGGCGTTGGGGGATGCCTGCACACAGAAATGCTTTAAAAATCGCGCAAAAAGCAGGTAGAAACAACAAACGAAAAAATGAAAAATTGTAATGAAATTTTTCAAAAAATTCGCGACAACTGGAAATGAACCGAAACAGACCTCTCAACGACAAATGAAAAACCAAAATGCCATTTTTCTGTTTCGTGCCCATCTCTAATTAATATAGTTAACTACTAATAACATAATAGTTATTGAATAACTATTATGAATACGTAGAAGATGCGTTTTTAAAGGAAATCCAATTTTAGGAAAATAATTGTGCAGAAAATTAAAATAAACATTCCCCTTAGGGTCTACTTTGATCATGAGAAAGACATTTCATGTGTCCCCACTCAACATGTGTGTGAGGAGTCTGGGAGCACAGCTTCTCTTGAAGATCATAAAGCTCAAGGAGGATTATGTGGACCCTTCAGACACCATGGGCCAAAGTCCTTTGGAAACACACTCAATGTCCCATATGTATGGAAAACAGTCTGGGCTGCAGTAAGATGTGGCCCTTCAGATGAATTGTAGGTTCCTAGGCCATCTCTGAACTATGGGAGAGATGCTTTTAGAGCAATGCCTCATGCTGATTTGCATTTGTAATCATGTAGATTTCACTGAGCATGGACTGCTGTGTCCTATTGTGCTTTTGGCATTTGACTGTACGTCACAGAGTTCCAGCTATATAAAAATGTTTAAAATAAGAAGATATAAAGGCATAGCTTAAAAAGAAGAGGAATGGATTCAGTGCTAGTGAGCTTGATTGATGGAATGAATCCTCAAACATGCTGCTGATTATGGCAGTTTTAAGACATGGACAGACTCTTAAATTGCTATTGATTTTGAAAGGACAGTGGCCATCAGCACGGAGATACAATGTTTTCATTGCACAGTGAAAATGTGCAACTTTTTATAGTTTTGAGAAGTTCAGTCCTATAATGGACATTTCAAGACACAAATTGCTGTTCTGAGATATATGATTCTGACGATTACCATTGCTATAGTATTCATATTTTTTTTAAAAAACGTGTGACTGTGTAACCCAGATATATGAAATATATATTACTGAACCATATTTAGTTGTATTGTATTCTAAAAGGAGTGTTTAAGTTACTCCTAAAAGGAGTGATTAAGTCTTTCCTCAATGCCAATTTTCAATCCAAAATAGATAGCCAAACAAATGCCCCACTTTAAACCATTTCTCTTCTTTCCCAAAGATTCAAGTACATCTCCAATAAACCTTATTTTGTAAAGAAAGACACTGTAAACACTTCAAGTGGTTTAAAAAGAATTTCTGCTTGAATCCATTATACTCCATGTACTTTAATGTTCTTGTTCCCAGACATTTCTGTAATGGAGAAGGTGGTATCTCCAACCTTAGGAGTGTTTCTTAGAGCTTTCATGGTCTCTCCTGCTCCCTAATTTCTACCTCCCGTGAATCAATATTGCTAGAAAGGAATGGAAGATTAAACCTTTTGTTGGCATTTCAATTCAATTCAATCGAGAAGCCTTTATTGGTATATATGGAACACATGTCCAAAATATGTTTGGTAAAAAGCTTAATTAGACAACTGACAGGTAGATAAGGGCTTTGCAACCACCTGCTTTACAGGACTGCAGCAATCTTTCCTCAACGCCAATTTTCAATCCAAAATAGATAGCCAATCAAATGCCCCACTTTAAACCATTTCCCTTCCTTCCCAAAGATTCAAGTACATCTCCAATAAACCTTATTTTGTAAAGAACGACACTGTAAACACTTCAAGTGATTTAAAAAGAGTTTCTGCAATGGAAAATATATTTCCTTTAACCTCCTATGAAATTCTCAATGCTCTGCTCTTGAACATAAAAGAATATCAGCCCTGAAGGAAGAACGCTGAGACTTCTTTCCTGATGTATATGGTTGGTGTGTGGCACACAGGACTGCATGGGGGCAGAATCATCCCAAATCCATGTAAAGCCTTGGGAATTAACAATCCACCTGCACAGGCATGAACCTAAGTGAACACAATTGATCTGCAAGACACATTTTAAGGCATTTGATTGCTTTGTGTTGCCAAGCAATAGATACCAATCTACTGTTGAAAAATGACCAGGAAAATTCCTTTGTGTTTAGCTGAGAAGTGGTTAACTAATGGAAAGAGAAGTCAAGATCTGGGATGTTGCCCTGCTTGGTGTTTCTTTCTCAATGTACTAAGCACAAGAGGAAAGATATCCTGTAGACCATCTTGACTGTAGACCATCATACGTTGCTATGTAAAGTTTCATATATCTTTTTTACCCTGTTGGCAACATGGGCAAAATATTGCGCAGCAATATTGTGTCATTATTACCTGGCATTTAGAATTGTGGATATAGAAATACAATATCCCACATTTAGAAACTGGAGATTTTTTTTTTTGAAGAATTGGAGGAGGCACTGCTGAAGGTGCCATCCCTCAAAGAGATAAGGGGGGGGTGGCATGTCGAAGCAGGGCCTTCTCGGCAGTTGCCCCCCAAATCTGGGATTCCCTGCTTATAGAGATCTGCCTGGTGCCAACACTTTTGACTTTTCGGCGCCAGGCAAAGACTTTCCTGTTTGGCCAGCATTTGAATTAGATTATTTGGTTGGACACACGAGCAGCAGGTTTTATAATTTAAAATTTGTACTGTATGTTGTTTTAACTATTTATTTATTTATTTATTATTGCATTTATATCCTGCCCATCTTCCGGATCGGAACTGTATTGTATTTTATAGTTTTAATAATTTTATTGTTTTTTTAGTTTTTAATACGTGTTGTATGCCGCCCGGAGACCTCTTGGTAGTGGGGTGGCTAAAACAATCTTGTGAATAAATGAATAAATCTTGTAAATAAATGTAAAACCTAACCAAGATTTGTAAATGTTGTAATAGAACAGAAACAAAGTTAGTACTGCCCAATACCAATACTGTATATAATAATTATGTGTTTCTTCCATGTAGCAAGGGTTTTATGTAACTAGACAGCAGTTCTATATTGCCAAATCCACATGGCATGCAGAAGTATATGATTCTTTGCCTGGCCTCTTGAATGAAATCACACACCAAGGAAATATTTTTGTTGAATATTTCTACTATTTCTTTTCCTTAAAAGCACCCAAAGTGGCTTACATCAATTAAAAGATAATATTGAAAAGCTAAAAGCAGTGTGTTCCCAAAAGAAAACCAAGCAATAGATTAAAAATGGTCAATAAAAACACATTTAAAAACAACAGAGCATAGCAATCTGTCAAAAAATCTGAAAAAATGTATTTCTTTATATTAGAATGCTTTGTGTATGTGTTCCTGC
>JAHTLZ010000379.1:38322059-38357845 GCA_023846285.1 Phrynocephalus versicolor | reverse complement strand
TATCTAGTTGTCTGATGTGCTCCCAAAAGCATCTGGTGGGGCCATTGTGAGATACTGGAAGGTGGACTAGATGGGCTCTTGGCCTGATCCAGGAAGGCTCTTCTTATGTTTTTATGTTCATGTCTCTAGCAACTGGCAGTTGCAGATTGCTAGAAATGATCCTTTCATTTGAAGCACTGAGAGAGAAGGTGTTCAGATCTAGAGATGGGCACGAATTGAAAAAAAATGACATTTCGGTTTTTTGTTTGTCATTGCAAGTCCATTTTGGTTTGTTTTCATTTTTCGTGAATTTTTTGAAAAAAATTGTTTTGTTTTTTCATTTTTCGTTTTTTGTTTTTACCCACTTTTTGTGCAACTTAAAGCATTTCCGTGCACGGAAGTCCCCCAACGCCCCAGATCAGAGGGAAAACACTAAAAAAAAATGATGCTGGCAGAGACACAGTATAGACTAGGTACACAGGGAGGCTGAAAAGGCAGCGCGGAGGCTGTAAGAGAAATCTCTTCTTTCTCTCCCCTAAGAGCCAGGCTGCAGCCAGCAGGAACACAGAGACACACACCTGCCTGGCTGGCCTAAAGTAATGAGTCGCAGAGACAGCAATCCAACCCTAACTCCCACCGCAGACTGCAAGGAGGATGGGGGCTGCCAAAGCTTTTTATGCCCTCTGTGGCTGCCACACCTACCCAGTCTGCAACCTGGGCATGCTATTGGTTGAAATTGTCCAATAATTTACATGATCCCATCACATGGCTTGCATCCATCTTGTGGCTGGAATCCATTTTCTGTCATCCTTCAAGGGAAAAGAAAAAATACATCGCGGTGCGAGAAAGACAAAAACAAACGTTTTAAGGACCGCAACCCCCTGGTAGGTAATAATTTCAAATTATTATCACTGTGTTTTTACAGATGTCCAGGGCGTTTTAATACCCAAGAAATCAATATTAGGCATATGGGAGCCATTTTGGGTCGATGTCCCCTAACTCCCCTTAAAGGAAAAAAAATACAGTGATCTGAGAAAAGACATAAATGCACGTTTTAAGAACCCCAACCCCCCTGGTAGGTATTATCAGGCAGAATAAATAATTATCACTGGGTTTTTATGGATATTCAGGATGTTTTTTAAAAACAGCTCATTTCATCGCACATGGCCATTAACGGAAATGAAATGTAACGGACCTAATTTTCATGGTTCTTTGCAGTTTGTTCCAATTTCATCACAATTTTTGTTATTTGTTTCATTACGTAATGAAATGAATAACGAATAATGGAACGAAACATTTTTTCATTTCGTACCCATCTCTACTCAGATCTCATTTCTGGAAATCTCTGAGTTGGTAATGACAATGTGTTCCTTGCATGGTAACATTTATTTATTTATTATTTTTATTTTGCATATTTTTAACAGAACTTTCTCCTTGGAAAAGGACCCAAGGAGGCTTACAGATCCCCTTTCCCTTTCCCAGCATAGGTCATCTACCAAGGCAACCAGTGCTGTCTCAGTCCCATAACTAGGCCTAAAGCCAGATTGAGTTGGATCGAGATATGCATGCATCTGGAAAAGCCGCAAATGAATTAGCTGCTGGAGTTGCATATACCCTAATCTACCCTTTGCATCTGTAACACATGGATCACAGGTATGGAAGATTCAGTTTTGGTGGCCAGATCTTTCATTGTCTACGATTCATGGCTATGATAAATAAAATTGTGTACTGCAGCAGAGTGGAGTTAATCTGAAGATTTTACAATTATTCAAGATTCATTAGTTTAATGTAACACACTGATAACATTAGCATACAAAGTGGGTATTCACAAAGTGGAGAATCCAATTAATGCATGAGGAATTGGTGGTGGTGGGGAGTTACTTTGTGAGTTTCAATCAGTGAAGTCTGATGCTTGGTTTGTAGCAGGAGAAATCCATGCATTGGAAAAAAGGTTCCAGGTGTATTTAGCTCTGTGTCAGGGGCATACAGACAGCAGCATCCTGAGTACTATTCTGCACTAAACTTAAAGTAGGGAAAGGGAATGTTCATAGGTAAGTATATGGGTTGGAATTCCAAATCCGACACTGCAAATGAAAGTAACAGTACAACATATTTTTAGATCTTAGAATCACTGTAGATGTATTCAGTCATATGTGCTTAGAGGTTCCTATGAATTGAATGTCTGCCTGCTTTGAAGTGGGTGTTGACATGCAATACCCACTTAGCCCCCATGCTTGCAGGTGTAACACATGAATAGAAATCTTTTCTAGAAAGGTCTGAGTATTTCCCCGAGTGGCTGCAGAGTAGTACCTAGGGATGGGCAACTTGTAAAAAATGACATGCGGTTTCGTCGTTTCGTAATGTTTTAAACCATTTCAAAATGAAACAAATGGCATACAGCGTACCATCCAGAAACAAAATGAAATGCTTTCAGTTTGGGAGGAACCAAACTGGGGAGCCACCACCAGATCTTGCTTCAGCAGCAAGATCTGCAAGCTGGTTCCCTGCTCGGTTATTGCCCACTGCTGTCTCTCATCTGGTTCGGACAGCTCAAGCTGTCAAAAACGCAGGTAGCTAGGGAGAACAGAGCAGCCAGGCAGCAGTAAAGTTACTACTGAGTGCTCCTTTCTCCCCTGCCACCCCCTTCTCCCAGGGGTGTGTTTCGGACAGGGAGTGCTGTGGGCAGTTTTGGCTGACCCCACTGCCCACAGCCCTCCCTGTCCAGAAAACCCCCCTGAGATGAGGGGGGAATATGAGTGAAGGAAGGAGGCAGTGGTAGATTCAAGCTTCATATTTTTTTTATCACTGCCTCATTCTTTCTGCCTATTGCACCCCCACCTCCCAGCTGAGAATTTTTGACAGGTTGGGCTATGGAGACGGGAGCTCCCGCCATACCCCGACCTGTCAAAAATCTCCAGCTTGGTGGCAGGGGAGGGGCAAAAGGCAGAAAGAATCAGTTTTTATGCCTGCTTCTTCCTGCCTTTTGCCCTCCCCCCACCTCCCATCTGGGGCTTTTTAACAGGTGGGGGTGGGGAGGCGGTGTCCCCCTCCCCACCCCTAGCCCTGACCTGTTAAATAGCCCCAGCTGTGAAGAAAGGTAGCAAGAGAGAATGGAGCAAGCAGGGGGATAATTCTAATGGAGCACTGCTTGCTCTGCTCTGTCTTGCCACCCGCGTCCCAGCTGGGTGTGACTGGTCAGAATGATTGGGAAGCTGCCACCACCCAGGTGGGTTTTTTTAATAGGTGGGGCTGTCCCCATTGGAAACAGTCCAACCTGTCAAAAAACCTCACTTGGTTGGTGACATCTTCTAAATTGCTTTGTTACTCATTTCATTTCATTACTAAAATTCAACAAAAGTTGTTTAGTAACGAAGTGAAATAAAACAGAATGAGTAACAAAACAAAATGAAACATTTATTTTCCATTTTGTGTCCATCTGTAGTAGTACCCCATCAAATTGTCAAACCAACGGCTGATGTCATGACAAAATGTGCTTGAACCACTACAGTTGTGCAGTGTAAATACAGTCTTAGCACAGTGTCAAAAGCATCAAAAATTCAAACTATTAATTTAAAATGCCCAGACAGACTGAACGTTTTGACCTAGTGGATAAATGATTGGAAGGCAGGTGCACATCACATCTCTTTGCGAATTGGATGAAAACAGAAAAGACTTCCCCCTGAAATATCACATCAAGAGGGGAAGTTATTTTTCATTGACTTCATTTGCAGATCTTAAGACAAGACTATATAAAGAGAGTTTTCCTTCAATATTTGCTCTACCTTCATAGAAACAGTTTAGAATCATGTTCTAGTAACATTTTGAGGCTAACATGATCAAGCTATAAAAGACTATAGTCAAGTAATAAATGGTGGAACAAGAACTACAATAGGACCCCCATATCTGTGGGGGATTGGTTCTGGGACCCCTGTGGATACCGAAATCCATGGATAAGAGCTAGCGCTCTTATCCGGGTTGGCAGTGTTGATGAGGAGGGGAAGTGCAAGGAGATGGCAGCCCTTACCTCCAGGCCAGGAGTCTCCTCTGCAGGGAGGAGGGAACCTCCTCAGCAGTGGTAGTGGGGTGGTGGCTGAAGAGGTGCCCACACTATGCTGCTCGCCCAGAACATTGGGGGTGGCGGCAGAAGAGGCACCCATGCCATGCCATTCATCCAGAACATTAGTACTGGTAACAGAAGAGGTGCCCACATGACCTGCAGATGTCTGCAGATAGTGCAGGTACATCTGCTGTAGTCCCGATGTTCCAGACGAGAGGCGCAGCATCGGTGCCTTTTCTCCCACCGTCCCCAGTGTTCAGGGTGAGCAGCACAGGTGCCTCTTTTGCCAGGTACCTCTAAAGTGGGCTGGTCACTTTAAGGACCCCCATGGCCAACCAGTCTTTGAACTTCCTGCTTGGAGTCCAGGCACTGGACCAGAAGTTTGAGCATGAAGCTCTAAACTTCTGATCCACCAGGGGCCCAAGCAGGAAGTTCAAAGGCTGGCTGGCCAGGCAGGTCCTCCTGCCCTCCGGAGGGTCCCTGGCTGGCCTGCGGTGGCAGCGAGCAGGAGAGCGGATGGTATCAACAAAAGTAAGTTTTATTTTTATTTTTTTCCCCTCCTTGCCACCCCCCTGCCCTCACTGATCACCAACTGCAGATAACTGAATTTGTAGTTAGTGATTCAGCAGATAAGGGGGTTGTACTGTATCACTCTGCAGTCACTTGAAAACAATGCAATAATGACTAGAAGCCAACATGGATGTGTCAAGAACAAATCCTTCCAGACTAATCTTAGCTCATTTTTATTAGGTAGCCTTGCTTGTAGATGGTGGGAATGCTTTAGATGTAATATATCTTGACAAAGTGCCCTGTGACTGCCTAGCTGACTAGGTGTGGACTAGATAAAACAACTATCTGGTGGATACATACACGGTTACAGAATCATACTCAGATTTCTTATCAATGACTCTTTTTCAAGCTGGGAGGAAGTAAGAAATAGGGTACTACATGTCTCAGTCCTGGGACCAATGCTCTTCATCATTTCTATTAACGACTTGCATGAGGGAATGCAAGGAATACTTAACACATTTGCAGATGACACAGTATTGGCTGGAAGGCAGCAACAAGATTCAGAAAGATCTTGAGATCCTTGAGGTCTGGTCTGAAAACAACAGAATGAAATTTAACAGGGAAACGTGCAAAGTTCTATACCTAGGGGGGAAATGCACATTTACAAGCTCAGTAATACTATGAATAAGGAAGATATTGAAATTGTTGTTAATCATATGCTGAATAAGAGCCAACAAGGTGATGTTGCTGCAAAAAAAAAGTAATTGCTATTTTAGGCTGCATTAAGAGATGTATAATTTTGAAAGCCTGGAAAGCGCCAGTGCTCTCCATTTAGCCCTGGCATCATCGTGTTGTCACCATCATACTGTGTCACTGTGTTCAAGTAACAGGAAGCCATCGTTCAGTTGAATATCATAAAAAAACGTCCTCACTTTTAGAGTAAAAAAGAGGTTTGTAGCCATGCAACCATTAAAACAAAAGCAAAACTAAAACTATGGGTGATATCTTCATAGGCTGCTAGAAGAAAAATAAAAAAAGTTGCTGAGCTTTTGGGAGCAAGCTCCCTTTTTTGAAGCAGGCATAGAAGTCACCTATAGTCTAACTGTTAGAGCAATCTAAAAATGGAACCAGTTACCACTAGAGGTAGTGAACACTCCAATGCTGGAGGCATTCAAGGGGAAAAAAATAGACCACTGTTTCTCAGATGTACTTTGCATGCTAGTCGTGTCTTAACTCAAGGGGCAGTGATCATCTCCATATTCAAGCCAAAGAGCCAGTGTTGTGCAAGGCCATGACCATGTGGCCGGCATGGCTGCAAGGAAACACTGTTTTACCTTCCCATTTTTAACAGTGGTACCTATTTATTCACTTGTATTTACATGCTTTCAAACTGCTAGGTTGGCAGAAGCTGGGGTTAACAGCGGGAGCTCACTCTGCTGTGTGGCACCCGGGATTTGAACCGCTGAGCTGCCAACTTTGAAGCCAACAGTTTTTCAGTATTCTAGCCCGCTGAGCCACCACGCCCCTTACTTTGAATTGGATCCCTGCATTAAGCAGGGAATTGGACTCAGTGGCCTAATAGGTCCGTTCCAACTACATTATTCCATGATTCTATGCATTTGAAGGTATTATAAGATTTATTTTGTTGTTTTGCCTCTGATAGGAACCTTTGCCTCTGCTTCCTCTGATTATCCCCAACCAAATGCTGCTAAGATTGACCCGTGCATTGCTCTGCAATCCACAAATATGCACTGGTTTATCAAATGAATGGAGAGAGTGTACTGCTTCCTCCCCATATGTATGTTTGTATTTAAAATGGCTTTTTTTTTACCTTTTCATGGGCCCAGTTTTCTTTTAAATAATGTAGCCATTACATACAGCATACATTCTTAACAATAAAACCTTTCAGGCTCATGGAGGAAGTAAGACACTCCAGGGTGCATGGCTATTGTAAAATAACTGTATTTCTTTGGTACTAACAAAGTCACACTTGAACTTTGGCCTTCTGCCTCACTACTTACCTTCAGCCATGGGGTCATCTCACAGCAGCCACCTGCCCTGCAATGTTCTTTACACAACATATCAATTGCCCAGGCAAAGCAAAAAGCATACATTTAAGAGACTAGCTTGTCATATTGTTCCCATATGTGAGTTTCTTGCAATGAGAAATTCAGTTGTCACTGCTGGAGGGGTACCTTTCCCCTTTAACCTTTCTTACCCCAGTCCTGTGAAGTTCCTTCTGATGTGCAAAAGCCGACTCATATCAATGCAACTTATGCGAAGGGCTCTGTTTCACTGAGCCCACCCTGAAGTGCCCAATTTACATGGGAAGAGAAGTGCGTTCTCAAATATGTTTCCCCCCTCTCTCTGCATATTTTAAGATACCTCTACAAGAAAAGGGATTTTGGGTGCTCTTTGGATATCAGCTTAAAACAACCACAACGAGGACAACATTGCATAGAAGAAAGGTGAATGATCTGACAGGAAAGTTTTATTGAAAACATTTACTTCAGGAATAATCCTTAAGTTTCTAAATATTTTAAGCAATATATAATACTATTACTACTCACTAGGTAATATTGCCACTAATTAATGTTATGTCCTCTGCTACCGTGACTACACTGCTGTTGTTAACTGCCTTGATTTCATCTCAGTAGTGTTGAGAAATTATAATCACCCCATAGAACTGGATGGATGATTTGGTTCAGCATAATACCAAATGATACACCAGTTCTTAAGTAACTGTTAGGTGTATATTAGGTTTATGTACTCTCTCTTCCACCTTCTGTACGATTCCCTTGTGAGCTTTTCCTGGCTGGTGGAAAAAGATAGTTTGCTGTGACATCTGAATATAGATTTTTTCCCTTGTGTATAATGTTTGTCAAAGCACTGCAGGCCATTGTTTGCTGGTTCAAATGGCAGTTTAGTTTGCAACAAACCATGAAGTGACAAATATGTGCATACAAGCAATATGAAGGAGTGTGAATTCAAGACTAATTTGAGGCTCATACCCCAAATGCCATCCAAGATTGGCCATTAAGACTTGAACTGAACTTATGGTATTGGACTCGAGCATCATTGCGACTTCATTTTTTGTTTTTGAATATCTCATGACTTGTGCTATTGGCAGTCAATTCCATTTCCGACTGCTGTACATCATCACTTTATCTCTATCTTCATTCCCTTTAATATGTTGCAGCTCTATGTCTTGCATTGATTTCTGTCCAGATGGCCTACCCATCTCTCCAATGGCCCAGTTGCTTTGATGGCATTCCAGCTGACAATAACAAATGGAAGTCATGGACAGCTTGATCAGATCCTGTCTTTCGTAGCTGGTACTGTGCTCAGTCAAAACAACTAATGACAGTAGTTTCCTGAAAAGGCCAATATATTGGAGCTGGAGAAGGAATTCCTTTTGTTACAGTTCCTAGTCAGTGTAACATTGATAGTTTTGGGATTGTTCCATGTATCACATGTCAACCAGATACTTTCGGGAAGTTCATATAAAGGCAATGTCTTTCAGTGTGGCTTTCTAGCAATAGTTATTGGGTTGCATAATGCCTCTGAACATGGATACCCCAGACCTATAGCCATTGATAATCTCATCAAGCATGGATTGGCCTAATCCTTCTCTGTTTTCTGGAGGTTTTGCCAGATATTTTAAAAGAAGGAAGTTCATGAAAAATGCCTCTCTGGAGTCCTTCCAGCCTTGTGGCATACATAATACTAATCCTATAGAAAAAGAACCACCAAGAAACATCACATTGCAACTGCCTTAGACATTGTAAGATATATAGAGATATTCAGGGAGCATTTAATCAGATGTACTGCATATACCTATGTTAATCATTCCTCAGCTCCATTATATTACTATAAATTATTGTAACTCTGCAGTGGAAGAAATTTGTTTGGAGTGAAAAATCATTGGAGGTCTAGGCTTTTCACCTGATGTATTTGGAAGAAACAGGCACTGTAATTTTCAATGTTGAATTCATTAATTAACAATGAAAGAAATGAACATAGGCACTGGAAATCCCTCCTGCATGACTCCTACTGGAATGAAGACAAGCTTCCCCCAAGAATGGGACTTCATTGTGGGTTTGACATTAAGGCAGGACTGCTAGTCATCAGTACTATCAAGAGAGTATGTTAAAAGCAATTGAACAGACCAAACCATTCAATATGTCTGAGCAGAGCTTTTGGTTACTGAGGATTATGTACTGGAACAGGGTCGGAGACCCCCAAATTGCTCCTCCACTTCATATCATGTTCATTTCAGTATAGTACAGTTATTGTCCAACAAATGCTTTTATGGCCAGGTTTGTATTTATTGCCACAACAGATCAGGCCACTAAGAGTCTTAGGGGACACCCCAAGTTCAATCAAGCAGAGGCAAATGGCTTTCTTTCTTACTTTCGTATTAGTAATAATATATGAGAAAGAATATTTCACTGTACTATGGCTGATGTTTATTCTGCTTAGCCCACTGCCTGTTTAATAATGTATGGAATGTGGACACAATAGGTTAAAAATACATTTTAAAGCATACCTTGCAATGTATGTAACAGCTCAATGGTCTTTTCTGAACAGATCCTTAACAGCAGTATCCTAAGTGCAGTAATTTCATAAAAGAGCTCATGGAGTACAATGAACTTTTGTATTTATTTGTACTTCTTTTACCACTGAAGTATATAACTGCAGCAAGCCCTATCACAGCTGGGGAACTGATATCCACTCAAGAAGAGGTCCTTGCATGCATACTCTGCTAAGAAACCACAATGGACACACTCTGTGCCTATGGCTTGCTTTTCTAATCCAACACCAGGAGCTGCCAGCATAGACAGTGATACCATCATGGCCAATTTCCACGGCCAGGTTCAGGAAAATAAGCAAGAAGCCGGTCCAAATACAGCAGGGCTAAGTTACTACCTAAATTCCCAGTTTCTTCTATCTTGTTGTAGACAGCTGGGGGAGATAGTGTTTCTTTCTGAAGATCTTTTCCCATTAACACCCTCCTTCTTTGTTCTGGAGAAGTGACTGTAATGAATGAAATAATTTCTAATTGATCAAAGGCCAGAAAGTAGGTATATTTGGTCACCATCCAGCCATGTGTACTTACCACATCCCATCCCCTTGGTTTCCACTTATATCATCCTCCTACACATTGAAGGCAATAGCGCTCTCTTCTAGAAGGAGGGGTTTGTTAATTATACAGAAGTAACTGACCCACCCCCCATGCCTTAGATCATCCTCTCTTTCCAGTTGTGAAAAACAGATCCAGAATATAACCTGCCATATACTTTGGGCTGCTAGTTTATTTACAAAATAAATTGCAATCATCCTGTTGACTTCATGGTGGCCAGAAAGTTCAGAGCACCTCTCCCTGAATGATGACGTGCGGCAGAACCATAACTCTCTGGAGCTCTGGAGTTGTAACTTCTCAGCCACCTCCATAGCTTGATCGGGGAGCCATGTACAATTGATAAAGCTGAAAATGAATGTGTCTGTTACTCATGTTCAGCAGGTGCCTTTTAGAAACTATGAAGAGGAGTGTTGAAGTGGCTCCTCTTTGCATGCCCAAAAGTTACATAGAAAGTTCATAGTTCATAGAAAGGAAAAGCCTTCTACAATATATCCTGTTAATTCTCTGTCCCAGTTAATTCTCTGTCCCAGTGACTGCAACATGCTGGAGCCACAACAGTATCACATAACAAACAAGGATGCCTTGCCCTCCAATCCTGTTGTATTAAAATTAGCACACACTGATTTGTCTACTGATTTAAACTACTGAATATGTGCTTTCTTGAGTGGGAGGATCATGTGCTTACATGGTTAAGATGATGATGTTCCTGATCAGTTTTGCTCCTCTCATTCACTTTAGCATATTGTTTAGAAAAATGTAAGAGGCATGCCATATAAATTTATAGGAGCAGCTAATTCTTATTTCATACATTTGTTAATATTCTCGTCAAAGGATTTTGTTGTTTCCATTGTACGTTTCTCCCTGTTGGCATCCTTAGAATATTTTGGATTCAGTATGAATTCGGTAGTTTTCATATGTTCAGTTTGGCAATATAAATTCTAAATGGATTTCAGGTTTCTGCTCTGGGATTAAGAGAACAGTGAACATATTGTTTCTCTTAGGCTACATTTGCCAGCCATTTATGTTCATTTAAAGCAGAAGCCATGTTGATTTTATATTTCTTTTTCCTTCCCCACACATACATTTATTTAAAAAAACATGTTGATTTTGGAACTGCTGTAGTGCAATGCAACTGTTTCCAAAATTATTACCAAGAAAAATAAGCTGTGTAGCAACGTTGAATTTTTATGTGCTGCAAAATTAATAAATATCTCTGACAGTGGGTCAACAATACCAGCAAAATTACATCAAATTCACTTTGTAAGATAGATTGTATGAATGGTTTCCAGTCTCTTTCTCATCAGTCTCGTTTATATTTTTAGACAGTCTTTATGTGAATACAATGACTCCAATATCAAACATTTTAAATGATCCTTGAAATATCAGTCACTTGACTTTGATGTCACACACAATTAAATTCAAGCTATCTTCTCTCAGTTAATAACAGCAATCGCACCAAGTCTGGTGCCTAATTAATACAAGCCATTTGTCACATAGAGGTGACACATGTATATCAGAAAGCTTGAAATATTGTTTTGTGCTAAATTAGATCTAGCCAGCTTGGCAAAACAGAATCTGCCTTCTGTACTACTGGCTTTAAACATTTCAAGAGGCCCAAGAGTTTAGATTTCTCAAGCTGGGACTCAACAGTGCATAGAAGGTGCTACTGATGTGGCAGGTCCCTTTAGGCTGCTCAACAGTGAGTTATTTAGAAAGAACTGCAGCTAGAACTGAAGGGTTCACACTTGATCATTCATTTAGGTGATCGACAGAATTAGTAATAGACTGCCTATGGTAATTTGCTTAACCTGCACTTTTTAAGCTATGTGACAGAATACACAATCATATATTTTCTTACTGATGAACAAGCATATTTGGGCTGCTGCTTCTTTGTTAGAAACAATTTTTTTTTTTACAAAAACTGTCTTCCAGTCATGATTTCTGTGGCCATGGAAATGGGTTTGCCAGCTGTTACCTTAATTATATATATGTTAGTTTGCTTAGCCAATTATATGAAGAAAAGTAAGTTTTATAGTGCTTTGTTTTCAGTGAGTATCTATAAATAGAACATCTGTACACTTTGATGGGCATGGTAGGTACAGAAGATAGAGTAAACACTATAGCTCTCTCCAGATATATAACATTGACCAGGGTGTCAAAATATCATGCAAAGCATGAGATATTTTACCAATTTCTTATGGACCTAGAAAACTGATTAGAAAGGGATGAATATTCTATTTAGTATTAACACAATATCCCATTCAAATGTAAGAGTCATTGTCATCTCTGCCTGGCCTAGTACTATTCAGATGATGTGGACTACATTTCTCAATAGCTTGGTCAGTGGTAAAACACTGTTGGAACTATTGTTCAAGATACCTGGCTGGAAGACTGGGTTCTGTGCAGAGCATAGATGCAATGTGGACTATCTGCTCACTAGAACAACCTGGGAGCTGTAGAACCAAAAGTAACTTCTGTAAACTCTAAATATTTTTCACAAGCTTGTAAAAAACAAAATGTGAAAGGCATAATGGAAAAAGAGGTGGCTTATTCCACCACAAGAGGATTAAATCTCTACTGGAAGCAGTTTGATATTTTTGTTGTACAGACAATTTTCTTTAAACATGGGGAGACCTAAATGTGGTTCTTTGAAACATGTGAGATAGTCAGATGCACCTCTTGTTGCATCTTTGGCATATTTGTCTGTGTCCATATCCCTCACTGCTACTTCTCTCTTTTAGTGCATAAGCAAAGATACAACATCATGTGCATGGGTATTATAGAGCAACCCATGAAGGCAGAGGTCTAGCTAGGGTTTTCAGCACTCAGGGACAAAGTCAGTTTTTGTCCCCCCTAAGGCGCTATGGAGCCCTCCGTGCCAGCACTGGCAGGTCGCCCACACCATGCCTTCCTGCAGCTCCTGGAAGGGGAGCCATTTGGCTCCCAATTTGGAGCCCCCAGATGCTGCACCAAGGGACAGATGTCCCTCCTTGCCCCTCCTTAGCTACACCACTGAATGAAAGGTCATCTTAAAATGAAAATTCTTTATCAACATTCCAAAATTCCTATTGGATGGAGTTCCCACTGGAAGAGGTTTCATGAATGTAGGCATTACTCTGATGAGCCTCCATCTGTATCTCTGTTGTTAGCATGTGCCATTTTTGAGAGAAAGAGTGAGAGAAATGCAGGTAAAGGCCAATTTCTGAATAAAGGCAGAGTTGTGGTGTGAGAAATTGATGCAATAATTTTCTGTATTTGAAATTCATAAAATGAGCAGTGGTTGACAGTCCCTTTTGGAGCAAGGAGCTTCTTTAAAGCGAAACAGAATGTGCTGCTTATATACCTCCCTATAGTACTCAAAGCATTCTCTGGGCAGTTTACAATTAAATTATGCAGACTATATTATTCCCCTCCCTATGAGCAGGGTACTAAATTTACTGACCTTAGAAGGATGGAAGACTGAGTCAACCTTGAGCTGGCTACCTGAGCCCACTGGGATTGATTTCAGGTGATGAGCAAAGATTTGAATACAGTACTGTAGTTTAACCCATGTGCCATGAAATGTCTTTAGAGGTATGAAGCTGTAATATAAACACTTCTCAACGAACTGCACAGTTATGCTTCGGCCAACTATTAAAAGGTGGGCTCCTCTCTTTAGGCCTCACTATAGGCAACAAACTTTGCATACACAAAGTCCAAAAATTATAATGCCTTTAAAGGAACCTTGGATTTACATGACTTTTATATTACTTTGAAACTCCAACAGTCATCCTTAAAAACAAATTATAAAAGTTCATATTGTTTATATGTCTATTTCTTTAATTGTTTACATTGCCTGAAGCTTGAACTTGGGGTCTTGTTCACACCGAGAAGGTCTTTTAACAACCAAATGGAGAAACAGATGCACCATTCATCCGTGGTCCCCTTATATTTCAGTGGGATTTTAGAAATGGCAAGAAAACAGACCTGCTTACATGTCCACAGCTTAGCTGCAACACGGGGGAAACATTTCACAATGACATATTTCAACCATAGAAAAAAAAATTATACACAAGGCAAATGATGCTTTTGAAGCATGAGATGGCTCATCAAATTAGATGTCCAAGTCGCCTGATCTTGTACAGAAGTAGTTCAATTCATCAGTATGATAAAATGAGTAATCTAATACTTTTACTTTTGGTGGGGTTTTCTCAGGATAAATAAATATGGTTTAAACAATCCTATGGGACATGTTGAAACAAATGCTATGGGATGTGTTGAAACATTATGGAGCCATCAAGTAGCACGCCAGAACCTTATGGAATACGTTACTTGACAACAACTTGTAAGAAAATGTGAAAAAATATATATTTTGCATTATCATATGTTATATGTTGCTTTCAGGCTTAACGGCATATATATTTTGGTGAAAGCATGTGCTTTGTCACAGAAGCATATCTAATGCAGCACATATTGTAATGATAATATCCTTGGCATCTTGAATCTAAATCAGATTACAGCATCTTACTGATGCTATGTGAGGGTCAGCAGAAGGGTTTGGGACTTGTCCTAAGGGGAGCAAAAATTATCTATGTTTAAAGCAAAAGTGAAGTCTTTCTTCTCTACCCCTCCCCCTCTTTGTCCATATTTGCCAGTGCAGTGAGAGCTCCCCCTCCTGTTTCAATCCATTCTGTTTGAGGATGATATGTTATATGTGCATTGCTAAGGGTATACCAAAAGTATAGCTGTATATTGTAGATGGCAGTAAAATCAGTCCACGCCAGTTGTATGGGTCTTAATACTGAATTAGAGTATTTCCTGTACATGCAAATGCTCTGATCAATGCCATATTAATTCATCATATTGTGCATTTCATATAGACATACATGAAGCCGGGCATTTATTTTTCAAACTGGCAGGATTTTGAAAAAGAATGGGTAAATGCAACTCTGTCTTCCACAAACTCTGTGTAAGATGCTGCATGTGACTAGTAATAAGAAATGCATTAAATTATATAGGTGTAATAAATTAATTAAGGCTATTCAGTCAATTATAGCTGGTTTATTTTTTATTTTGTTGTGATTGATCATCTGGATTTTAACCAATAGATTCATCCATGGGTGACAAATACACATTCACTGAAATTCAGTTTATGTGATGGACATGTAAAAGAAGCTTCAGAAAAATATGCTTTATCATGAACAAAAGTGATTAATTTCATTGGGGTAGCACATCAGAACTAAAAGGAACAGCTTTGTTTTTCCTTGAGTCTTAGCTTAATTGTTAAACAAGAATGGTGTCATTCATTAATTTACTTAATCAAAACTTGCTCTACTAAATTCGATATATGATGAGATTAGGTAGCTCTAAAAGTATTATGATTATCCTTTAGATTTCACAAGGATCAGTACTGGATTGTGGAACAAGAGTTTTAAAACTTTTTTTAAAACACGTGCTTCAGCCATTCCATTTGCATATTACTTATGTTAAAGCTCAGGGGGAAAACCACACACATTAGAAACACATTTCTTCTATGTAATTTATTAATATTGTTTGAAAGTAATTTTAACAGTTGTTTTTAAATTGACAAATGACAATGATGTTAATACACAAAGCATAATTTCAGTGTAATAGTATGCTTTTACATTATTGCAGTCTGTTATTTTTGGTAGGAACTATGGGTAGGTTTTTGTGGACATTTAAATAATTTAATTGATTTTGTTTTAAAACTAAAACTAACTTGCTACTAGAGAGTAATGCAGCCAATCCACTTTTATAATTTCACAAAAGATTAATATGAATAAATTAAAATCCAAATTAATGTCATTGTTAACAATTAACAATTTGGGTTGGAGGAGTAGGAATAGAAGCCCATACGTTACGGGATCTTCTGTCTCTTGTTCATTCTGCCAGCATCTATTCAGTGTTTCTGCTTAATTTCATGTTGCCATTGCCTGCCCTACAGACTTTCAGCAAAGCACAAGAAATCACAGAAATATTGTGCAATGGGTCTCTCTCCCACCTTACAATGCAAATTGTCACATGAGACCCTCTGTCGATCTGCTAAAGATTTCTTGAACTGCCTGAGAAATTTTGACGGTGACTAAATATTTGTTCATTGAGAGAAATGAGTTTGTTTTCATTTTAAGTTTGGTCTCTGCAATATTTCGAGCGTTGGAAGTTCATATGAATGACAACATTGTTTAGATGTGGCTAGACTGATATGAAAATACATAGAAGAAGCAAAAGAGTGTAGACCGGCTCTGAGGTGTTTGTTTCCCCCCAGCATGCCCGTATAAGACCCTATACAGAATGACCCCCCTTCAGTTTAAAGCTCACCCATGTTCGTCTGTCTCTGTATTTAGCTTTAAAACAGAAAATATGAGTAAGGAAATACAGGTAGTAAGGGAATCATGTTTTCCAAAAGAGATTGACGGATATTTCCAGTTTCCTTCTCTCTGTTTCTCCATGATGAATGCAGCATTAAGACAACTATATTTATATATATACTAAATGGACGTCTCCAGTGTAGCACATCAGCTTCTCACTGAAACAAAATGACCTCCAGGTCTCAGCCACTCTGGCTATTCTATAACTCAAATGTAGGGTTTCTGAGATGACATGTGCATTGTGTTGCTTTTGTTGAAATGAATGTGAGCTCTACGCAATACCTTAACTGTTAATAATCGGTGAACCTTTTCTGTGTTTTGTTCTTCTGCAGGAGTTTCTGTTTTCTTTCATAAATACTATTTTCATTTAGAAAGCAAGCAAGTGGCTGGAATGTTAAAAATATGGTGTGATTCTTGAAGCAGATTGCACATATAATTTTACTTCTGTTAGCATTTGTTTCCACCCACCCGCCTGAATTTATAGCATCTGGAAGCCACAATGCATTGTTTAGCTTTTAAAATTAAGATGCTATAATATCTGCTATGCTTTTGCATTTTATGAATATTTTATTGTGTGATGAACAAGGATGATCACACAAGCTTGTAAATGAGCAATATTTCATGTAAATGGTTTGTAAGGCAAACCCAATGGAGAGGCATCTTATTTTCAGAGGTGGCCTGGTGGGCATTGGAAGGGTGACATGTTAAGTAAATAAATGTGCCATCCTAACACTTTAAGCATCACAGGGACCCTGTAGAGTTTGGATTCACTCAAAGACACTTTACCCTGCAAATCACTTTCTATGTAATCCACAAAACGGTTGGTGCATATGACAAGCTTTTTAAATGTCCCAGAGCACTATCCATGTGCATCTGTAGCAGCATAATCTCTCTCTCTCTCTCTCTCTCTCTCTCTCTCTCTCTCTCTCTCTCTCTCTCTCTCTCTCTCTCTCACACACACACACACACACACACACACACACACACACACCTACCTCTGAATAGGAATCCTAGATGGCTTATATTATGATTAAAAACAGACAACAACAACAACAACAACAACAACAACAACAACAACAACAACAACTTTATTTTTATGCCACCTTTCTCCCCAAAGGGACCCAACAGATATGGCTAAAACAGATGAACAATATTATAATGGTAATATTTAATTAAACATACAAGGCATTTTTTCAAAATGTATTAAAATGAATTAAAACTATTTAAGAGCACATCTCTATACTCTGCGAACTATGGGCAAGAAGCCACCATTAGGACAGAATATGGAGAAATAGAATGGTTTCAGCTGGCAAAGGTGTCAGACAAGGGTTTATATCCTTATCTATTCAATCTGTATGGAGGACATATAATACATAGATTCATTCTAAATGAAATCATCCCTGAACTTTGGCTGGAATTAGATTGATTGGTTGGTTGATTGGTTTGTTGGTTGGTTGCACTCATTTTCCACCTTTCTCCCAATGGTAGGGCTCCAGGAAGCTCATGAATCATGAAAGGAACAAGAATGAAAAACAACATATGAACATGAATTTAAAATCATTTAAACAAGGAATCCTTTAAATCATGATATGAAAGATTAAAAATTTAAAACATATAAAACACATTTAAAATGTGTTTGGAGGGTTATTAATAATTATGTTAGAATTAGATATTAAACCCCCAAAGTCTGTTGGAATAAAAATGTTTTTACTTGTTGCCGAAGGAGGGGTCCAGCCCGGCCTCCCAGGGGAGTCTCATGGGGAAGCTAAAAGGATTTGCCTGAGGCTATCATACGTTGGACCTGTTGAGAAGAAAAGACTCACTAGCAAAGAAGGTAATGCTAGGAAAAGCTGGATGCAGTAGTCCCATCTCCACTGCCCATCCAACTGTTAAAAGCTTGCTTAAAGAGCCTGCAGGTGGAAGGACACCAGGGAGATGATTTAGCATGGCTTCGTTTGGAAGTTGTCAGTTTGATTCCCCTTGTCAAGGAGTCACAGGTCCAATGTGTCTACAGGATCCCCTTCCTATGGTGGGCCATAAGATCCCCAGTTCTAAGAACAGACACAGAAAGGATCATTTCTTGAATACAGATTGGATGTGCCTGTGAGGATAGCAGAAGAGCAAGAAACCTGGGAGATTTGCATGAGAAGATGCAGACCTTCAGAATGCCTATTCCTTTACCATAACCATACCCTGGATTGATCCTGAAGGCGAACCTATATCAAAGGAAACTCTGATGACAAGAAATGTCTGTTCTTAACTACAATTCCCTAACTTTTACCATAAATCCTCTTTCTATTTCTTGTTTTTATGGTGGTGGTGATGATTGCAATGTAATCTTGTTCTCATGCTGGTCTCCAGTCTCATAACAAGCATAAACTGAAACTCTATAAATATTTACAGTGGAAGAGTCGATAAAAAGTATAGCAGAAAGAGCAATCCTGTTTGATTTTAAGTATGCCTAGGTACAGAAACCTGGGCAGATGACAGCACACAGTGATATATGTTACCCCATTGATCATGTTGGTTGATTTGCATGGACTATCTGGTGAAGCAGATTTGTTTTCCTTCCCTATTGTTCCATGTGCATCCCCCAAGCTGTACATCTGGAGGAACAGGGGCCATCCTAAAGAGAAGTGTGCTCTTTTTGGCCAAAGGTGTATATTCACTGCTGTGTAGAGGAGCAGAATGGAATAGAGGAGGAAAACAAACCATGATTTTCCCAGTGTGACCTTTGTTTGTCCTCTTTAGCCCCTTCAGTGAAGATGCATATGGTAGCAGGATCATGGTGGAGAACTATGCCTAAGAACACTCACTTTAATGTATTTTCAAAGACTTTCACAGCTTTGATCTGATAGTTGTGAGTGTTTTGGGTTGTTTGGCTGTGTTCTGGAAGTTTTTCTTCCTGACATTTTGCCAGACTCTGTGGCTGGCATCTTCAGAATGCAAGGAGCTCAGGGAACAAGGAGTTTCTCTCTGTGCTCTGGGGTATAAAGTAAGTGAGACTGGAGTTCTTAAAATTGTGGGAAAGAGGAAGCCTGTCCTATGCAGAACAATATTGTGAAGATAGAGGGATTAAGAAGTTTCAACATAATCAGGGGTAGCAACAATCCTAATATGTAGTTGATGGGTGTTGTTAGTTGTTCTATTGTGTGAACTGATCACTGTTGCTTCTGGCTGGATGGGAATCATTGAGGTTTGACCTTTTTGCACTCTGCAGCCTTTAGTACAGGTAGCCAGGCTTTGTTGATTTTTAGACTTGCTTCTTTTTTGTTAAAACTGGTATGTTTGTGGATTTCAACGGTTTCCCTGTGCAGTCTGACATAGTGATTGGCAGTGTTGTCCAGTACCTCGGTGTCCTGGAAGAGGATTTCATGTCCAGTTTGTTTCAGGGTGTGTTCAGCTACTGCTGATTTTTCAGGTTGTTTTAGCTTGCAGTGGCTTTCATGTTCTTTGATTCTGGTCTGGTGCTGCACTTTGTGGTCCCAATATATACCTGTCCACAACTACCAGGTATCCGGTATACCCCTGCAGTGGTGAGTGGGTTCCTTTTGTCCTTTGCTGGTTGTAGGATCTGTTGTATTTTTGTAGTGGGTCAAAATACTGTTTATATAGTGTGGTTCCCCCCCCCCCAACACTTTGTCCATGTGGTCCATGCCTCCTTTTATGTATGGCAGAAATACTTTGTTGGAGGCTGCTTTTCTTCTTCAGTTTGGTGGGTTTTTGTTGTTGTTGTTTGATGGCTCTTTTGAATTCATTCTGGAACAGCCATTTGCCTGTAGGGCCCAATTCAGGTGGCTGAGTTCAGTGTTGTGGAATTCAGCTTTATAGTTTCAGTTTGCATGGTCAACAAGTGCCTTGATTATTCCTCTTTTTTGTCATGGTTGGTGGTTGGAATTTTTATGTATGTAACAATCTCTGTGTGTGAGTTTTCTGTAAACCTTGTGTCCTAATTGGAGGTCCAGTTTGTGTATGACCGTGACATGTAAGAATGGGAGTTTCCCCTCTGTTTCTTTTTCCATGATGTATTGTATATTTGGGTGTCAGGTAGTTTAGAAATTCATCCAGTTTATTATCACTGTGGCTCCAAATTACAAATGTATCATCTACATACCTGAACCAGACTATGGTTGCAAAGGGTGCCACATCCATGTTTTTCAAAATGTTCCATGTAAAAGTTTGCTATTTACTGGGCTGAGGGGGTTCCCCATGCAAACTCCATCTGTCTGTTCACTTTATTCTCTGCATGCAATGCTCAATAGCTGAGGGCCTTATTTTGGCCTGCATTGAAGGTGGAAAGTTAGGGAACCTTTTCAAAAAAATCTACAAATATTAGCCAAGAAAGAACATGCCTAGCCTTCTTAATGTAGGAAGTAAAAGAAATTGCCATAAGTATGGAAAGGCAATAATTTGACATGACAGTGATTCAAGTTTTATTGCCATGTGGAAAGCATGCCCTAGCAATATGAAGCACCAGTTATTTAAGTATCAATAACATTCACCAAAATTCAATTGCTTTATGTAAATTTTACATTTAATCAATAGGGATTTGATGGATCAAATTCCCTATAAGTTCCATTAGTTCAGGTACGCCTACTCCAACAGTGATGTACTTTAGCATAATAACTCTGCTGAAGTAGGCTCATTTGAACTGATGAAACTAGGGATGGGCACCTTATGAAAAATGGCACACTGTTTCATCATTTTGTAAGGTTTTAAAATGTTACAAAACAAAACAAAATGCAGACAGCATGTTGTCCAAGCCAAAAATGAAATGTTTTCAGTTTGGTTCCTCTTAACCAAGAAACCACCACTAGATCTCCCTTAAGGCAAGATGCCACGATCGGGAGGCTGTTTCCTGGTTCTTGCCACCGCCTCCCAGCTGATTTTGACAGCTCAAGTTGTCAAAAAAGAAAGAAAGAAAGAAAGAAAGAAAGAAAGAAAGAAAGAAAGAAAGGAAAGAAAAAAAGAAAGAAAAAAAAAAAAAACCAGCTGGGAGGCAGTGGGGAATCCCACAGCAGGGGGCTGAGAGGGCAGTGCTGACATCAGCACTACCCTATCAGCCACCTGCTGGGGGTTTCCCTTACTGGACAGACTCCTGCAGTAAGGGAATCCCATGGGCCATTTTAAACAGGTTCCAGTCTAGCTGTTCAGAGGCTGGAGCCTGTTTAAAATGTCTCATCTTAACAGTAATCCTCTTGCTGTTGTGGGCAGGCAATTTAAAAAGTGTTCAGTTGGAGCCAAGGCATTTTTTAAAATCACCTGCCAGAAACAGTGAAAGGCTTACTGTTGGGGGAGCATTTTAACCAGGCTCCAGCCTTTAGGCTGGAGCCTGGTTAAAATGCCCCCCACATCAGCGAGCCTCTCGTTGTTGCGGGCCGGGGATTTAAAAAAGGCTATAGCCCACCACCCAGTGAGAGTGCTGGTGTGGCGGGGGATTCAAAAACCTCCCCAATGCCCTGGCTCCTTTCTCTTACTCCTGGGTGTGTGTGTTTTGGACAGGGAGTGCTATGGGCAGTGGGGGATGCCCCCAGTTCCCACAGCACTCCCTATTGAAAATGCCCACTGGGAGGAGGGGATGGCAGGGGAGAAAAGAGCAGTAAGGTAGAAAATTTACTTCTGCCTGGCTGCTCCATTCTCCTTAGCCACCAACATCCCAGCTGGGATTTTTTTTTTTTTTGGCAGCTCAAGCTGTCAAAATCAGCTGGGAGGCAGTGGCAAGGAGGCTTTTGAATCTCCCACCACAGCAACTAGCCTGCTGGTGCTGCAGGGGATTCATTTTATTTCATTTCGTTTCATCAATAACATTTAAAATATTATGATACAAAACAAAACACGGGGTAGGGGGATGAAACAGAATGAAATGAAATGCTATTTTTCCATTTTGTTCCCATCCCTAGATTAAACTTATGGAGAAGTTGATTCACTACAACTCTGTTGATTCAATTGGCCCTCTCTAGTGTGATTTACCACATTAAGCAGCAGTATTTGGGCCACTGAGCTAAAGACATAGATGTTTGGAAGTGTTGAAAATTATATGAAGGTTTGTAGCTTTCCAGAAGAAGACATAGGAGCAGCTGCAGTTGGTGGCCTCTACTTCTCTGTAGATAGGAATTCTGGGGGAGTTTCTTCTCTTTTGTATTTCTTGAGGAAATCTATGGATGAATATTATGTGTGCCTTGATGCACCTCTTCCATTTCTCAAAGGAGTACTTCCAGACAACACTTTCTCCTTGCAACTGCAGTGCCTGATTCATGGTCATTTATAGGAGGTCCAGATGATATATTTGTTGATTTGCAGTCTTCTCCTGCTTTCCTATTGTTCCTTGTTTCTTTTTATTACCAAGGAAAGCCCTTTAAAGATCAAGACAGAACAGCTCCACAGGGCCTTATAAGAGTCAGTGGTAGGATCCTTTCTTCTGGGAAACACTTCAGGAGTTGGTGCCATAATTCACTGCCTAGAAACAAGCTGCAGCTTTTCCTTGTTAGATAATAGTCAGTGAATAATGACTTGTTAAATTAAGGGATGAAACCGGTGTGTCCTAGAAAGGATTATCAGATGTATGCTTGCTAAACAAATTGAGGCCAGCATGGCTACATCAGATATCAGAGAAAAAGTACTTTTTGGACTAAAGTTCCGAGAATGTAGGCAAGCAGATAATGGGAATTGTCATCCAAAAATGTAACATTTTCTATTTGTGAGACAGTACTTATCATTCACTGATCCTAGTAAAGATCCCACTGAATGTATGAACAGACTAGATGCATATATTCTCACTGTTCCCTTGATTTCTCTTGTTCCTACCGGACCTCAATACCTGAATAGAGCTATGGTAAAAGTAGTTTTCTACTTAATTTGTTCCCAGCTAAGCAGGAATTCAAAAACAGACAGCTGAGTTCATGTAAAGCCTCTTGTCTTCTTTGGGCAGATTAAAGACTGCTCCCTGGCACAGTAAGCTGAAAATATCCATATGGCCCTGGAAAATATTTACTGTCTTCTGAGCTAAATAGTGTCTGGGAAACTCTCCCAACTCCTCTCGGATTCTGATTAATGCCATCCGCAAGTTTTGATGTGAGATATTCCCTGCAATTTATGGTGTTACTTCTGGGGATAGGAACAAATCAACAATTTGCCACTCTATTTATTTTCTCACTGCAAAACAGAGAGCCTGAGGATCAGGTTCTTCCTTGAACTTTTCCAGGAATGAAAGCGTTGGCTGATCTCAGTCACACACCAAAATAAAAGAGCAGATTATCCCACCACCACAACCACGCACACTTCTGTATAATAAGTATGGAAACTATCCAGAAAGTGGTTTCTTACCATAAAGCTTGGAGCCCCAGTAGGATATTTTGGAAACCACCAACCTAGGAAGAACATTTACTCCAACTTGGGTTACTAGTCTGTCAAGCTCAGCATTGTGTAGTGCTGGCAACAGCTCTCCACCACCATGTCAAACAGCTGGCTCTCTCAGCTCTACTGAGAGATGCTGACATTGGACCTGAGAGTAGAGGTATGCAAATTTGAAGAGGGGGAGGTAGAGTGCAGCTCCTACAATTCCCCTATACTAATTGGGGAATTCTGGGCCAGCAGAGACCTAAATCAGATTTTTGCGTATCTGAATTCTTCAGTTAGCTGAACTGCTCGGTGATTAGGCAAATCACTATGAAAATATTCAGAAAATTAAATGTTCTTCATTCTCAATGAAACAACAAGACTTCAACTTTTGTTCTGTGTCAGATCATGGCCAATAAGTCATCCTTATTTTTTCAACTTGCGAATTGGATGCCTGAATTACAAAGTGGTCCTGAAAATGAGCAGGATCAGAATGACCACATAAAGGGCACCATGAAGTAATACCTGTCATTACCATATTGTTATGAAACTTTCCTGAGTTGTTATCCAGTTTGGCACAGAGAAAGAGTTAGTCATTTGCTGTTGAGAGAGAATTATGATAAGCATACAGTTAAACATCCAGATACTGAAAATATTAGAACTTTCTTGGAACAAGGACCTGACTTTCTTTGCAATGTCAAATGGCATATACACTGATCACAATTATGGATGAGCAATTCATTTCAGAACCAGTAGGTTCCCAAACGACCCACACAAGCCCAGGTGGTGTTCCGAAGCCTCTGACACACACATAGCCAATTGTCTTGTTTGTGCAGGGTTAAACTCCAATTGGGAATCAGGCTGCAATGTCATCTTTGCTCCTCCATGGTGCTGGCCAATCAGGAGCTGTGCAGGGCCAGACATCATCCACCTCCATGTCTGATTGGCCAGCACCACAAAGCAGAAACAATGACATTGCAGCCTGATTCTTCACTGGAGCTCAGCTCCATGGCGGCACATACAAAGGTAAGACATTGGCTGCATATGTTTTCGAGGCTTCAGAACACCTCCTGGGTTCAATCGGGTCATTTTGGAACCAGTAGGGATATAGGGAATTGCCCACCCCTATATCAACATGTATGTGCTCACTCAAGTAAAAAAAAAAACTAGGAAGACTTTTCACAAGTTGGCATGTATAGAGTTGCCATTTAAGCATGTTCAATAAAGGATAGGCTAAATGCTTAGGACTAGAGATGGGCACGACCAGAAAAAATGACGTTTCGAGTTGTCATTTGTCAGAGTGGGTCCGTTTTGGGTAGTTTCTGTTTGTCGTGAAATTTTTCAAAAAATTGTCATTTCCATTTCCGTTTGTCGTTTGGGGTTGGGGTTGGGGTTGGGGGGTAAGTGGGCTCTGGGAGGCACCTCTCTGGGTGCCTCTGACCCACTAAGGGAAGCGTTTAGCAATTAGCGTGTACCGTACATGTTAGGGGAGGGGTAAATGGCAGAGGCACCTCTCTGGGTGCCTCTGACTGGGAAGCGTACTTGCGTACGGATCTGGGTTAGGGTTGGGGTTAGGGTAAGGGCTAGGCTTAGGATTACGGTTAAGGTTAGGGTGGGTTAGTGGGCTGCACCTCTGGGTCCCTCTGACCCACTAAGAAGGACACTGTACTGGCGTATGGGTTCGGGTTCGGGTTCGGGTTTGGGTTCGGGTTAGGGCTAGGGTTAGTGGGCTTTTATGCCCGACTGGCACATCCAGAAGTCTCAGTCAAAACCTGGCCAAGTGGCCATGCGATTGGTAGAATGGGTCAAAAAAATTGCATGGTCCCATCCCATGGCCAGCCCATCATTGCACATGCACAGGTGTAAAAAAATAAAAATAAAAATAAAATAAAATAAAATCAATGGAGACGTTTTATTGCAAGAAAAACCCACTGCTGCTACTGTAAAAATTCAGGCATTTAAAATACCTAATTTTCACATGTTTCTGTTGTGCTTTGGTGTGTTTTTGGACCACGATTTAAAAATAAATATTGCGGTCGCCATTTTGGATCCTCTCCCACCGCATGGCAAATGGAGACGGGATGACGAGGATGACCCCCCCCCCCAGCCTGGTGCAAGCAGCCCAGGACAGGAGGGGGGAGGCCGGGGACCCTCCCCCCAGAAACCACCCCTCTATAGTAGGTGCCCTCACTCAGGCAGGCATATTTTCGCCTGCTTTTTTTGCCGGGAATCAGGGTTTTTTATTTTTACAACTTTTTTTCTGTGCTGCTTGGCATTGCGCGATCACCGCGATGCCACGAATGACAACGACAAATCATACCCAATTTATCTTTTATCGGTTCAGGTTCGAACTGGAGCAGATTAATTCTCGTTACTGTTTCCGTTATGTAACGGAAACGACAAACGGAAACGGAAACGAGAATTTTGCCAAGTCGTGCCCATGTCTACTTAGGACCACTTTTTAGCCCATTTTATTCAAATCAGTGAACTTCATTCCAAGAATGTGTGTTTGTCGTGCAGGTATTCAGTGAATTACATAAAATATCTCAAGTTGTGTTTGATGCTGGTCAAAACTGACCTATTATCTGAAGTCATAAGACAGCAATCATGGGATAATGCCAGTGAAAAATCATCAAGTACAATCTTTTATAATTGTGCTATCTGCCATTTTCCTGAGATTCAGAGGTCCTTTTCAGTAGTTACCGAACAAATGAAATTACAAGTTGCCTCTTCTGATTTTGACTGTAACAAAAAGCCAATGCTTCAGAAATATAGTTGTGTTTCAGTAATCAGAGAAACTGTTATCTTGCTGTAATTCTGGCATCATCACAGCATGTGGTGATACTAGAAGCTTCCATTTTTGCCAGTTCCTGGTTATGTATTATTGTCTTTGCTATCTTTGCTTTGTGACATTTGGCTGCAATAATCTTCAAGATGGGATAAAATGTTAGCAAACAAACATGGGCTTTCCAGTCCCATGTTCTGCTCCTAAAACTAATCCTTGGGGAGCTAGGGACTCTTAATTCTGTTAAAAATGACCTCTGTCAATCCCTCCTTCCAGAAGATCTAATTTGTAATCTTACCCAGTTCTCTTTCTCATTTGTTCCCTCTTGTTCTCAAGCTGGTTGCAAATTAATAACCCAGAGAGGCTTGGGGAAAAGTGTCAAGGGCCAAAAGTATTCATTTTAGCCACTACCTTATTTATTTATTTATTTATTTATTTATTTATTTATTTCGATGGATGGATGGATGGATGGATGTTTGTTATCTGCCACAGTGATCATTTTTAAAAAATGCCATGAGAAACTATAATAAAAAAGGACATCTAATAATTATTAAAACAGTTTTTAAATTAAACTTCTATAACATTTAAACACCTCTAAATTCAGTGAGCACAACATTCCTAAGAACCCCACTTATTGTCTGCTTGAAAAAAGGACAACCCTGCTCAGGTTGTGAGGTTTGTCTGATTAATATGGGCATTTTCTGTCCTTTTCATCTTTCCCTTTTGCATCTTTTGAGGAGGAAACCCTTACTGGTCTTTCATAAAAGATGTGTGTTTGTGAATTTTATCTGAGTTCAGCTTTCTGATCATGGAAATGTCAGGAGTTGAGTCACAGCAAGAGGACTTCTTTTTTGTGGGATCAAAATGTTTTGCTACTCATCCAAGTAGCTTTTTCAACCAGTCTCTTCTTTTACTCTTCAGTCTGACTTGAGAAGCTACTCAAATGAGTAGCAGAACATTTCAGTCTCACAAGAAATGAAGCCCAGTGGCCGTGACTCAACCCCCAGGTAACCTCACCTGGATGACTAAGAATCTCCACAGATGATCATGGGGATGGTTAGAAAAGGTGAGAGCAAGCCAGCACTCAGTAGTTAGAAGAAGAAATTACCATCCTGTTGATTTCTTGGCTTGTGAGATTCATGGGGTTGGGGTATCCATTTCTGCCCTCCAAATCCTCCCTAACTCCACTTTACCAATAACTGGTAAACCATTAGCTGGTAATGCAAATGATATTCTGATATTATTCTGATATTATATGAATCTACTTGCTGGATGAAGTTTTATTAAGCACATATGCTTAGGCATTGTGAAATGGCTCACGTGTTTGTGTCTTGCTCATACAGAAGATGGCAGTTTTTCAAAGTTTATTTATTTATTTATTTATTTGATTTATATACCATGACCATGTAGCGGAAAGTCACTCTCAGTGGGTTTACAAGCATGAAAAAATACAATAAAACACCTTATACAACTTAAAATAGTAAATAAACAAACTAGTCAATCAAAACCAACATGTTTTAAATAATAATTTTAAAAAGGACAAGTACCCGTATATACTTGAGTATAAGTCGACCTGAGTATACTATAAGTCGAGGCCCCTAATTTAACCCCCCAAAACTGGGGAAATGTATTGACTCGAGTATAAGTCTAGGATGGGAAATGCAGCAGGGCCTCGCAGCTCCTCCTTTGTAAGCTGGGGGAGTGGTGTATGATGTTTAAAATAACTTTTAACCAATGACCCAAGCACTTGCCAGGCCCTGCTGCATTTCCCACCCTAGACTCCCCTGTGATGCAGAGTGGGATCATGAGAAGCGGCAAACAATGTTTAAAATGACTTTTAGCTACCGACTCAAGCACTTGCCTCAGTGGCTAAAAGTATTGACCCACATATAAGTCGAGGCCCCCTTTTTTCAGCCCAAAATTACGGCTGAAAAACTAGGCTTATATTCAAGTATATACAGTAAGCACAAATCAAAACTCTTCTTGACATGAACAAACCCTTTGTGTGAACCTGAGTGACTGTTTGGATCTCCATTTGCCCCCACAGGGAAATACTCCAAAAATGGGTTTCATGCTTCTAATTTAAAGAGCATGATTTACAGGAACTTGGTCTAATGAAATTACACGTGTGGGTTCCAGTCCTCTGCATATCTCCACCACCATCCCCAGCTGCCATATTTAATACTCTTTTGAGGCTCTTTGAACAGAATGTAAATTAAATTTTCATATAGCTCAATTTTTTTCTATTGCAGGTGTGCAGATTTTACATATGTATATCAAGAGGTGTGCTCCTGGTGAATCTTTTCACTTTGTGAACACAGATCTCTGCAAAACTTCATTCCAGGTGATTTACATGGATATAATGACTTGCAGCAAGTAATCAGAGTGCTTAGTTTATACTCTCCCCCCTCCCCCCAGAACCCTGGTGCTAAACAGTTTCACTTGGGCACAGCTCCTGTTTATTAAACCAGGACTCAGGAAGCCAGTTGCCTTGACTGCAAACAGACAGCTCAGTTCAATAAATCAGTGCTAGCTGGCGGGGTATACACAGCATTTAAAAGTGGCACCGCCTGCTTGGTAAATTGAACAAACTCACAAACTTGCATCAGAAATGCCTGACTCTGTTCCTTTCAATTAAATAAAATTTAGGTCCATGGAGCTGAAAAAAATCCATAGATATTTTGTGTGGAACTGCCAGGTGTCTAACAAGAATGAATGGGAGAAAACCAATTATAGCGCTAACTAACATTGCTTATTCCTTTGACATTCGATTTCAGAGACTGAGTTTTATTTGAATCACCTTCATCTTCCTCACATGGATTCCCAAGGAAGATGTTGATTTCTGGGAATTAACAACTATTCTATTCAATACATGTAGAGTAGAGATGGGCATGAATAAAAAAAATGGTGTTTTGGTTTTTCGTATTTCGTTGAGAGTTCCATTTTGGTTCATTTCTTTTTTTGCACATTTTTGGAAAAAATTGTTTTCGTTTTTCATTTTTTCATTTTTCATTTCTACCCGCTTTTTGCGTGATTTTTAAATAATTTCCGTATGCGGGCATCCCCCAATGCCCCAGACCAGAGGGAAAACACAAAAAAAAAAAAAATGATGCTGGCAGAGACACAGTCTAGACTAGGTACACAGGGAGGTTGCAAAGGCAGCGGTGGGAGTTGCCCAGGGTGCAAGGCAGCTGCAGAGTGACTGCACTGCAGGGCAGGGGAGGGTACTCACCGAGAGGTACGCACGCACGCACACAGGGAGGCTGCAGGACTGAAGCTAGAGTGGCAGAGACAGCAATCCCACCCTAACTCCCACCGGAGACTGCAAGGAGGACGGGGGATGCCAGAGCTTTTTATGCCCTCTGTGGCTGCCAGACCTACCCAGTCTGCAACCTTGGCATGCTATTGGTTGAACATGATCCCATCACATGGCTTGCCTCCATTTTGTGGCTGGCGACATCCATTTTGTCATCCTTAAAGGGAAAAGAAAAATACATTGTGATTGGAGAAGACAAAAACAAATGTTTTAAGGACCCCAACCCCCTGGTAGGTAATAATTTCAAATAATTATCACATTATCGCTGCGTTTTTATGGATGCCCAGGGTGTTTTAATGCCCAAGAAATCAATATTAGGTATCTGGGAACCATTTTGGGTCGATGTCCCCTAACTCCCCATAAAGGAAAAAAAATACAGCGATCTGAGAAAAGACATAAATGCACATTTTAAGGACCCCAACCCCCCAGGTAGGTATTATCAGACAGTATAGATAATTATCACTGCATTTTTATGGATGTCCAGGGTGTTTTTTAACATTTAAAACAGCTCATTTCATTGTGCATCGCCATTACCAAAAACAAAACGTAACGAACCCAATTTTTATGGTTCTGTTTGTTTCTTCCATTTTCATCACAATTTTTGTTAGTCATTTCGTTACGTAATGAAATGAATAATGAATAACGGAAACAAAAAAAAGTTCATTTCGTGCCCATCTCTAGTGTAGAGAACAGATGGAGATGGGGAAATTTCCTCTCTAATAGTTGTTGTGAGTTTTTCAGGCTGTTTGGCTGTGTTCTGGAATTTATTTATTTATTTATTTATTTGACTTTTATACCACCCATCTAGACCTAGGGCTACTTTGGGAGGTTTACAACATGTGATAACATAACAATTAACAGGAAGTTTTTCTTCCTGACATTTCACCAGACCCTGTGGCTTGGAATCTTTCTTTTTGGCCTACAAATGCAAGAATCCTCCAGGTGGCATGACTGTCCATTGATTAGGCTCCCTGGGGTATTATAAAAAAAAACCCTGCTTTTTTCACCTCTAAGAAGAGCAAAGGATATTTTAAAAGAGGAATTCCTGTACTGTTTATGTGAACAGTACTGCAAATGTGGGGGGCCTTACCTCCTCTGACTGTCTTTTGCACTATTATTCATAAGGCTGACTAGGCTGAAGTTTAGGGGCCAAACAGGAACTAGGAGTCCATCGATTGACTAGGATCAAGCTGTCAGCTGTAGTTGGGGATGAAAGACTGAAGTGTTGGATATGAGTTAATATATCCCAGAAGAGAATACTGCTCTCTATTTTGTTCAACAAAGAGCCCAAACAATTGTGGAAGATTCCCACTGGACTTTCCCAAAACCAGGAATGGGGACTTGAGTTGTGAGACTCATTATCAAGTCAGACTTAAGTTGCGCCAGCAGCTTGTTTCGGGCTTTTTCCCCTGGGCATTTACTTGAATCCACACACCCCTCTCTTTTTCTGGGGTGGGAAGGGAGCATTTTTTTAATAGGGACTCAGGACTTGGTACCAAAGACTCAGACACAGATTTGGGACTGAGACTCAAAGACTTTCCATCATTCCAGTTCATGTACTTTATGACCTGTCCAAAGAGAAAAAGCAAGTGCAATGTGATTAATACAAGTGGCGGTGGAGAATTAAGTCAGTTCTTGATTAACTACGGATGTACCTAATCCTGTTCGCCAACTTCCATTTGAAAGCAGGGGCAGCTGTATTGCCAGCTCAGAGAAACTGTGTGGAGATAGCCATACAATTAGGCAAACTGAACCAGGTGTTTTAGGCAGAGGTTCATGGGAGGACAGAACTACAGCCAGCATTTCGCAAGGTAGCTTTCTGTATTGAGATAAATTGGAAGATGCTGCACCACCAGATGCTGACTGAGTGATTAACTGAAATTCATATGCCAGTCTAGTTAGCGGTCATGCACGAAATGGGAGAAACTCCATTGATTTCATCTCAGGCAGTGAAACCTCTCGGACTGTCCCTGAAGAAATGGCCACAATCCAGTGCATGTTGTTAATACAGCATGGCACACACACATACTCAGCCATATCCTCAATATAGGTATCAGGGTTTCATTTTTCCACAGTCAGAAAATACTAAACATATATATTTTTTAAAAAACCCTAAGAATATGTATTTTTACAACCTCATTATCAAAACTGGCCCTTGGAGGGTGCCAGAGACTGTGCTATGTTTTTGTGTTGAAAAATGCACAGTGTGGCATTTGGAACCCTTTAGTGGCTAGTATTGGTAATAACATAATAAAAATGCATATTTATAAGGGTAGTGCTGTAGCCACTATCTGGGACTTTACCCATGTTCAAATCACTAAATAGTTAGAATGAGCAAAAGAGATTCTCTCTGTGAGTCCCCCACCTACTCAAGACAAAAGAAAAGAAAAGAAGCCCTGGGTCTATCCTGCAAAGAGATCACAGCGAGTCCCTAGGGACACTTGGATAAAAAAAAGAAAGGAAGGAAGACACGGAAATTGGGAGAATGCGTGCTTAGGATTGGACTACGCATTCTGTTAGAAAAACAACAACATAGGGCTTATGACCCCTCTGTGCACACAAGTGGATGGGTTATGCCATCTGAAAAATGATTATGCCAACCATGCAATAAGCTTTTGTTACACATGATCAGAAGAACATTCTCTATGGCATTTTAGTGGGCGTAGAGGCCGCATGCTGCCTGTCTTGCCTGCTGCTCTCCATGGGTCTGCTGACACAAGCAGTGAAAAATACGATCTCATGTCCATAAATTTAGTCACAGGGTTGCAGTTGCTTCTTGTTGCACATATGTACAGTAGCTGCTTAGCAAGTGCTGCTAATAGCTTTTCCATGCAAGCAGGGACAGAGAGAATACATTCTATTGTCAGGGATTCCAGTGATATTGAAGGACACAATAGATGTGCGGAGGAATATCATTTCCTTCTGAGCTCAATCCTTTGGGTAATTCAAGCTATATCCAGAAGATTATTCTAATTTCCAGAAAAAAATAACATACTATGAATCTATGTTTGACAACTGTATCATCCCTTCGATGCCAACATTTAGCAGGTGTTTGCATGCATATAACACAGCATAGTTTTGATAAAAGGACATTTGAATATAAGGCACAGGAGAACAAAGCAGAAGAGATCATTATTATTGGAACAAAATGAGAAATAGAAGCGGCTAAAGCACATTATCCTACCATTATTGTTTTCACCCCAAGCAAATTGGAAATTTTAGACAAGAATGGCACATTTTAAAAATGGAATATCTACAAATTCTGTTCCTTTAAAAATAATTTCTAACAAAATAAGAGAGCAAATTGTGTTAACTGCATAAGACAGCTTTTAGAAGTGCAACTGTGTCTTGTTTTGGTAACAAATATTCACACCTGTTTTAGAAATGATGGAAGTGTTTCATTTTTAGCTGAAATACCTAATTTGACAACTCATTGTTAAGTTTGGGTTTAAGTGTGCTAACTTTTAAATGTTAAAAAACCCCTCTTAACTTCATGCTTCTCTGATGCCCTTGATAAACCTGTGTATAGATTAGTTGTTCAGTCATAATCCTTTTTTGTTTGTTTGTTACCAACCCACTTATGGGGAACTGGCTAGCTCCTTCCTTGTCTGTCGTTTTCTCCATATCAACAGTAGGTCCACTTTTTCCAGGTTTTTGCTCATGTGTAAAGCCTCCATGCAAACAAAAGTTTAACCTCTTCAGACCCCCTACTCTCCTATGGAGAAAGTGGTGATGGAAAGGGCTAATTACAACGTTGTGGGTATATTGATTACAGCCAATAAATAGAGGTACTACAATATCTTAGATCTTGAAGTCATGGTTATAGTAGATTTATTGGAAAAAACCAGACAACTGCAACCAGCTCTACATTCCTCCAGATATGTGCAGAAAGCAGAACATGGATATTTTTATGTTGCATGAAGCTGTGAAGTTACCTCAGCCTATAGTGAATAATACAAGTGCCATTTTTTCACTAAAGCACCACATTAGCTTATCATGAATGCCAGTATGTATCTTTATACCATACAGGCATACATTTAGCAAACAATATTTCATCAAGGAGGGAAATTGATATAGAGATAATGGCCTGCATCCTGTTGTGTCACTGTGCCTTTACAACATGAGTGGTGTCACTGACCTTGTTAAAGAGTTCCTTTTTCAACTTGGCATGGAACTTGCATGCCTATGAGAAAGAGGGTGTGCCAGCCCCTGCCCAACAGTCTCCCCACCACCACCCAGACATCAGCCCCTTGGGAGAAATCACTGAGCCCTTAGGGGAGGGTGCAGAGAAAAGGAGTGAGGAGATACCAGCAGTTGGGATGAGAGGAAAGGGGCAAGGAGGAGACTGAAGAAAGAGGGATAGACAGAACCAGAGAGACGGCGCTAGGCGGTTGGGCAATGGACCCTGAGGAGAAGCGGGTGGAGGAGATAGTTGAGATAGTGAAGGAAGACCCCTGAACAGGGGAATGGGTCACCTTCAAACTCCTGCGAGAGCTGGCATGGCAGGAATGGAAGGAGGAAAAGGTGGTGAAATTGCCACATTGGGGGCAAACCACGTGGAAAGAGGAAAGGAAACGGGTGCATGCCTTCTTTGAGCAGGGAGCCCAGAGAAGGGAGATGCAGCATGAGTTACGGAAGGAGTGGGAGCAATGTCGTGCTACGCTTGGGGAGAAGCTGAGCAAGAAAGGAGGCACTCTGAGAGTGTGGAATAGCCTGGAGTCACATGGATGGGAGTGGTCGGTGAGGTGGACCCCCCCTCTTGAAGCTATGGCCAGACTTTGATGTTGAAGGGAATTTTGCGGTGGCATGATGGGTGCTGCAGCCTGATATTACTCTCGGGGAATTAGAGGATTTTTGATCCACTGCTTGGGGTAAAAGAAACTTGTGCTGGTGATGACCAAGAGTCAGTTTATGTGCTTAATAAAGGTTTATTGAAGGTTGCTGCTTTGGACTCATTTATCTCTCCCCCGCCCCCCAGGACAAGCATTAGTAGGAAGGGAATGGGGGCAACTCTCACGCCACAAAACATCATCATGAAAATTGAGTGCAATGATACAGCAATCTGCCACAGTCAACCACTGTGGGCACAAACAGCTACAGCAGAATGGTTTACCATGGTGAGCAGGACTGTGTAGCTAGGTGGACAGGTATCAAGAAGTTTGTTTGTACAGCAGAGGTATCCTTCACATCTTGCAGAATTGTTGTCTACTAAGTTCAGTGAGATGTTCTATCAATATGTTCTACCAGATAGCTGATTTGGGGTCAAAACTACCGCTTAAAAGATACATAAATGCCATCTGGTCATGATGAGGCATGTTTTTTTTAAAAGGCTTATTGAACTCACCAGCAATTTGCTTTTGTGTAAATATACACTGGTAACACTGTAGCAGGATGGTTCCTTGCAAGACTACTCAGAAGTAAGCCCCAGTGCACAGGATTTCTGCTAAAACACCCTTTCTCATTTTAATATTCTCCACAGATTTAAGTTTTGAAAATGTCATGTTATAAAACCATAGTCTAATAATACAGGGCACACATTGTTTCCTCTGCATCCAAACGTCTTGCAACATTTTCTCGGAAAGGGGAAAAGATATCACCATACCCTCCTCAGTAGTTACTCTAATTACAAAAATCTTTGCTTTTTCTTAAAAAAAAAAAAAAAAACCCTGAAATTCTTGCCTATGAAATGGTTGAAAATGTGCATCTTTTCAAGGAAAGAAATTCTGCATCAAAACATCTTCCACCATGAGGCCTCCCTTGCGAAGATGCCTGCTTTTAAAATGCAACTGAACAGCCTAATGTTCCATGCCTTGTACTCATAGGAGCATTTTATGCAACATTGAAAGACTCAATTAATTTGCATAATTCCATGAGTATTACCATGACTATAAGGTAGGTTAGCTTGCTCAGGAATCTTGCCTGCCCACTAGATATACTTGACATTTTTGACAAATTAATCATGTTGAAAAACAATTCATTATATTTATGACAAAGTGAACCCTATACCCAAGGGTCTTGCATTTTTTTCATAGAAGGAATCTAATATTAATGCATAGAAGATCAGTGATTTAGTGACTACCTTAACTGTCTACAGTGCCTAAGGCTGAGCAAAATTAATATTTTGTTTTCCATCTGGAGATTTCAAGGAAATTAATGAGGGAGGGTGCTTATTATGATGTATTATGAGAGTAAATTCAAAATATCCAATGTGTACACACACACACACACACACACACACACACACACGTATGTATGTATGTATGTATGTATGTATGTATGTATGTATGTATGTA
>JAHTLZ010000379.1:38278772-38310072 GCA_023846285.1 Phrynocephalus versicolor | reverse complement strand
GCCCGTGGGAGAGAAGAGGAGGAGGAGGAGGGCAGCGGAGGAAAAGGGGAGGAACCTCCCCGGCCTCCCCAGGCGGCCCGGTGCCGACCGCTCTGCAGACCGGGGGTTGGGGACCACCGAGTTAGGGTACACAGTAGAAATATGTGTGCAGGCACTGGATCTCTCCACTGGTGTCAGTCAGTAGGGCAGGGAATTTCTACCACTCTATTTCCTTCAAAAGTTGCTTCCAAGAGTTGATGTACCCCCTTCCAAGTAGATGGGGAGCAGATTTAGGCTGGGGAGATTAGAAAAGAGGAAAACCCATTTGCACAATACTGACTTTTGCTTTGGGACTTTCATCTGACACAAGGCAGAGCTTATCCACATTTCTGCTTCATAGATAAATGTTGCTTGTACAGAAAACAAGTATTGTAATTTCCGCTAGCACATTTCAGAAGGCCTCTCTGTGGAAGAAGATGGAGAGATAATGCAATGACATGCCCGAATGAAAGTTAGCTTTTACAATCAATATGTCTTTTAAATATCCATCTTGCATTGCTAGAAACTAGATTGGTGGAACAGAAAGCATAATTTACATTTTGCTATTTTATGGGACAATAAAACAGGGAGATGGATGTTTAGACCTGGCGTTCAGGAATTTCTAGAATACATGGAGCTTTGGATCAAATCTATTTCATTTCTGTAAATCCTGGGAATCCAAATAAATTTACATGATAGAAAAAGTGATGAAAATGACTATAGATTTCAATCCGAGTATGACTTAGAATAATGGCCAATTAGGGCTATACAAAAATGTTAAAGGATAAGTCCTCCCTCTTTCTCCCAAATCAAAATGGAATAGAACAGGCCTGCCCAACAGGTAGAACGCGGGCTACTGGTAGCCCGCAAAGGGTTCAAAAGTAGCCCGTCGGCCATCAATTAAAAAAGTGACAGGATAAGTTCTCCATCCCTCCCTCCCTCAATCCCAAGGAACACCATTGCCCCAGCAAAGTTCTGGGTCTGCTAGCCCACTGTCTCAGCCGAGAAGGGCAGTTCAAGGGCCATGGTGCCTTGAAATCTGTTCCCTCCAGAACAGATTAATTGGTTTTCAATACATTTCTATGGGAAACCACTGCTCTACTTACAAAGGTTTTTACTTATGAGCATGTGCTCAGAACGGATACAATTCGTAAGTAGAGGTTTTAGTGTAGTAGCCCTCAGGCACTTTGGGCCAGAAAAAGTAGACCTTGGCCTGTTCAAAGTTGAACAGCCCTGGAATAGAATAGTGAAACTTTTCAAACAGATGTCTCATAAAATCAGGAACTTATTTCTGGTGTGAGCTTTTTGCAAGGTGGTCACGGCTGGCAGCAGGTGGTTCAGAAAATGTCCATTTTATTCAACATTATTTTGTTCTTAAATGCTTCACAGTTGAGTCTCGGCAAGAAACATTTCTCACTGTGTGAACTTAAAAGAATGTTGTACAGCTGTAGAACTGGTGCTGCTAAGGAAAGCTAGAATGTCCATCTAATTAATTATTTTCAAATAAATAGCATCTTTTGAAGCTCAGTTTGGACAGAGGGTCTCACGGAGTATGGTGGTGAATGTGGACAAAGTACGCTTTACTATCTAAATGAATTTAATTACTTGTTAAGCAGCAGTATTGGTTTCTTTCCAGAGCTCTCAGCTTCCTCAGCAGAAGGTGCAATGGATGAAGCAACTTTGTAGAGTGGTACCTCGGACAACGACTTTAATTCATTCTCCGAGGTTAGTCGTTATCCGAAACACGTCGTTATCCAAAACACAGTTTCCCATAGGAATGAATGGGAAAGCGTTTAATCCGTTCCAGAGCCTAGGAAAAAGGCACAGACACCTGATTTTTTTGTTCAGAACTCTTTATAAAGTGCACTTTAAAGGTACAGATGCGATGCCACCCGGGATAACTCTTTTTTACTGATGCATGCTGGAAATTCGTTATCAGAGGCAGTCCATAGGGAAAATTTGTTATCTGAGGAAGCTAATAGGAAAATTTGTTATCCGAGGCAGCCCATAGAGAAAATTTGTTATCCGAGGCAGACCTATACTTAGAATTGCGATTAGTTATCCGAGGCAGCCCATAGGGAAATTTTGTTATCAGAGGCAGTCCTATACCCGGAAATTTGCAGTCATTATCCAAAAAAAATTGTTATCTGGGGCAGTCGTTATCCGAAGTACCACTGTATAGTACAGTTTCGTGGATTTATGAGCTACTCCAATGACATGAGAAAGGAGGGAGTGCCATCTAAGTGTGTCAGATCAAGGCTGTGGCTAGCAGCCATCAGATCAGATCCTATTGGTTTATCTGAGTTAGTTTGTGCTATGGAAATGTTCATACAATATGAGGAACCAGTTACCTTATGTTGTACAATTCCATCTTGTTCTGCTGTTTCCATTACGGTCAATTCTATGGACAGCTCAGTGAGACAGAACTCTGGTTGGGAGTTTATGTTTACATGTGTCTTGTAGGAGAAGAGTCAGCCTGTGTGGTTTTGGGCAAACTACCAACTCCTCAGAGCATCCCCAGAAGGGAATGGTAAATTTATTTATTTTATTTATTTATTGGATTTTTATACCGCCCATCTGGCAGCGAGGTCACTCTGGGCAGTTTACAACAATTAACAAATTCAAACAATTCATACAATAAAACCATAAAATAGTAACACAATAAAATAAAAATAAAAATAAAAATAATATTAAAGTGACATAAAACAATGCATTATTATTGGCAGTAAACCAGTTTGATAACGCTATGCCTGGAAAAACCTAGAAAGGATATCATGCATAGTTTTTAGTTATTGTTATGGAACACAGAGAAACATAAGAAGACACTCCCAAATTACTACAAAGCTCTGTAGCTCTGTATTCTGTACTTGATTCCATTGGACTATTTTGCCTTTACAACATAGAAAGCTTGCATGCTGAACTGTTCTAGTTAAGTAACATGTCAAAATTTTAGGCTGTTGTTGTGATTTTAGGTGTGTGTTCTTTATAATGTACAGGAACCTTTTGATCCACCTTAATCTGAATATAGCCCACCTTTCCATATACTGAAATATATTCCTGCATATAGATTGAACAGAAAAATGGACATTCATATGGACTGGAATATCTTTTAATTTGATACACCCAATCCTTCATGGAAATCTACATGTGTGTGGGAGATTGGTACCTTGTGCCTTTTCTACTTGAATGAAATCACAACTGTTGGAAAAGCATGAATGCCTGATACCTGCAATAGTGACTCATGTGTACCTTGCACCCAAGTTTGAAAAGCCAAAGTGGTCCCTGTAACAATGGTGGAGAGTTTATGGGAAATCACGTCTGAGAATGCTCTGCCAAGTGTCTCCACATCAGGTCAGGGCAGAGGTGCTCACATGTTGTGGTTTGCTGAAAAATTAAAGTTAGGGGACATCCATTTGTGATATTATGAGATTTCTCTCCCACTGCCCCCTGAACATTAAGTGAAAGCAACGTGGAGTTGAATCATTACATGGCCCCAGTATCCAAATGCTCAACCTTTTTCTATGGGAAGCTACAACAAATTATATAAATATGATATACCTGAGAACATCTTAGTATTTTTTCCATCTAACCCACTACTATCTGCACTTTTCTGTCTTTTCTTAGCTATGTTTCTCATTCATGGTAAACTGCATTGGGAACTAGGTTTTAATTAGAAATATTGGCCTAAATCCAGTTGCTAGACACAACAAGAGCTGACCCATTGAAACAAAATTGCTAAATGGTGAATTTTTATTATATCCTATTGATTCAGTGGGCTGATTCAAGATGGGACTAACAATTTTATTTAGCTCACTACATTTACAATAAGGGTGAATCATGTTTACATGGATTAATGTTTGCTAGCAGTGCCTTCAAGGTTTCTTTATCAGCAACAATATTACTGGATATCATTTCCCAAGAATCCATTGCACTGTTGTAGGAACTCCTAGATTTGATCTATACTATATCTCTTCAGCTGGGTTTGCCACGTTACCCATAATCTTCTATTCTACATTCATACAGTCTAAGAGAAGTGAAACTCCTGCTTTTAGATCATCCATACCTTAGGACTTAAAATTGATATATCAGTCACAAAATAAAATACTATCATTCTCAAAGACCAACTGTTGACCGGAGTATAAAACAAACTCTCCTTCTGTGAGTCATTTTATCACACCGTGTTTCACATAGCAATGTTTCAATGTGAAATGCAGGTTTTTTTTTCATGCTGTGCTTCTGAGTAGAAAAAAGACAGTCCGTGTATGATAAATGGTAAGGGTACAGGGAGCAGCCTTGCAAATAATGGAGTCTGGAGCCATTATATTTGGTTAAATAATTTAGGACACAAATGTGCTTGTTAACATTTTAGAACTAAATACTATTTATATGGCTGTGGGTCAAAAATCATCTTAGACCTCTATCAGATTGCTTAATCTGATCCCATCTTTTAAAATTCAACCACATAATGACCAGTAGAATGGGCAATGAAAAATATTTTGCAGCCTATGTGTTTAGAAAAATGATAGCCCCACTCCTCTATCACTCATTTATTTATTTGAAAGAAAGAAAGAAAGAAAGAAAGAAAGAAAGAAAGAAAGAAAATAAATAAATAAATAAATAAATAAATAAATAAATAAATAAATAAATAATCTTAAAAACTATATTTTAAAATTAAGTGTAATGCAATGCTTGAATTAAATCAAGGAGGTGTACTGATGCTGTGTAGTAGACCAAAAGGTCAAATGGAGGTGTGGGGGGGTAAGGTTCAAAGGGATGTGTCTGGGCAAGAGAACAGCCAAGTTTGTGAGAGTGGATTGCTTGCTTTTATGAACATTTGGAGAGAGCTGTCCTGAAGGTCTACTTTTCCTGTTTTCTCTCCCTTCACCACCCCACATTCCTTACCCACGTGTCTTGTTTCTTGTCAGGTGAGCGCCTGAGACCTTCAGCTCTCTTCTTCAGGCAGAAGTATTAGAATATTAGAATATCTGGAGGACTGGAATAGAAATGAAAAGTCCCAAAAGTAATCCAGCCAAATGCTGTGTCCATTGTTCTTGAAGTATTGGCAAAACAAAATGCAAATATGGTCTAAAATGAAAAAAGTCAATGTATCCATTTGCAGCCTCTCTCCTCTCTATATAGACAAAAACCCTGGCTATGCCTCCCTATGGGTACATTCTGAAGGAAGGGCACCTAGAGAAGAGTAGAATGGCAATTATTTCATGCTCCTTATAGCCAAAAAGCCCACAAATGTGTTGTTGAATGCCCACCACCACCACCCAGGCATCTATTCCAGCATGAAGTGTGAGCTTGCTATCTCTAAATTGAGGCAAACTCCTGGTTTCTTGTCAGAAAAACAGAGATTCTTGGAAGTTATGGACAAATGGCTCTTTTGTGCCATGAGATATATCTTCCGTGCTTTCGCCACATACTGTATCCTCCAAATGAGAAAATGAATATCATCAAAGAGACTCCAACAAGGTACCCGAGGCTTCATTCACACAGACATACTGAAGCACTGATACTCTAGAAACAGAACTATGGAAGCATCTCCATATATAAGATGTTTCCACAAGGCACTTTTCCATACAGCTCTTGATATTTGTAACATGACATTGCATGGTAAGATTCCACATTGAGATTACATTGTGAGGTTGAGTCTGCTTTAATACACATTGCATAGTTGAATGAGGACTCAGAGAGTTGGCTGGATAGCTCATAAGAGTTATGGCCCCTGAAGAAGTGAATGGTAAACCACTTCTGTGCACTCTCTTTTGACTTCTCAGTAAACCTTGAGAATGGTTGTCATCAGTCAGAAATGACTTGATAGCTCACAACGCTATTATTATTTAGTAGTATAGCTCAGTTGAGAGCTCAGGCAATCTGGATGGTTCCATGTCTTGAGTACTTAGCTGTCAGCATCATGTGTCGCCTGACAGTGCACACAGAAAAAAGGAACAGCAACCCACTTGTGAGTACAGTAGACCCTTGTATAACAAACGGTTTGTATAACATAAAATCTGTACAACATAAAAATTATGGAGATAGGGGAAATCTGCTTAACATAATCACCTTTGGGGCAAATCTGTACAACATAAAAATGGTCACAATTAGGGATTACTCTGTTTTTAATGCATTCCTATGGAAAATTTGTATAAAGAAAAATTTGCACAACATAATTTCATTTGGAACAAATTAATTTCTTTTGCCAGGACCCTGCCTGTCACAGAACCTGACTCTGAGGGGTTAAATGGTGAAGAGCTGCTGGAGGAGCCTTGAAGCTCAACTCAGCAGGCAGCTGGGTCTGATGACTCAGCTAAAAACATGTCTCCTCCTCCTAGAAGGGCCATGAGCAGAATTCTGCAAAGATGTGCTACCAGGAGAGCTAGGGAAAGGGTCTTTGATGCTAGACGGGGAATCAGGTTGGGAAGCCCTGAGTACTAGAAGAAGCCTTTCCAGAAGTAAGGGTGTGTTCCCTGTTTTGGGATAAAGCTGGCAAGCTTACCTTGAGCTCTCTGTGGGAGCAACGCGTCATTTGAACTTGCAACCACGTTCCTGTCTGTGACCCTGGCTCTGTTTCCTGATTTTGGATTGGCTTCCTGGACAATGGCTTAATCTGTTCCCTTGGGTTTGGCATCTGGTTTCCGTGAGATATTCTGGTTTTGACTTGGACTGGTAATTGCTGGTAGTTGGATTCTGTTATTTATCTGGCACTTGATTGTTAGCAAAGGACTTGAACTTGCCTGGCTTTCCACTAAAGATCTTGGCAAAGAACTGAACTCTGCTTGTGTGTGTGCTCTGTGTGCGGGGCTTGACACCTTTATACAAGGTACCACTGTAGTCTATAACTAGGAAGCTCTGGAAAGAGTTGCTGTAAATCAGAGAGAGAGAGAGAGAGAGATATTGAGAGAGAGAGAGAGATCAGCTTGACAACATGCAAATATTGTATCACAGATCTCTCAAAGCTTTTTAAGGATAATCATCCAGTTGCTGGAATTTCCCCTTTCTTTCCTAAAAAGTGTTTCAGAGTGGTGCATGAGTTGTGTTTGTTAGTCTCCATTTTAGTTACATAATGATTTATTAAATACAAAGCTAGACTAGGTGGTGATACCTTTAGGCTATTAGTAAAATAACACAAAAGTTGCTAATATTTTGAGGGCAACACCCTCTTCCTCAGAGCTGTACCAAAAGTTAATGCATGTCAAAAGATGGAATTGCCAGGAATTAGTTCTTAGATGTAAAGTTCTTGGCAATATGAAAAATAAATGCCAGGGAGTTTCTTAGTTGAGGCCCGGAGCAAAGATGTTGTGAAGCTGCATCTGAAGTAACTGGTTGTGTTTATAGCGGATTAGAAAAATCCACTCAGATACCAAGAAAGACCCCTATCCCATATGAACCAAGAAGGAGGCAAATAGACCATCAATGGGAGCACGACAAGACTGTAATTACTGGGTAATACCTACTCTTTTTTGTTTGATCCAATTGGCTACTCTTAGTGGATTTTTCTAAATTTGATCCCAGGTCCCAAATGAGATGCATGGATCTTCTGCACAAACCCTCCCTCTTCTCTGGCCAAGCAGAGGCTATTAGCCTCTAAGTGTCACATGGAGAGGGGTGTGAATGTGTCTACATGATCTATGTTTTACTGTTTGAAGGACTGGGGCTATAAATAAAACCGTTACTTCAGATGCAGCTTCACAACATCTTCGCTTCGGGCCTCAACTAAGAAACTGCCTGGCATTTACAGGTACAGTGGTACCTCGGATAACGACTTTAATTTGTTCTCCAAGGTTAGTCATTATCTGAAACACGTCGTTATCCGAAATGTAGTTTCCCGTAGGAATGAATGGGAAACCGATTAATCTATTCCGGAGCCTAGGAAAAAGACACAGACACCTGTTTTTTTTTGCTCAAAACTATAAAAGGCACTTTAAAGGTACAGATACTGTACCAAGACATTATCTGTCAGAATGAATATTCCCAACAACATTTCAAGCATTCCAAACAACAAAAATAATTTTTCCACACATGGTACAGAAGTGCACAGCAGCAGTAAACTTCAGTGTCATTTTGCACTTTTCTTTAGTCATGTGCTTTGGCAGCTCGAACCTAAGGGGCTGCACCCAACACACCTTTTTACACATTGCACATGCCACTCTTTTTTGTGCCACTCAAAACCCATGTGCTGTGCTTTACCAGCTCAGACCTAAGGGGCTGCACCCAACACACCTTTTTACACATTGCAGAAATTGCGAATCGTTATCAGAGGCAGCCCCATAGGGAACAGTCGTAATCAGAGGCAGTCCTATACCCGGAAATTTGCAGTCGTTATCCGAAAAATTTGTTATCTGGGGCAGTTGTTATCCGAGGTACCACTGTATTTTCACCTTGCCAAGAACTTTAGATCTAAAAACTAACTCCTGGCAACTCCATCTTTTGCCATGCTTGAACTTTTGGGTACAGCTCTGAGGAAGAGGGCGTTGCCCTCAAATATTAGCAACATTTTGTTATTTTATTAGTAGCCTAAAGGTATCATCTAGTCTAGTTTTGTATTTGTTTTTTATGATGGCTACACGGCTCCCTAACTTGTTTTGCTTCCATAATGATTTATGAAACCATCAAAGTTCTGTGAAAAATGTGAACATCTAATATTTTAATGCAGATGGGCACGAACCTTGGTTTGGAGGTTTGTGCTGGTTTGTCAGCCCAGCACCCTGGGTGCTGTACTTTCTCTTCCCTAACCCTTCTCCACTCACTAGCTGGTGCACAGAGCTCTTTCCTTCCTCTTTGTGAAATCATCCAGTCATGACCTGGGTGCATGGTTCCCTCCTCTGACAGCTGCCCATTGTAAGTGAACTGCTAGTGGTAGGTTCCTACAAGTGGTAAGGCTGAATTGGACTGATCCTAGAGGGGCAGAGGATGGTCATGGATTCTGTAGTCATTCTCAGTGGAGAGGGGAGAGGTTATGACTCCCTGGGGCTTCCTGGCATATTTGAAAAGGCCACTTATCGGAAACAGTTCTTCACATGCCACCTTATAAGGTTTGTTATTTGACTTATATAATCCTAATTTAGCCTATACTTAGTTTGTATTGTGCAATGAATGAATGAATGAATGATGAGAGAGGGGGGTTGGGAATGCCTACACTAAAACCCTTTGTCCCCTCATTGTCCTGGCAATCCAGGACTGGAGTCCTAAACCTGGGATAATTCATTTTCTACATTTTAGTTTAACTGGGATGGAGAATATAAATATTTTTTAAAAACCTGTGTGTATTGGGGGGACCTACCCCTTTGGATACTTGGCATGGCAACACAAGCAGCAATGGCTCCATCAAGTATTTTCCACACCTTTCCTTGTAGTTAAGATGGGTTTGTCTTTGGTTTAACTCATGCTGTTACTGTGGGCCCTGTTGAGGAAAGGTAGATTATAAATTTTTCAGATAACAATGAACACTTTTCTAGCAACTTCATAACTGCCCCACCCCCTGTTCCAGATATACTGTAGACAGCTTACCTTAAGGTCCAGAAAACTGAAACACTAATTTGGTTTATTTATGAGTTCAGTGCTTAAAATCAAGTACCTCAGTATGCAGCTTTAATGGGGAAGGATGAAATACATAGCCACCCAGCATCCATTGTATTATTAGGGTAGTGACTAAATTGAAGGTGGGACACCTTTATATTAGAATGCAATGCAACCATATGGTGAAACTCTGAATATCATATTACAGTTCAGGAACAGATTTGGCAGCGTGGTTTGGAATGACATTTACTCCCAGCTACTTCCAATGCTGAGGACTGATTTATTGCACACGCACTCCATCTGACATAAGGTAATAAAGTCTGATGTATTAATCATGTAATTTAATATTTATGGTATTTGCTAAAGACAACCATGATTAAAATTGTTGACATTTTAATAATGATACCCTAGAAGTAACTAAAAGACTTGCTATTATTAGACTTCATACTGGAGCAATTGGTCTCCCACATAAACGATCTAATACAAAGTGATATGTTCTCATATTCTTCCTGCTTGCCCAGAATAACTAATGTGAAAGGCATTCATTTTTCTGAGTAATTTCCTATCCTGTTCCAAATGCAAACTTTTATGTAAAATAAGATACAACAGACATCACAGCTGCAGAATATGGACACAAAATTGAATTGCAGAAGTTTTATTCCAATGTTTATTTCTATCTAACTCTGCCAATCTAGTAGGCCGCTACTCTGGAAGCTAATAGCAGAATATGCTCATAAAATAAAAACACCAGAAGAAAAAGACACCCCTAAACCCACAAGCACCACAACCATACAATGTCAAATCACAAGATCAAATAAATAAATAAAATAAAATCAAGCAATCAATCAATAAGATGGAAATGGCAATAACATTAGATTAGGGAAGGGATGGGCAATCAGGAGCTGTGCAGGAATAGGCAACATCCTGCCTCCCTGTCTGATTGGCCAGCACCACGGAGAAGCAAAGATGATGTCTCAGCCTGCTTCCTTGTGGGAGCTCATCTCCGTGAGGGCGCAGACCAAGGTAAGCGATTGGCAGCTTGTGTGTTGGAGGCTTCCAAACACCACCTGGGCTCTCAGTTCTGAAACCAATTGCCCATCCTTACATCAGATTAAACAGCAAAAATCAAATGAAAAAAAAAAATCAGATGGGAAGAAGTCTCAAAGGGCTCACTGAAATGCCATGTTTTAACTTGCCTTCTGAATGCTAGGAGGATGGGGGCCCTGACACCCCTCTACTGACAGAGAATTTCACAGCAAGGGACACTTCTGAGAAGGCCTGGTTTCTAATTGTGGACTTCTATGCATCCCTTGGGTGGCTACCTGCAACATCAAGGATTGGAAGGTAGAGGTGGGAAGGGTGGTAGAGCTGAAGGAGAAGCTGTCTGCCACGTAGCAAGGTCCCAAACATTCAGGGCTTTGCATGCCAACACTAACTATTTAAATGTGTCCCAGAACATGTGTACGAGAACATGTTTCCCAGGATAAGGGAACCATGATCATATTCTTGATACAAACCTGGTTGCTGCATTTTGTATCTGCTGCACCTTCTGACTGACCTTCAAACATTGCCCCAAGTAGAGAGCATTGTCATAGTCAGTATATGTCTACTATATGTGAACCAATCTTATTAGGGACTTTCTGTTGAGATGGGGTGGAAGTACTGTATACAATTTGCCTAAGCTGAAAAAAGACAGACTGGGTCATGACTGAGATCTAATTTTCCACTGAGAGGGCCTCATTCAGAAGCACACCCAAATTAAGCGTCTGTTCCTTCAAAGGAAGTGTGACCCCATTCAGACCAGATAGGTGCCCCCATAACTGATAATGTTTCCATCCTAACAACAGGATCTCCATCTTAACAGGATTCACTTCTGCCTGTTGGAACTTATCCAGCCATTTCCAAGGGCAGGCAGTGCTCCATAGCCTGCACAACTTTCCTTGTCTAGGAATAAAAAGTAAGACTTACATGTTACCAGTGTACTGATAACACACTCCAAATCTCCCCAGTGGCTTCATATATATGTTGAACAGCAGTGGAGGGATGATCAACCTCTGTAGGATACTACACTTTAGGAAAATAAACAGGGAACTAAACAGCATCCCCAAGCTGGACCCTTTGGTACCAGCTGTCAATAAAGACTATGCAATGCCATACACCCCCCCCCCCATCTCCAAACTTGACAGCCAGCCCAGGAGGATACTGTGGATGATGTTATTGGACTGATGAAAAATCCAGGAAAACCAACAAGGTCATGTTCTGTAAAACCAGTGAAAATACATTGGTTCAACAGTGATGAATAGTTCTGTATTCTTGAGATCAATTAAATTTGAATTTGGACCTTAGATAATTATCTGATAGGCACAGATATAGCAGACAGTTTTTTCTTGTAGCTGTTGTGAGTTTTTCAGGCTGTTTGGTCGTGTTCTGGAAGTTTTCAGACAAACAGCCCGAAGAACTCACAACAGCTATCAGACCCCAGCTGTGAAAGCCTTTGAGAATACAGTCTTCCCTTGCTTTGTGCCAAATTTGGGGAAGATTGGGCAAATGGTTTTCAATTTATGAATTAAAAAAACTATTTTACCCCATACAGATATAGACCACCTTCTGTATCTGCAGATTTAAAACAGATCAAATACAGCAAAAAGACCAAACATGCTTACATTCACAGAAAATTATTAGTCCCAGCCTGGTTTGTTTGTTTGTTTGTTTGTGTTAATTTAGAAGGTATCCAGGCATTGGCAGCTAATACTGAATTTAAAAAAAAAGCCATTTGGGGAGGGGGGGAGTCTGAGCTTCTGACTTTTCTATGTCAACAAATATTCTGAATAGAGATGGGCACGAAATGAAAAGAATTCATTCTGTTATTCATTATTCATTTTGTTAGTAACGAAACAAGTAACGAAAATTGTGATGAAATTGAAACGAACTGAACAGAACCACGAAAATTAGGTTCGTTACGTTTCGTTTTTGTTAATGGCGACACACAATGAAATGAGCTCTTTTTAAATGTTAAAAAACGTCCTTAATATCCGTAGAAACCCAGTTATAATTATTTATTCTGCCTGATAATACCTACCATGGGAGTTGGGATCCTTAAAACATGCATTTATGTCTTTTCTCAGATCACTGTATTTTTTTTCCTTTAAGGGGAGTTAGGGGACATCAACCCAAAATGGCTCCCAGATGCCTAATATTGATTTCTTGGGTATTAAAATGCCCTAGACATCCATAAAAATGCAGCAATAATTATTTAAAATTATTACCTACCAGAGGGTTGGGGTCCTTAAAAAGTTTGTTTTTGTCTTTCTCCCATCGTGATGTATTTTTTCTTTTCCCTTGAAGGATGACACAAAATGGATCCCAGCCACAAGATGGATGCAAGCCATGTGATGGCATCATGTAAATTCTTGGACAGTTTCAACCAAAAGCTCTGGCAGCCCCCATCCTTCTTGCAGTCTGCGGTGAGAGTTAGGGTTGGATTGCTGTCTCTGCGACTCATTACTTTAGGCCAGCCAGGCAGGTGTGTGTCTCTGTGTTCCTGCTGGCTGCAGCCTGGCTTTTAGGGGAGAGAAAGAAGAGATTTCTCTTGCAGCCTCCCTGTGTGTGTGCGTACCTCTCGGTGAGTACCCTCTCCTGCCCCACAGTGCAGTCACTCTGCGGCTGCCTTACGCCCTGGGCAATACCCTCCGCTGCCCTTGCAGCCTCCATGCATACCTAGTCTATACTGTGTCTCTGCCAGCATCATTTTTTAGTGTTTTCTGGTTCGTTGGGGGACACCCACACACGGAAATGCTTTAGATTGCGCAAAAAGCAGGTAAAAATGAAAAATGAAAAAATGAAACAAAATGTTTTCAAAAAATTTGCGAAAAATGAAAAGGAACCAAAACTGGACCCACAACAAAAAATGAAAAACCAAAATGTGATTTTTTTTTCGATTTGTGCCCATCTCTAATTCTGAACATAAACAATTATTACTGTTCTCTGAAATTCTGTGTCCATAAGGTAAGCAATATATAGTGTAATTTAAACTGGAACCCTTTCCAATTTCTTATTTTCACCCAGTTCAAACACTAGAACATTTGATTCCTTAGGATTCTGTCCATAGTCCACCCACCCATAAAAAAGAACCTCTTGAATGAAGAATGGAAGACTATTTAAGATGCTCTGAATTAAAATTATACCGACCATCAAATGTTATTGGTATCTATGCAAAGGGCAACATTATCACCCTTTGCCCCTTTCACAGGCTATTGGCAAGCACCACTTCTAATTTTTCCCGCATTTGGGGAAATCGCAGGGGTCAGCACACCCGGAGTGCAATGGATGAGAAAACCTCCTTCGTGATCAAGGTATCTCCCCTGCCAGGTACGGCCATACCACCCTGAACACGCCCAATCTCGTCTGATCTCTAATTTTTCTCTTCCACTGCCACCAACTAGTTTCCCTAGTAAATTAAAGCCTTCAGAATGATTTTAAATCGAGTAAAGATAAAATAAGTTTATTCATTACAAAGTAGAATCAAACTCATACAGAGTAAAGTATATAGGTACAAACAAAAGGAAGAATATAGCTCAATGACACTAAAGTTATGATACAGTCTACATTGATCATTTGCACACCCAGTTCTTAAGTTTTCAGACACACATCACTTAGTCTTCCTCACAGAAGTTCTAAATCCTACATCTTCTCTCTCTACTTGTCTCACAATCAGACTCTATCTTTCTTTTCTCAGTGAGTGTAGATCTCTTTTCTCAGTGAGTGTCAGTCCCTATCTGTCCCTATCTGTCCAATTCAGTGGTGGGCTGAACCTTAAATCTCCCCAGGCCCTCCCCTTGGTAAACAACCAACGAAACAGGCACTTCTCATGAATTATTCATCACCAAAGGGCAAACGCCACGCAAAGATCCAAAACACACTGCATATGAGCACTCAGAATTGAGTCCTTATCGTTTTCATAATGATGGCTCACTGCGTCTTACTTCTAATTCCTCATACAATTTTTTTATCATGAAAATGGATTAATGTGACATCTCTTCCATCTTCTTACAATATTTGTTACAGGAATGAGAGGCTCTTCTCTGAATGTTAATTTCCCTTGTTCTATATTATGTATAGTCTGAACTTTTCAACTGGCTCTCTTCTAATTATCTGTCCACTTTCTTGTGAATCCTGCTCCATTAAAGTCAATAGGACTTTTGCTGTTGGTTTTGGAACCCTAGCTGTTCCAAATTGAAATGATTAATTAGATCGAGCATTTGAAGAATGAGAAGCATGTACTTATTTGAATCAAAGCAAGCTTCAGGACTAATGAAATAATGCACAACAATTAAAAATATGTTACTGGTACATAAGAAGTTTGAGAATCATTCTTTCACCCCATATAACCCTTTTTATTGTATTACAAGTGGGGGATTATGAGGGAAATCTAGTGACTTGGCTAAGGCCATCCAGATGAGCTTATGATTGAAATGGAATTTGACTGTAGGTTTGATTCTGATAGCAAACTCGCAATACAATATCTTCTATATCAGGGCTGTCCAACTTTGAACAGCCCGCACTCTACTTTAAACTGTCCATGGTCTACTTTCAGAAGTGTGTGCGCCCCTCTCCGATGCTCCGGATTAGGAGGGTGGAGACTACTGGAGGCAGAGGAAGGGAGAAGAGCGCTTTCTATTTGGGGAGTGGGAGAAGGGGCAAGCCCCCATCTTTCTCTCCCACCCACCAAAGAAAGCGGCCTTCCCTTTCCCCTAGCCATCCTCAGGTGATCACATAGACCTGGGGGGATCTCCCCAGTTCAATCCCCTCCCTTAATAGAAGCCCTTGGGAGGAGGGTGGCAGTGATCCCCCTCACCCCACTTCCATAGACCCTGTCAGTCATCGCAGAGAGGACCCCTTACTATTGTGAGTGGATGGCAGCAGTGGCAGAGGAAGGGAGGCAGCGGTGGGGCTCCCGGTGTGGGATTCAGTACGAGAGGGGTGATGGAGGGGAGAGGAGGGTCAACAGCCTCCTTTCTTCCCCTCTGCTTCCCCTGGGCAGAGACTCAGGCTCTAACGCCATGGTGGTCAGGTCAGGAGGATGGCAGCGGGAGCAGCAGACCCACCAGGATGCTCCTACACCTGCCACCCCAAGCACCCACCATCCCTACCTCCACCACTCTAGCTGCATGCCTGGTGTTCCTTGTCCATCTCCTCCCTCTTTCGCTCAGCTGGTTGGCCCCCTCCTCCTCTTGCCATAGCTGCTGTCGCTGGTGGAGGCTGTGCACCTCACCGGTACTCCAGAGCAGCCGAGTGAGGGGGTGGCAAAAAAATCCCGCTGCACATGCTGTGGCTGGTGGCAGATAGGGAGGCTGGAGGGGACCTCACAGGCCACTTCAAACAGCCCCATGGGCTACCGGTCACCCACGGTCAACGCATTGTGCAGGTCTGTTCTATGTATTCTGGCCATACTCTTCTGTTTAAGACCCCAACTTCCATCTCAAAGCAAGTAGATGTGACCCAAAGTTTTGCTTTGATTCAAATAAGGCTTTCCCCCCCACCATCCTTTGGGTCTTTGAACTAACAGAAGATTTTTCTAGTACTGTATTAAACTTGTGAATGTTTAAGCTTGTACAACCAATTCAATTTCCCATCTTTTGCCTCCCTCCCTTTCCTATTCATCTGAAACTGGGATTTTCGGGTAAAGATCAAAGTAAAAATGTTGACACATAATGAAAAAATGCTTGTACAAGTATCTGTTAGGCAAAATTTTACTTCATGCCTAACTTTTCAATCAGCTCCATAGGCAAGCTCCACGTAGAGAGAGAAAACCCCCACAAATCTCTCCCTGTTCATACTTACACAAATATCTCATATTGCCTTTGTTTATGCATGAAAAGAAGCTGGGCATATCTTCTGCAGTTTAACTGCAGGTCATCTTAAGGGCAGTTTTAGGAATCCTGTGATCCATGCAGGCCTCCCAAGGGGGGAAAGAACAAGACCTGTTTGATCCAGAACCTGCTGTGAAGCTACCACTTGGATATCATCCCCACGCCCACCCCTTTGCAAAATTTCAGCCAGATTGTGAATAGAATAAACATGGAAGAAAAACAAGACTGTCCGCTGGCTATGAGGAGAAGTGGCATCATAAATCATTGAGCAATTGTGTCATATAATACTGTAGCAGAGTGGCAGCTTCTGTGGGGCAGCCGTCAGTATGGAGTGGCTGTTAAGAGTTCAAGGCTAGCTCCTAATACAGGGCAACGTTTTGTGATTAGATTCAGAAGGTTTCAGCCTAGGACAGTGATGGCGAACCTTTGGCACTCCAGGTGTTTTGGGCCACAACTCCCAGAATTCCAAGCCTTTATTGCCAACCACAAAGGACTGTGGGAGTTGTAGACCAAAACTTCTGGAGTGCCAAAGGTTCGCCACCACTGGCCTAGGATGTAAGGCATCCTAGGCTGAAAATCAGTCACCAAACAAGATGGTTTTGTAAAAGACCAACTGGAAAGCCAAAGCAGTACATCTTCACAGAGAACCACAGAGACGTTTGCTAGTTTTTCCCCTGGATGCCAAAAACTTTATAGGATTACTTGACTCTGTAACTGGGAGAAAAGGATCAAGGCACTGAAATAGAATTCTTTTTCTTCAAAAAGAAAAGGACTATTGAAAACTAGAGCTGTTTGCTCTCTTGGACACTGAATACCACCCTGCTAACAAAATAGCAGCATTGCACAAGAATCCCACATTTTGGGCAAAAATATGATAGACTGGTTCAGACTTAGTTGTGGCCTGTAAATTGTCTGTTCCAACAGAGTCAGTCATTGTTACTGGATACATTCCTGAGGAAAATATATGTGCTATGTTGCTCTTCCTATAATCTATATCTAGTTCTGCCTTTCCTGAGTTATGGCAACAATACGTGTTCTTCCATTGCTGATTGTGGCTTAGGCATCTGGTTGGGAGCTTGACTATTCCTCTTTTATTATTATTATTATTATTATTATTATTATTATTATTATTATTATTATTATTATTATTATTATTATTATTATTATTATTATTATTATTATTATTATTATTACTAATAATAATAATAATTCAAAAACACTTGCTGTTGCCCATGATGCTCTTCAGCCTTTTAACCTGTGCAATGTTACTATTGCAAGCACCCAACATCTTTCCAACAGAGGCCTCCTGTATGCATAGATCAATTCGATCAGAGAGAGTTTTGATTATTAGTGGGGTAGGGGGAGGGAAGAAAGAAAGTGAAAGGTCTTCTGAGAGTATATTTAAAAATTACTGGAAGCACCCATAACAAATTGGAAGTCCTTGTGCCATATTTGTGTACATGTGTGTAATGACTTAAAGAGAATTTGTGTGGCAGGGATGTATGCATCTGCAGGTATTAATAAATTCTCATAACAATGACAGAATCAAAAACATCTTGCCTGTATGCATCAAGTCTTCCAATTTTTGCAAAATCCACACCCTTGATATTGACATGCTACTCAGAATTTATTTTCAGAAATCAGAATTGATATTCAGTGTTCCAGTTGGGTTTTGTATGTATTTATAAAGGAAATTACTAGTTGCCCACAATCCCCACTCCCCAAAAGGAGGGGGTTAAAGAAACAAGCACCAAGTCCTAACACCATGCATTTCATTGAATACTGCAGCACATGGAAATGAGTACTGGAGATTGGTATATGGTATTGATTAGTTCATGCTGCCTCCCCCTCTCATTTTGATTATGGATACAGATTAGAGATGGGCACAAAATTTTAAAAAAAGTGTTTCATTTTGTTTCATTCTGTTCTGTTTCTTTAGTAGCATTGCAATGACAGTAATACAGGAGGACCCCATATCTACTGATTCATTATCCACTGATTCAGTTATCCATGGTTGGCAGAGGGGGGGGGGAATTAAATAATTCAGCAACCACACAGCAAGCTATTGTCACAAACAGCAGCTGTAAAGTAAGCTATTGTCACAAATAGCATCTGTAAAGCAAGCTACTGTCACAAACAGCATCCATAAAGCAACCTACTATCTCAAAACAGCAGTCATAAAGCAAGCTACTGTCAGGAAACAGCAGTTTGGAGGTGGGTGGGCAGGTGTTCTCTCTTATCCACGGTTTTCATTATCCACGGGAAGGCCTGGAACCAATCCCCAGCAGATACCGGGGTCCTACTGTACTAGTTAAAGTTACCAAACAAAGAATGAAGCAATTAATTCTCCACCGGTTAAACCAGTGTGAGTAATTGCTTCCTCCATGCCACCTTTCCTTGCTATCCAGTCCAACCAAAACCTCTATTTAAAAAAAACTTTTAAAATTACTGCCGGGGGGGCACTTTGGGGCTTAATAACTCGCCCCCACGAACCTCAAATTGCTCCAAATTGGGAAACTTCCAGGGAAGAGTCCAAGGAAGCTCCCCCAGTTTGGTTTCCAAACTGAAAAAAGCAGTTCGGTTCAGACCAGACTGAAATGGTTTCTTTTGTTTCATTTTGTAACAAAGTAATTTGAGCACAAAAAAACTGACTGATGACACCAACAATGGCAGCAATCAAGATAGTCTATAAAATACCTTCTTCTATTCCCATCATCCTGTTTTTGTTTTTGTTTTGGGTTTTTTTTTTTTTTTTGGTTGAGAAAAAGCCCTGATAATTGTTTTGTATTTGAATGGGAAGTAGTTAATGGATAAAAATAAGGAGTCCATGGCAGAGAGCACAAGAGGTATCCATAGATAATCTTGATCGCTGTCATTGGTGTTCTCAACATACAGACTTTGTTATGACTTTGTTATGTAAAGCTCTCAATGTGGGCAACATATTATGCAGCAATCTCAGGCCATTTCTTGACTTTTGAGTGATGAGTATAGAAGTACAGCATCCCACATTAATAAACAGAAGTATTTTTTTGAAGAAAATCCAGTACTAAAGAGAAATCTCCTTTGACCAGTCAACTTAAGCTCCATAATGGAAAAAAATATAGTAGAAAGAACATTTGTGCACTTAGACAGCAACAATGCAGGTTCTGTGTGTCCAAAAGTAGCAGAAAACAATGGTTTCCTAGGCCCACCCAAAGTTTGCCGCTTTGAGAAAGTACCTGATGCTATGGTTGTTCTACAACATACACAATGCTATTGCCATTTTATAATTCTCACAATATAGAGAGAGTGCAAAAGCAACAGAAGCATAACAGTGCAGGCTTATTTTCATGTTTCTAATATAAGACCAAAAATGGGGGAAATTGCTCCTAAAGAGAGGTCATTTCAACCACATTCCCAATATGAGTCAATTTGTTTACAAATGTGTTATGTGTCAATGAAAAGTGCATAGTGTGCTTTGAAGACTGTGTGTCCATCTCACATCAGACCCATGCATGACCTGTGCAATCAAAGGTGATTAAGGGAATCCCCCTTGGTATCCTGAATGCCTGATTTATGGTCATTGAAGGTCCTTCTTTCTCTCTTACTCTTTGATGGCATTTTTCCAGCTATTCACATCCTGCTTCAGGTTATATCCCACAGAGTTAACCACATGTATGATTGTGTTTAAAGGCTTTTTGGTCTTTATAAGAATTTTCTTTCTAGAGTTCCAGCACCATACAAGCAATTATATATATGTGTGGGCCATCTTTACAAAATTTCTTCAGTCATACAGAGTCATTAGAATGGTAGGGCTTTTTTCTTAGTTAACAAGTCTTCTTAATTAAACTGATTTGATATAGATCACGAAGAAAAAGACTACATTGATTATTACTGTTTCTAGAGCATGCAATGTCTGATGTATCTATTGACAAAATATCATGCTTATTTCTTGAGCACTGTTATTCTTGGACATTGTTCAGAGCTGTATTTAGCTTTTCTTTAAGTTTGTAAGTTAGGCAGTCAATGGCCAAAATGCGTTTGCTTACCATAACAGATCGCACTATAGAACAAGACATGAATTCAAAAAGGTCTATTTAATTCTGTTATTGTTGGATTTCATTATATTTTCCCGAGTTTTAATACTGTAAGCCCCTTTGGGATTTCAAAAGAAAGTATAAAATGTCTTACATAAATAAAATGAGAAACACTGAGGTTGCAAGCAGCAAAAAACAGCTGGGTTCTAACGGAACACACCAGGAAATGGAAATGCACAGGAGTGATACGGGGGGGGGGGGGAGAAAAACAGCTGAAGTAAGTCGCTTTAAGAGTAGTTCATTTTAATCAATGAGAATATGGTGAGTCAACCTCTCTCTAAGTCCCACTGACAATTGAAGAAATCCAAGTGTCTTTTTGGATACTCTTACTTCTTGCAGACTGTCTTTTTGGAGTGTCTAAAGCTAGTATTTCATATCTGTCATCATCTTGTTCACAATTTTTCCTCATATAATTTATAAAATGTTGGCGGCAATCAGTTTAATACAATTCTTTAAAGTCCACAGAACAGTTTTTTTAAAACTATCATAGAATCATAGAATCACAGAATAATGAAGTGGGAAGTTGTCTAGTATAAGGCCATCAAGTCTGACCCCTTTTTCCATGCAGGAAATTATCTTTCATAAATAATCTGTAGTAGAGATGGGCACGAAACGAGCAATTTTTTGTTTTCATTTTCGTTTTTTCGTTTCATTATGTAATGAAATGAAAAATGAATTTTGACTCCAAAATGAAACAAAATGACCCGAAACACGAAAAATTTTGTCGACCGCTTCGTTTTCATTACGGCAAATACATTGAATTGTTCTAAATGGTAACGGAACAGTAATTTTTGTTTTCGTTTTCATTTTTTCATTTCGTTACCTAACAAAACAAAAATGAATTTTTTTGCAAAAAAACTCACAAAAACGAAAACGAACTGAAACGGACCCCTAAATGACCAAACAACAAACAAAACACCATTTTTTTAGTCGTGCCCATCTCTAATCTGTACATATAGGATAATGTTCTTCAGTTCTTGTTAGCAGAAGAAGCAGTAGGACATTCATCTTCTTCCTCAGGAAATAAAAGGTAAAATCCAATCACAACAATCCACTAGAGATGGGCACGACTTAGCGGTATTTTCGTTTTTGTTTTCGTTTTTTTGTTTTCGTTACGTAACGAAACGAAAATGAAAAACGGTTCAAAAATGGACCGAAAACGGAAACGAAACGACTAATTTCGAGCCAATTTTCGTTTTTCGTTACTGGAAAAACACATAATGGAGCTAAATGGGAAGAAACAAAAAAATTTTCGTTTTCATTTTCGTTTTTTCATTTTCGTTACGTAACGAAACAAAAACAAAAAATTTTGAAATTAGCTCACGAAAACGGAAACGAAACGAAACGGACCCTAGCCGAAAACGAAAACGAAAACAAAAAAAAATTCTGAGTCGTGCCCATCTCTACAATCCACTAATGGAATGGCATTCATTATTTGAAAGCCCCGCACTCTGCACTGGAGAGGTGGGATTTGGGGTGCAATGACAAGAAGAATGTCTGATGGGAACAGGAAAATTCCCCTGTAATGGCAGAGGTCTGCGCACTTTGTGCTGAGTATCACCCAATGGATTAGCAAATCTTCATGAGTATTTTAAACAGTTTTTTTATTCTAGTTCTGGATTATTTACAGATAGGGTTATTACACTTACATTTAAAGAAAAGAAACATTTACATTATTAAAGTTTCACCAAGTAGTAGCATTATTATATTGGTCACAGGAGTAATTATTGCGCTGAAGTCACACAGGAATCTTCTGAACCCTGCACAAATACCTCAGCTGCTGGAGTAATACCCACCACTACAAACACCTTGGTAACCATCTGTAAATAAATTTACAAGCAGAAAATCACATCACTAGAATATTCTTCCCATACAGTCTCTTGCAGATGTTAGGGGTATAGCCTTTGGGATATAGATCATTTCAGGCTCTATATACTAGAAGCAAATTGTGCATTAACACAGTTAAAGAGTAACCAAATTCCCATAAGAATCTTCAAAAGCTTTTCTGTTTGCCCAAGCACCATGTTCTGCTACTTTGGCAAAGAGGTATTAGCAATGTCTTGTTAACAGCCAAAGATTCTTTCCAGATGCGGCCGAATACAGATAGCAGTGTCATCTGCCTTTATTTTAATAACTGCACCTTTAAAGATGAGTGATAAATGAGATCAACATGACCTGGCTTTACACTAAGTCATGGTTCAAACTGCTTTCTTTCATCTCAATTTGGTGCCTTCTTAAGGAAATACGCAACACAAAAGCAATTCAGCCACTATACTTGCGTATCCAAAGGATTCCCCAATGTCAAGCAGCTGTATCTGTCTGCCACTCAAGTTGTGATTTAGAAAACTAGCATCCTCAATAGTTTTCTTTTTTTATACAAAGGATTCTTACTCCATGAAACAGATGAAATCTGATTACTGAAGGGGCTTACTTTAGTGAAATTTTACTGTGCATGTAGACACACAATGTCATTTCAGACAAGTGACAATGAGAGTATGTCTTTTGAATTCTATGGTTTAACACAGCAGGATTAGAGATGTGAAATGAAACCCGTTCTTCCCTGGCAGTCTCCCATTCAAAGGCTGAGGAGACGGAATCACTGCCTGGCCTCCTCATCTAAGTGGGCAACTGCTGGAGGAGGCAGAGAAGTGAAGTCCATGCTCCTGCCCATACTAATCAGTTGCCCCAGGCAGAGAAACTGGGCAGTGCATATCCTCTTGTGAGTGGGGCAGCTGGCTTAGGGGGTAGGGAAGGAACGTGTAGCACCTGTGAAGCTCTGCTAATGAATTTTATCAAACCGGGATGAATTGATTCATACCCATCTCCAACCAACTGGTCCTTAGCTGGTCTGAAAATTTCAAATAAAAGACAACACATGAAGTATTATACTGTGCCATGATTTATTTTACAAAGATAAACCCAACATGGAGGAGCCATGTGTGGAAAACTAAGTACAGTACCCTTATGGTTCAAAAGGTTATAGAAACACCTTTAAGAAGCAATCACTTGAAGTAATCATTTCCTGTATGACTTTATCAGTCTCTCAAGTTGTTGCAATTTCAATGTTGCTTCAGTTCATAGAGGTTTGTGGGCATTGTTTATATACAGCTTTTTAAAGGTCCTGCCACAGCATTTCAGTTGGGTTGCAGTCTGGACCTTGACTGGGCCATAGGAACACCCTGATTATTTTCTTTTTCAGCCATTCTGTTGTGGATTTGTTGGTGTGCTTGAGATCATTGACCTGTTGCTTCACACAATTACAGTCAAGGTTTAGCAGTCAGGACACAAGTCATCACATTTGACTATAGAAGATTTTGGTAGACATGGTTGACTCAGTGAGTCTAAGATGTCCATGTCCTGCAGTTGCAAAACAAGCCCAAATCATTACTCCTCTCTCCACCATTGTGTTTAACTGTTTATATGAGATCTTTGTGCTGATATGCCATGTTTGGTTTCATCAAACGTGGCACTGGGCATTATGGCTGAACAGCTTCACTTTGGTCTCTTATGTCCAAAGAACATTACTCCAGGCATCTTGGCAAACCTAAGACATGCTGCCATGTTGTTTTTAGAGAACATGGCAACCCTTTCTTCTGCCAACCCTTCCAAATAAACCACACATTTTCAGTCTTTTTTAACTGTACTGTCACATACTTTGACATTTAACTTGTTGACTGAGCCTAGTAGATTCTGAGAGTAACTGACAGGCTGTTTCCCCCCCTCTCTCTTCAGTTTCTCTGTGCATTAAATCCTATGGCCTTGAGGCAAATTTTCATGGACTCAGCCTCATCCTCTGACTAGGGCATGAAAATAATGCATGCTAAAGGCATGAGTCCAGGTTGAAGGTCCCATACCTATTGTATGAGCCTCCGATATTTATGGTAATATCAGTATCCTGCCCTTTGCAAACTGTTTTAACACTTGTGGTGGTCAAAAACATATCATTCTGATTATGCCCCCAGATACTAAAAATGACCTTCTTGATAAATAAAGCAAAAGAGCTGGTTTTCATGCAGACCCACTGTAATTCTGTATATCATTCTGGTGGGGAATGGAACTGCCATTAGCAAGCAGCTTAAAAGGTCTTCAAAATTTGCCTGCTATATTTCTCACAACTCTTAGCTCATATCAGCTTGGATCTATATGCACGGAGTTTATAAGGATCATTTATGTTTTCTCTTCCCCTCAAAACTGTGTAGCTGTAGTATATTTTTCTTTGCACATTTTATTCTGCCTGAATTTTTAAATATGCAAGTAAATAATACAAAAGCTTTTATTGTATCACAAAAATGTTGGAAATGTACTGTGTGGGGGTTAGTGGGTGGGATGGGGCTCCTCTAAGCCTTACAATGTTGTCTACATACTGAAAATGATGGAAGGAAATAAAGGTTATAGGATAGGGGATTTTTAGTCAAGAAAAAAGTCAAACCTTGAAATGTTCGTACTTTGGGAACTGCATGTATGTTTTGGTAGGAGAAGCTTTATCATTCAAATGTATTGTTCAAAACATAGCAGGTAGATAATGATTTCAATTTAGCAGTTTAGATTTAGGGGTGTAGAGTAGAGAGGTACAGTTCATCTGTTGGATTTCATTTCCAAAAACAAAATGCAAAGTAAAAAAAAAAGGCGTCATAAACTTCAGCAAAAAGTCATAAACCTAGTCAAACAATAACAAAAAAAAAAATTAAGCCTGTCTTGGGAAATTAATATTGAAGTTCTGGAAACAGAACTGTGTCACTTTTAGAGTAAACACCAAAAACAGATGCCACAATCTCATAAAATAAACATGCAGTGAAAGGGTAACACACACATTAACAACAAACTGATTCAGTAGCCAATACAGTATGATGAGAAAGGAATACACAGTATGGTGTGATGCACAATAGAAGCCATTAGCCATATGGTACAGTGTGAAGATGGCCTCCATGACGAGTAACAGTTGCATGCTATGTGGTTTATAAAATAATTATGCCATGGCAAGCAACATTTTTATAATTATTGGCAATTCTAAAATATTTCTGCTATGCTAGAAGCATTTAACAAGTTGAAGGACGTCGGCAGATTCTTTATTTTCTGTATCTACTCTGTTTTTAGACTATGCAGGGAGCTGCCATCCTGGAAAAAAAAGCAAGCTAATTTACATGAGATTATGGTAGACTTCTTAAGGGTGGGGGGAGCAAAAAAAAAAAAAGCAAGAGATGTAGAAATGTAGGAAGAAAATTACTTGAATGAATATTACTTGCCGCCTGTCAAGAAAGCCTCCAATTTGTATTTTTTATTCTTTTCCTCCCCCCTTCATAGGGTAGAAGAAATAAAATGCTGAGCTCTGGGGTTGTCATTGGCAACCACAGAATTCTTTCTTTAAGGAGCAAAACCTCAGGACATTTGAGGGTTTGAGGCAGTTAAAGGAGGGAACTGGCAACCTGCAGGTTGTGAAGGAATTCCTTATTAGTGTTCAGTTTTTGGATTAAATAGAAACAACTTTTGTGATTAAAATCTCCCCTGCCCTTCCAGATGCAAAAGGGAAGGAAATACTGTGTGATGTGTCTAGATTACAGGCCTAGGCCCACCTTTTGGTGTGGTAAGAGAGCTTCGTCAGGCAAAAGTGTTTGTGTGTGTTGCCACATAAATTGTTAGGCATTAATTTTATTGAAAAGTAGTGCCATTGGCAATCTAAGCTTAGAATTCTGGGAGTTGTGGTACAAAACATCAGGAGGTCTGAGGTCTGGACACGCCTGTTGTAGGGTTTCTAACTCAGGTAGGTAGGTAGGTACTATAGCAATGTGGCTGGGTTTGGATAATACACAGTAGAGATGGGCATGAAATGAAAAAAAAATAATTCCGTTATTCATTATTCATTTCATTACATAACAAAACAAATAACAAGAATTGTGATGAAATTGGAATGAACCGAACAGAACCACAAAAATTAGGTTTGTTATGTTTCGTTTTCGTTAAGGGCGACGCGTAATGAAATGAGCTGTTTTTAAATGTTAAAAAAGTCCTGAATATCTGTAAAAGCACATATTCTGCCTGATAGTACCTACCAGGGGGGGTTGGGGTCCCTAAAATGTGCATTTATGTCTTTTCTCAGATCGCTGTATTTTTTTTTCCCTTTAAGGGGAGTTAGGGGACATCGACCCAAAATGGCTCCCAGATGCCTAATATTGATTTCTTGGGTATTAAAATGCCATGGACATCCATAAAAATGCAGTGATAATTATTTGAAATTATTACCTACCAGGGGGTTGCAGTCCTTAAAACATTTGTTTTGTCTTTCTCCCATTGCGATGTATTTTTTATTTTCCCTTTAAGGATGACACAAAATGGATTCTAGCCAAAAGATGGATGCAAGCCATGTGATGGGATCATGTAAATTCTTGGACAATTTCAACCAATAGCATGCCAGAAATGTCAGTTTTTCGATTCGTGCCCATCTCTACTACACAGCTTGACATTTTTCAGAATGCCTGAAGGAGCAAAATGTCTCCCTTCTAAGGTGCAGCCCCAATATTTAGAAGGTGGGCTGAAGCAAGATGGCCTCCTCGGCGACGGGTGTGTGTGTGTCCTGAAAGCAACCACTGTAGGATCTCCTGTAACATTACTACCATTTCCAACTCTTGTTCCACCTTCTTCTCGGGTCCAATTTGCACAGCTGCTCTAAAAGAGAAGATAGGCAAGTGTGGGCTGTTGCTCTTTCTGGCTCCTAAAGGCTTAGGTAGGGGAGGTGGATGCACAGCTATACCAAGAAAGTGCTCAGAGAAGCCTGAGGTATCCAGGAAGACCTCCTTCCAAGTCCTGGGTTTTGGGTTATGCCTAATGATGCCAAATCCTGGCATTGTCAAAATAACTTGAACTATTATTTTCTTATGCCAAGCAACTGTATTCCTTTATTTGTTATTTACTTGAGCTTTATTTAATTTATCAGGTTGTCATTTATCAGTTCCATTATTTATTGTTATATTTTAATCTTGCCTTTTCTCCAATGAGCTCAAGACAGTTTATATGCATGTCCCACGTCTCCCTTTTATCCTCACACAAACCCTGTGAGCCTGCAAGAGAGACAACAACCAGTGCATTTCATGGTTCAACAGGGATCTATGTCATGTCATGTTGGATCTCCCAGATCCCATGCTAACTCTCTAAGCATCATGTAGCCCCAAGCCATTTTTCTATATGAAGCAAAGGACTCTGTCTTCTTTTACAATCTATAGCAATTTACTTAGTTTGGCTGCCTAGCAGGCCTGGTCCTGCTATGCAGCCAAAGACCCTGACCCTTGTGGGCCAGAATCTCAGTATGGGTTCCCAGCAGGTGATGCTCTCTGTTGCCATTTAGTTACCAATTTTGACCTTGCCAAAACCGAAGAAAATTACAAAACTAGAACAACAATCAGCACTACTTGCCTTACTATTTAGGACAGTGTGAAACCCACCTCCAATGGAAAGCTTTTGAATACAGTCTCCCAGCAATAACCATGGGCTCTAGGTTATAAGAATGAGCAAGAACATATTTCACTGCAGCCAAGGAACCAACAAAAAACCTACATTGTACTTTAGTCCTTCCAGGAGCTTTCTGAGGTGGGAGTTGAGTGCATGGCACTAACTCTTCCTCCTTTTAATATCTACTTCTGTTAAAGCCACAGGGTTCCCTGAAAGTTCTGGCCTCTAAAAGCAGGAGGGGAGGATTAGTCCCAGCCCTAGATGCAGCACTTTCAATAATGGTCAGTAGAAGTGGGTAGAGGTTACTGGTAGGTACTCCCCCAACTCTCATGCTGGCACTTCCACTGCTAGCACTGTAGCTGGGTTGTGTTGATCACCACTGGACCTGCTGGAGGTCAAGGTTGTGTCTGAGGTGTGGCTGGCTCCTAGTGTTCCTCCACCTAATTGGTGGGACTTAGAGAATTCAGCTCAGGACTCCTCTTCAGAGGTACTTCTCACCTCCATCAGAGGGTCCCAATCCTCCTCATTACTTCCTCTCCTCTGAAATCATTTCCTCCACTTCCTAGAAGGAAGCTACACCCACTCCCACCTTGCAAGGTGACCCTCATCACCCAGCTCTCTCACAGACACTAGTTATGCCTTGCTCTTGCATATTAGGAGCCTAGGAACTAAGTCATCTGACAGCCTGCCTGGGAAACTGGTGGCTACTTTCACATACAGATAAAATGGCAGAAAATTGGGAAATCTTATCAAAATCTACTTCTAACATGTTTTTAAAAAGTAATTATTGGAAGTAACTAAAAAACATGGAGGCTGATGTACTGAGGTTATTTGCTTTGTCCTTGTTCATCCATATTTCTTTAAATCTTAGCACTACTTTTTTGGTGTATCTGCTCTGTCTTCCGTATGTAATAAATTATATGTTTTTGTTAAGACATACTTGCTTGAAAGTCTCATATTTTCCTGTCTTTGCTTTCTCTTTCCCCTTTTCTCTTCCTGCTACTCCTGCTAGGTCTTAGGCAGTTACTTCATATCCATTTTGTCTCTGTAGTTGTTGCATTTAGGAGCGGTACAAAAATGTTACTTCACATCCGTCTCGCAACAACTGAAATTTGTCTCGACCACACCCTCAGAACGGAAGCTAAGGAAGACAAGTCTATATCTAGCGCTGGGGTTGGGTTTTCTCTTGTCCATCTTCTGTTCCGCTTCTTGTCCCAGTTAAGAGGACATGAAGTAACAACTGTACTGGTAACCTGGTGGGTATTTAGCACAGCTTTTTGTGTCTATCTAGTGGTTAGTGGGTGAAGTGACATGTGTCATTAATTTCCCTATGGGAAAAACATACAACTCAAATGTATAAGAAAGAAAACATTATCAATGCTGCCGCATTAGCATATGAAGACCAGAATATCAGTAAATCAAAATATCTAAAAAGAAATTATCCATCTCCCCTCCCCCCAAAAGGGGAAAGGAAGCTATACAAATTCAATGTTTGTCACAGTACAAGACCGTGAGGTAACACGTGTCACGAGACAAGTTATCAGACCATGGGAACACTGAAACAGGGACAAAACCACGTGATCGCGAACAACGCTGTCATGGTAACAAAACTAGTCACGGAACAAAGAAGGACGTGAAGTAACCGCCTTACATAAGTCAAACCCTGTGAAAACAGAATCTCCTAAGTAACAGGAGACAACAGGAGCACAATAAGCAGGGCAGACTTTCTTCCTTCACCCTTGTGTGAAAGTTGTACAGCCTTGATGTAAGAGATGAATGCTCCTTCATGTGAGTGTGAACTTTGAAAATATGAAAATAGAGGTTGGCAAAGTTTCCCTGCTTTGTTCTATTAGGCAAAATGAAGAACAATATAATTCAGTGCAGCTTGAGACTTTTATTAACTCCTGTTCGCTCCTGATTTTGAAGTTTTGGGGGAGAGAAGAAGACACTATGTTTATTTATGAACATATGAGGCTTTCTTACATGACTGATCCATATAGCTTGGTGTTTCCTATTGTGTCTGATGGTAGTGTATCAGCTTCCTGGTGATTTAAATCTAAGGATGCTGTGGAACCTTCTGTACAGAAACTGTATTGAAATGTACCTTCTGTACAGAGACTGCCACTGAAATGGCCTTTTAATGGACCTCCAGCAACGAGTCTTAGGCTTCTCTCTTAAATGGAACCTGGCTACTGGCTCATCTTGAGCAGTGTAGCCGACTCTGATAGGAGCAGCTGTTAGAGCATAAGGCCGAGAGAGAGAGACCCATATCAGTTATTAGACCTGGAGATTTCTGCATGCAAGGGATGTACTCCTTTGTGTTCCTGTATTGCCATGAGCCCTATACAAGCATTTCAAAAGGCGATAATCTGAAAGTGGGAGCAGGGAGTCTGTTCTAGCTCCACCTCCTGCTTATTCCCCTCTCCATTGGGAAGAGAACCATCTAAAGGAGAAACCTACTATTTGTGCGGTTTGACATGCAGTTAGGAATCCAGAAAAATTTAACTGTGTGGCAGAATGACTTCTTTTCAGACTCTGTGTCGGTTGGAAATACAGAGAGGTAGCAAGCAGGGCTGACTCTGTCTCTGCTCAATATTTCAAAGTAACAATTTTTGTAATGAATTACTATGAATGATGATGGCAACACAATCACAGAAGATGTTTTGTGATGACTATGTCTCTCTCTCTCTCCCTCTCTCCCTCTCTCTGTCTCTCTCTCTCTCTCTCTCTGTGTGTGTGTGTGTGTGTGTGTGTGTGTGTGTGTCTGTTTCTGTTTCTGTCTCTGTGTCTCTGTGTGTGATAGCCATGGGTTGTATAAATAAAAAGGGAGATTTAAAACAAGGCAGTGTTCACCCCTTAATATTTGTTGAGAGGACCCAATGAATCTTAAGGGATGACTATATAATGGATCAGCAATATTCATTATCATTATTAGTTTTTCTCATTCATCCCCATCTCTAATTTCTAACCACAGAACAGTGTCTAAAACACTGGTTGCAACTTTCTATGTGTGCACAGGAGCATTTCAGTTTATTTCTCCTGGTGGCCTTTCAGTTTGTTCCTTCACCAACTGCACACCTTAAAATCTTTTTAAGTGCAAGTGGTTTCTCCACAGTAGCAACTTGTGAAGCGCAAAGAGGTGGAGGGACATTAGTTTCTGTATTCAAAAGCTGACCACAATTTTGTGTCTCCATAAAGGGATAAACATCTGCATGTTGCTGAGATTAGTGCACCCTTAAAAGTGGCCCGTTACGGGATCCTATACTTTTGTTTAAGATGATCAGATGGGTGCTTTAATATCTGACAATCAATCAATCAATCAATCAATCAATCAATCAATCAATCAATCAATCAATCAATCAATCAATCAATCAA
>JAHTLZ010000379.1:38245516-38278762 GCA_023846285.1 Phrynocephalus versicolor | reverse complement strand
CAATCAATCAATCAATCAATCAATCAATCAATCAATCAATCAATCAAACAAACAAACAAACAAACAAACAAACAAATTGGATTTTTACTGGAAAATGGACATTTGATAGGTACTAATACTTGGCAGAGTACCTCCACACAAGCCAGTAGCCTTTGAAGTTTTGTGTTATAATTCCTATCATTCCAGCAAGGACAGGAAATGGCCAGCTGTTACTGAGAGGTGTTGGCTAAAACACGTGTACTGGAATGCCCTATTAGTAGTCTGTACATCTCTTATCAAATTCACTGGACCTCTGCTACGTAAATTTTTATAGTCTCATATATAGTGCTATCCAAATAGCCTCCTGAAACTCCACACTTAGTGTATAAAGAAATATTATGCCCTCAGTAATGACGTGCAATAGTTGTACAGTCTGTAGGTTCTTATTTCTTTATTAATGGTGACAACAGTATAAATGAAATGGTAAAAAACCAACAATGCCCTGTCACCATCTAGTAATGATTTTTTTATTAAGTATTATTAGTACATTAAAATAAAATGTTACACTTTTTGTGTGTGTATGTATACTTCTTTGTGCTTACTGGCATTTTAAACTGTCTGTTTTATCAAATGTATTAAGAACAGCAGTTTGCACTGTGCTCATGGAAAAATGAGTTTGATCATCACAACAGTACTTTAGGGATATCTAGCTCTCTCTCTCTCTCTCTCTCTCTCTCTCTCTCTCTCTCTCTCTCACACACACACACACACACACACACACACACACACACAGAGAGAGAGAGAGAGAGAGAGAGAGAGAGAGAGAGAGATCCCTAAAGTACTGCTATGTTGTGATGATCAAACTCATTTTGCACGAGCACAGTGGAAACTGAGTTGTTTTAAATACATTTGATAAAACAGACAGTGTTTAAAATGCCAGTGAACACAAAGAAATATCATACAGAGACCAGACACAACCTAGGCTTTCTCTTTATGGCTTAAAAAAAAAAAAGAAATTCTGATTGTTCGTCGATGAAAGCTGCTCACGGAGATGGCTGAACGGGTTATTTTATTTTATCCAATATTTTTGTGAAGATACCACTTTCATTTTTGCCAGCATTTGTAGTGTAAATGAGGAGCAACCTATCATAAAATGATGCCACTGAGATCAAAGGAAGCAATCCCTACTACTAAGCTGAAATCATTCTGGGGAACTGTTTTTGATTATGGTTAATGATGTAATCAAGCTAGTAAACTGCCTAGAAGTTGTAGCTGTAGTGGGATTACAGTTTGCCATTACAGAGCACCTAATAATATGGACAAAAAGTATGGACTTATAAAAATAAGATATTAGATAATGTTTACTTTAATGGCACATGGGATGAGAATCAGGTTGATTAGAATAGCGATATGAGCTTTTCCCCAAAGGAAAATTACTGGTATGTTAGTGCAGATGAAAATGCCAATAATACAGAGTGGGGAAAGGACCACAAGAGTCATTTTTAACACCTTTGATTTCATTCTTTAAAGACCAATTATTTTTCTGTCCCCTGCGGGAGCGAATGGGGGGGGGGACCCAGCCCACAACACAACAACTTCTTTCTTAATGGCAGAATCATTCTGAGACTTCTCTGATTCATTTTATATTTAGCAGATTACAGTTTTAGATTCATCAGTCAGAAGGAACCCAGCCAACTGACAGACCTGAAATCATGTCCTTTGATTGTAATTGACAGGAAAAGCATTTAAGGTAAAGGGGGAAAAATATTTTATTCATCTTTGATTACACTGTGATGTGATTTGGTGACATAATATAGCTGTGAACTGAAGCAAAAAAGGAAATAATTCCTACTTCAGTTTTTTTTTTTTACATGATGTGTCCCTTTAGTCTTCTTCAGGACCAACCCTCCAGCTACAATAGCACTCTTGATGGGGTCTAGACAAATAGATCTACAGACTGCTGCCATTTAGAAGGCAAGCAGCTTTAAAAATAACATTTCCCAGGGCCCTGTATTTCAGAACTAAATGGCTACATCATTTTTCTTTCCCAAAATTATGTTTATCACTCCTGAAATAACATATTGGCAAAAACCTTCAGTTTAATAGAACCTTAATGATAAAGAATACTTTTTGTTGTATTCCTGCCTTTAAAAATTATCTCAAGCGGCTCCAAAAATAAACTAGCTCAGATACTGCTTAGAGCAGTAGCAAAACTTTGATAGGCCATGTCCATAGTCTGGCCTGCAGGTCGTATCCAGCCCCATCAAGCAATTTTGATTGACCTGTGGCTCGCTGGCCTGCCCCCTCCCTCCCCCTCCCTGCTTCACCATCACTAAACTTTAATAAGAAGGCACCACCGCCACTCACCCCAATTATTCTGCTATTTCCTTCTACCTTTGGAGCCGCCGGCTGCCCTTCCACCTGCCTTAGAAGCTTCCCCCCCACCTCACAGGCCTTGTCTCGCTTTCTCTCTTTTGTAACCCTCTGCAAAACTCACTCCCTTCAGTTCAGTTCTTGGACCCAGCTGCCAATGGAGGCCAGCTGATGTTTGGAGGGTCTGAAGGGATGCTGCAGTGGGCTTTCCCTGGGGGGGGCAGAGTGGGTGGGTGGTAGGAAAGGAGGGGAGCAGCAGTGGCAGTGGGGGGAGGCACCAGGCCTGTCACCTGGGGGGCTGAGTCACTGGCCCTCACACGCTGGCCAGCTGCTCTCACACACTGGGGGAGAACATGTTCACCAGCACCAGCTCGTGTAGGCTCTGTAAGTACCCACCCATGCATGTGCTCCCTTTGCCTCCTTCCAAGGTGGTTTCTCTTCTCCTTCAAGCAGGTCTGGTGGTGTTTAGGGCGAGGGAGGAGGGTCCTGCTTTAGGCCCCCCTGAGGGGAAGTGTAATAGGTTGGGTTGCCCTCGAGAGGCCTTCCCTTCATCTGCCACCTCCGAGGAAGCAGGCATGGCAAGGACATCTCCTCCTTCTTGCTGCCCCATCCCTTCCCTTTCCCACCCAAACAGATGGAGTGGAAACCCTCCCCGGGAAATGGCCCAGTGCCTTAGCCCCTCTCCTGAAAGTCCAGCCCTGGATGTTGGGCACCTCGCCAACTCAGAAGGGAAGTGGCACCAAAGCTGGTCTTTAAAGTGGTGGTGGTGGTGGCGGCAGGTGGAGGGGTTTGCATGTCACCTTTACTTTCCTCGCCTCACCTGCTTCCAACATCATGGGTGCTACTGCCATTCCCCTGAGTTCCTGCTATGGGGAGGGCGAAGGTGGGTGGAAAGGAAACCTCTTTAATGGTGCTCGTTGCCAGGTGGCTCCTAGCAGTGCTACTTTAGGAGATATTACACAGCTGTCTTGCAACCCCACCCCACCTTTGGTTTGAAGAAGGGATAAAGATTCATGTAAATAATTTTAGAGATTTTTAAAATGAACAGTAGGTTAACACAGCCCAGTAAGAATAAGTGAAAAGATACACAATTTAGATGCACACGCACCAGCAACTTAGGGGTTAATTGGGGTTAAACTGGTGGTTAAATTAATCCCTAAATTGCTGGTATGGGATAAGCACTCTGGCAATTACCTATGGGGACCTGCTTTGTAGCTTAATAACTCAGACCCCTGAACCCCAAACGTTTCCAAATTTGGTGGGGGGTTACAAGGATGTGTCCAAATGTGATCCCCAGCAATTTTGGTGGTGAAACATATCTGTGATACCTTTTTTGGAGTACATAAATCTTTACTTGAAAATTGCTATCACAACAGCCATGTATTAGCACCAAAATCGCTGGGAAGCAAGTTTGGACCCTTCCCTGTAAACTCCTTAAATTTGGAAATGTTTAGGACTCAGAGGACTGGTTTATTAAGCTCCAAAAGGGGCACCCCTAGGAAAAAAATATTGTCCCTAGGCATCCATAATGATAGCCATTGATACCCTTGTTCTCCATGAACTTGTCCAATCCTTTCTTAAAGCTGTCAAGACAGGGAGTTCCACTGGCAGGGAGTTCCACAGAGTAGTGATCCTCTGGGTGAAAAAGTACTTTCTCTTATTTGTTTGAGATCTAGCACCCAAAAGTTTCATAGAGAGCCCCCTAGTTCTACTGTTGTGTGAGAGGGAAAACAACTACATTTTAATTATGTGCACTACGATTACTTTTTTTTACTGTTTTGTACAGAATTTCAAAACTATCAGATCTAAGCACGTTGTAAATATTACAAAGTGAATAAGCAATTAGAGATGGGCACGACTCAAAAAAATTTTTTTTCCGTTTTTTGTTTGTCATTTTGGGGTCCGTTTCGGTTCGTTTTCGTTGCGAAATGAAACGAAAAAACAAAACAAAAATGAAAATTTTTCATTTTCGTTAGCATTCTTTTCATTGGAATGTGTCTGCCATAACGAAAATGAAAAACGGGGCAAATTTTTTCGTTTCGTTTTCATTTTCGTTTTGTTTTCTGGAAATTTTTCATTTTCATTTTCATTGCGTAACGGAAATGAAAAACGAAAACGAAAATGAAAATTTCGCTGAGTCGTGCCCATCTCTATAAGCAATCAATTTCTTTTCCTGGTGTAATCCCTGACATAACCCACTCTCTTTAGTCCAAATCCTATTTATTTCAGTGCTTGATGATAGGAGTAGAGGGGAAGTTTGGTCTCTTATATTTTGTGAGATCACAATTTAAAGGGGTACAAGACTGGGTTTTTTAGATTTTCTTAAACAACTGCATCTCCTTGATTTCCATGCTGAAAATGTTCAGTGGTGGAATGCGCTTCAGAAAAAAATATGAATAGATAAAACAATGACCTACCATACCACTTATTTCTGATACTGACATCTAACCTTTCTTTGTCTTGTCACTTGACTATTTGACTATTGAGGTAGTAGTCATAATAAATCATGACAGGAATAAATATGTTTTGTTTATCACTTATTTTCTCTTTTCCTCTTTTGCTAGCACCAACCTTTAATTGCCCCATGTGCATTTATTTGGGTAAAATTAGGTGCTCAGGCGGCTTGGGGAGGGCAGCAAAGGGCAAGTCCTGATCGGGCAAGCAATAGTCGTGCCTCTGCTTTCCATATGATTCCTAGGAGAAGGTTTAGGGGCACCCTCTTTGGAACTTACCCCAAATGTTTCCAAATTTCAGGGTATTCCCCAAAATCACTTTCTGAAGGTACCCCTGCTACTTTGGTGTCCCCAATGTAAGTAATTTTTGAGTGCAGATTTTTTAAAAAATGCACACTCAAAAATTATTTTAAAAATATGCAATCAAAATTTACTTACCTCAGGACTCCAAAGTAGCAAGGATACCTTCAGAAAGTGATTTTAGGGAATCCCCCAAAATTTGGAAACATTTGGGGATAAGGGGGCTGAGTTATGCTCTAAAGGGGCTGAGGATAGTATTGGCAACTGTGCAGGGAGTGTGGAGGCAATCAGAGAGTTTACTCTATGGTATTAACTCCCTTATTGCCTCTACGCTCCCAACACATATTGCCAATTACTACCCCCAGCCCCTTTAGAGCTCAGCCAGTATACCGTACATGCTCGAGTATAACTAAAAAACTCCCTCGGCTTATACTTGAGTCAATAAGTTTTTCCAGTTTTGGGGGGTAAAATTAGGCCCTTGACTTATTCTCAGGACAGCTTATCCTTGAGTATATATGGAAATTTTAGCCATCACTACAGTAGTATGGGGGCATGGTGGCTCAGCGGGCTAGAGCACTGAAACTGCCGGTTGCAAATTCAGAAGCTCTGCAGTTTGAATTCTGGGTGCCATGCAGTGGAGTGAGCTCCCATTGTTAACCCCAGCTCCTCCCAACCTAGCAGGTCAAAAGCATGTAAATGCAAGCAGATAAATAGGTACCACTATAAAAAAATGTGTCAACCCAGTGTGCCGCAGCAGTGAAAACAGCAAACTCAATGCGAGAGATCATTAGGAAAGGTATAGAAAATAACTTAGCAAGTGTCATTTTGCCTCTTTATGAATCTATGGTGGAGCCCCATCTGGAGTATTGTGTATAGTTCTGGTCATAATATCTCCAGAAGGATATTATGGAAATGGAGAACGTGCAGAGGAGGGCAACCAGAATGATTAATATTGGTACAGGTCCTTCATTGGAGCTATTATTAGAAATTCTTAAGATAAGAATTCCTCCGTTTGTTGTGCCATCATGTTTTATTGGATCTCTTTATTACCTCTCTGAAATGGTCAGGAAATAAACATTTTCTGAATCTAAGACATCAATGATGGGCAACCATAGCCACATTCTATACCAATTTTATGATGTCCCTTCTTTACCTGCTTTTAAAATTCCTGTCTATGCACAAGTGGAAGACATCTATTTTTTGGGACACTAAAGCTTGAACTGTTATGGGGGCTGCTTTGCAACCAGAAACAAGATCTGGGTAACCACTGTTATTTTATTCAATAGGGTTGTTCCATGATATATCACCAAATACATTTTTAAATATGAGCAGTCTCTGCTGGGCCCTCTCTGGGATTAGTGACTCTGAAGCCTAAGCTTTGTTTATTTTAAAGAATAGATCTGCCATATCTATACTTTTAGTTTAGTTTTTAGTCCCAGGGCTGATACTGTATACAGAGTGTTCCTATTTTTTTCTGCTCTGATCTGATCCAATCCTATTTTTTTAATTTATCTATTTTGTATGGATTAACACTTGATGGCAGAGCTCTGCTTGGCAATCACACCTAATGGTATTATCCCCAGTCTCCATATGCTTTCCATGTTTTTACGCTGAGTGTACACAAAATCTTTACCCTTGGAAAAAAAGGGGAGAATGATGCTGCAATGTGAGCATACAAGACACTTTGCACCTTTGGAGGTATATGTAGGGGCTTTGGGAAAAACAAGATTGTTGAACAAACGGATGTTAGGACCAGGGTGGGTTGGTAAAGACACCCTTCCAAGCCCTCACTTTGCATCAAAGACTAAGTTGGACTTGTATGACACTTGCCTGAATGTATGGCTGGTCTCATTTTGCTAGGCGTGTGATTGAGTTGACATCAATGTTTAAGAAAGTTCTACCTGTGATTATGATTGAAATGCAGTAGCTTAGGCAAACATAGAAGTCCTCCTTTGATGCTGCAGCAGGCAATGAATGATAAATGTGTGTGTGAACTGGCTGGTATTATCAGTACAGAATAGGACCTGGAGGATTGACCCACATCCATATGGATCAATTACTTGTCTGCATTTTAGCTGAAGTTTGTAAGTGCATAGCATTTCCTAAATTTGTGACAGCAAGAAACAAGATTTTCAGAAAATACAGAAGTATTAGTTTTCTTCTATATCACTTATATTTGCTACATATACCATATTCAAGATTGTATAATAATCAAATACTACATTTCAGCAGATGAATTGAGTTACTGGAATATTATTGCTAAAATTAACATTTGAATGATAAGCAATTTGAGGAGTAATTATAATTCACACTCTACATTCATTCATTCTGATATATGGATAATTACTCCTGGTAATATGCTTTTGTTAGATATTACAACAACAATAACAATTTATTGCAAAATTAATTCCTTGGCACAATTTAACATTTATTAATGTGAAATCAAAGTGAATTGGTTTATAGTAGTTCACGTGTAAGTTGCTTTTCACTGTGTGCTAATTGGTTATTACAGGTCACTTCAGTATTTTAATTTAAATTACTTTTGTTTCAAAGTGGACTTGGTTTTTAAAAAGGACATGGTATTTACAGTTCACATGGCTTTATACAGTTGTAAAAAAGGTAAGGTAATGCAATCATCTTTAGTAATAGAATGATGAGTGAATGGAAAACATTTTTTTGAATCAGGTCAATGGCACTGATGATTAGCACATTGTTAATCAAGTTCTTCAGATTGCCATCAAAAGCTTTATCTCTTTCACTCAGAGTGGTGAGAGGATCATGAATATTAAAGAGATTCAAATAGATCTGCACTCATATAAGATGGAACACTACAAAAGAAAAGGCTAAATGAACCCAGGCTGTGACTTTATGTACTGCTATATCTTTTAAATATCTCCAAATACCCAATCAATTTCTATAATATTATTCTTAACAAAATATATAATGTCTGTCTGTCTGTCTGTCTGTCTATCTATCTGTTTTGCAGGGGAACTATCTAAAATCATATATTTTGACCATTAGTCACCTTTACTGGAAAGAGAGCTCTATATTTCCTTAACAATAAACTCTACTGAAAACTGTAAGGCAGATAGATCTGATATTAATCCAGGCAAGCAGAAGAAGGAAAACCCTTCCATGTTTTTCTTATGTTGGACCAGTTCAGTTTCAGATGTCCTATTGCTATCAACATCTGTTGTTCAATAAACATCCCAAAGACTAATGGCAGCTCCACAAAGGGCCTTTTCCGGATGGGGCTTCTTTGCCTGCTCGCCTGGATTTTGGCGCAAAAGTGCACCTGCTCCCCAGGGGCTGGGATAACCAATAAAAGGTTGCCCACCCTGGGTCCAGTCTCCATTTTACATGATATTATTACTGTCTGCCCACCCTTTATCAGAGAGAATGAGATTAGCTGGTCGCATAAAGGCTGGATGGGAATTTTTGGCCATAAATCAAATTGGCCCCGATTGGCTAATGAGTTTTGCCCATCCCAATCCTGCTCATAGCCCTTCTAGGGGGTTTCTAAGCACGGTCACAATTGGTGGGTAGTGCAAGAGGTACCTGAATTTAAGACCCTTGGCAGCACATGAAAATGTGTTTGGCTACCCTCAAAAAATAGACAGAAGGAGCAGAAATTAGGAATATTTTAAGGTTGGAAACAGCACTTAAACAAACCTGAGGGCTGCCTTTGGGTCTATCGAGCTATAGAGTTCAGGGGGGAGCTGAACAGATGGACAGCACCCTTTGAAACATTGAAATGCTTCCCAGGCAATGCTGGCAGCCAATACCTCAGCTGTGGACGTTTGTGTTCTCAAAATCTTTTGCTGTTTCCAGTTCACATCTGTATGCAGGATTCCCTTTCCTAGTGGCATTCTCTTCACTTTGGTGCTGCTCAGAGCTCCATGATATCGTTGTTGAAGTAGAGCAGGATGGCTGGGGTGTAGGCATCCGCATCCATGCTGAGCTGGTAGAAGTCCTCATCCTCATCCGGGATGTGGTTCTGGTGCAGGTTCTTGTCCATGTCGAGGTTGACGCCTTCATACTTCCACGTGTAGCTGGCCACGTGGGCGTTATAAGAGAGGTACCATAGCAGGATCTCCCACATGGATTCCTCTGTGCAGACCTCAAGGGTCTCCTCCTGAGAGGTCAACATGTTGATGATTCGTATGTGCCTCATTTTGACAGACAAGATGCCCACTCATACAAGAGATCTTTCCACCAGGGCCTACCAAAGTCACTGGCCCAGTCTGTGAGGCAGCAGAGGTGGAACTGGAATGTGAAAAAAGCATCCCTGTGGGTTATAGTACTTCAGGCATCCAGTCAGGGGGCCAATGTGTGTTTATATATCCTTGGTTTTGGGACTGAACCAGTGGCTAATGTCTTTGCCCACAGCTTCTAGGATAGGTTTCATCAAAATATCACCCTGGTTGGCCACAGCCAAGGGGCTCAGGTCATAAACCCTCCCCAGGAAAGAGACCCAGAAGTCCCAAGGCCGGTTGTGTACCAACAACTTGCGCAGGTAGCGGGACCAGTAGGAGTTAATGGCCACAGGGAGTAGGCCGCCACCTAGGCTGCTGAAAATAAGAATCTGCTGATTCTGCGCAGGGGCTGGAGGGCCCATAGATTGTAGCCTCTTGCCTGCTTGCATAACATTCAGGCTCCCTTGTTAGAGGTATGGGTTAGCAATTAAAAGTCTGAAGAATTTGCTCACCTCTTTATTCCGTGCTGGGTGGGCAAGCATAAATACTTTATAGGGAGCAGAAACAGATGTGTCAAGCCCCACACACAGAGCACACACACAAACAGGGTTCAGTTCTTTGCCAAGATCTTTAGTGGAAAGCCAGGCAAGTTCAAGTCCTTTGCCAACAATCAAGTGCCAGATAAATAACAGAATCCAACTCCCAGCAATTAACAGTCCAAGTCAAAACCAGAATATCTCATGGAAACCAGACACCAAACCCAAGGGAACAGATTAAGCCATTGTCCAGGAAGCCAATCCGAAATCAGGAAACAGAGCCAAGGTCACAGACAGGAACATGGTTGCAAGTTCAAATGACATGTTGCTCCCACAGAGAGCTCAAGGAGAGCTTACCAGCTTTATCTCAAAACAGGGAACACACCCTTACTTCTGGAAAGCTCCTGCTAGTACTCCGGGCTTCCCGACCTGATTCCCCATCTAGCATCAAAGACCCTTTCCCTAGCTCTCCTGGTAGCACATCTTTGCAGAATCCTGCTCATAGCCCTTCTAGGAGGAGAAGATGTGTTTTCAGCTGAGTCATCAGACCCAGCTGCCTGCTGACTTGAGCTGCAAGGCTCCTCCAGCAGCTCTTCACCATTTAACCCCTCAGAGTCTGTGACAGGCAGGGTCCTGGCAAGATGTGGAATCACTTCATTTGACATGCAGCTTAAGTTGACAGACTGTTCAATGAAATCCTATGTATTTTTACATGGAATATCATCCTACTTTAGGCAGTTGAATTTATTTCCTTGTAAATGTATATTGAATTCTGCAGACAAAAACAATTTTTAAAAAATGCAGTGCCACTTCTGACTGCCTCAGCCATAACCCTCACCAGTCTGAGCTGTGTAGAAAAACACACCTGTTGTCCCATTTTTTGTTACCTAATCCATATTGAGTTCACTTACCTATCACTGCTGTTGCTGTTCCAGGTGCCTATTCAAAATGTGAGGTCCTTTGGACCTCAGTTGCTTTGGGCAAAAATGCAACTGAAATGTGCAGGTGAGAAAGGAGACCTGACACATAATAGCGAAGACATTCAAAATTTCTATCCTATAAGAAAAGTTGTTTTTTTAAAAACATGTTCCTTGTGTACGTGGCTATGTCCATGATAGACATTGGACTGCTTGATAGTCTGATTCCCAACTGTGCTTCCTTGACAGGGTTTGGGTTCAATGATCCATAGAGTCCCCTCCAGCAAGGCAGTCTGTGAGTGTTATAATAATTTTACTTTCATTTGGGAATCTTGTGTGATAAGAATAGTAATGAGTTTGCAGGTGAGCTCGTACCACCTTTTCCATCATGTGCTCATTAATGTGACCTGACACCACTCCATACAGCAAATTGACCACAAACCTCTGGAGCTAGGTGTCAAAAAAACACTTGGTATGATTTAGAAGAACTTCAGTTATGCAAGGGTTCTATATTATGTGATAAACCTAAGTAGAAAAGCCCCCTTTCTGTGTATATTCAACTTTCAATAAATGGAGCAATAGTGAGAATGAAGAAGAGGTCAGCTGTCCTTGGAACTCCTGACATGAGCAAGGAGGTTCCCTGCCTTGTTATTTCAAGATGAACCCTGCTTCCTGCTTCAGTCTTGAGAGTCCTATACAAATGCAATATATTTGCTTTCATTCTCCTCCTCCCATTCTCCTCCTGCAATATATTTGCTTTCATTCGCCTCCTCCACGTATTTGAGTTAGGGGACAATAAGTTAATAAGTGTAAGAAATAAATAAATAAATAAATAAAATTAATTATTCATGTCAGAAGCACAAACAAATTATATTTACAGATATACATAAACTACTAAGCAGAATATAAATAAATTATAAAACTAAAACTATAAAATATATATCAAATGAGCAAGATGACATTCACCCAATACCTGGCTGCATCTACAACATAAGATCTTTCTCTGTGCACTTTGAAGGACATCATGTGCAATGTAACATGTGTCAGATGCTTTGTTCTTTTCCATATTCACACAAGATGTTTTCTATGGGAAAGCCACATTTTTTCCCAGATAATCCTTTGATCTTCCAACCCCAACACACAGTCCATTCAATGCTTCCCATATGTGCCAAGGTAACAACCATGCTGTGGAGAAGCATGTGGTTCTGCCCAGTTTCCTGGTAGCTCCTTGCTTGCCTTCATAGTTCAAGGGTGGTCTGTGGGGGGCTGATTGTTGGGAGGGGCAGAGCTTCTGATGAAACTATAGTTGATTTCAGTCTTAGCTTGGGGGGTTGATGACCAAATAAGTGTGTTTCTGCGGAAGTTGCTTTGTCCCACTCTTTCTACCCAGCTCTTTCTTCGCAAAATTTTGGTAGAGGAATGCCAACTAGGTAATGCACCTTTTATACTGGGGTTGGTTTTAAACACCCTATGACCAATCATACTGTTTCATTTAAGGCCTTTCCCACCTATTTTGTGTGTTTTGATCTATGCCAAACAGGGGTAGCATGTTCTCCTCGCATAGGGCTAGTGCAGAAGTTCTCAATGTGTGTGATTGGGTACCCCATCTTTAACCTATTATTTTTTTCCGAATGTGGTTCCTAACAAAAACTTTCAGTTTGGTATTAAAATAGTGATTCTTAAAAGTGAGAGATTGATCCAGGATAACTCCTAACAGTGTTCCAGACTACTGCCATTCCGCATCACCTGCAGTGTTGTTGATGCTTCACAGTTTTTTCAAGTAGAAAGCAGAGAGCTGAGTTTTTAGCAGCTTGGCTTCAAGTGGTAATCTCTGTAATATATAGTCATTATATTCAGAATATCAGTCAGGTTTTTTTCTAGATAGTGTCAAAGGTTAAGAACATAAGAACATAAGAACATTAGAACAGCCTTGCTGGAACAGGCCACAGCCCATCCAGTCCAGCATTTTGTCTCACACAGTGGCTCACCATTTGCTTCAGGGTATTCCCAAGCAGATGTCTTTGCCTGCATACTATTCCCCACAAATGGCATTGAGAGATATCCTGCCTATCTCTCCAACACAGAGGTTGTCCTTAGGCATCCATAATGATAGCCATTGATACCCTTGTTCTCCATGAAATTGTCCAATCCTTTCTTAAAGCTGTCAAGGCTGACAGATGTCACCACTTCTTCTGGCAGGGAGTTCCACAGACCAGTGATCCTCTGGCTGAAAAAGTACCTTCTCTTATTTGTTTGAGATCTAGCACCCAAACGTTTCATGGATTGCTCCCTAGTTCTAGTGTTGTGTGATACAGAACACAGTTTTTTCCTTATCTACTTTGGCCATATCATGTATGATTTAAAAACTTCAATCAGGTCACCTCTTAGGTGCTGTTGTTCAAGAGTGAAGAGGCCCAGCTGTTGCAGCCTCAGATGGTAAGAAAGGTGTTCCAGTCCCCGAATCATTCTGGTTACCATCCTCTGCACTTTTTCCATTTCCATAATATCTTTCTGTAGGTATGGTACTCCAGATGGATCCTCACCAAAGAGTTATAAAGAAGCAAAATGACACTTGATGACTTATTTTCTATACCCTTCCTAATGATCCCTAGCATTGAGTTTGCTGTTTTCACTGCTGCAGCACACTGGTTTGACACCTTCATTGAGTTGTCCACCAGGATACCAAGGTCCATTTCCTGGTTTGATGGAGAGAGTTCCGAGCCCATCAGTTAATAAATGTAATCGGGTCTTTTTGCCCCAGTGTGCAACACTCATTACTTACTAATGTTGAAGCTCATTTGCCACTGGTTTGCCCACTCCCCCAGTGTCAAGAGATCCCTCTGGAGCTCCTCAAAATCTCTCTCAGTTTTTACTACAGTACCCAGTACAATTTAGTGTAATCAGCAAATATGGCTACCTTGTTATTTACTCCTACTTCTAGATCATTTATGAAGAGGTTTAAAAGCAGGGGTCCCAGTACTGAACCTGGGGTACCCCACTCTTTACCTCCCTCCACTTGAAGAAGTGTTCATTTAGTGCTACCCTGTTTGTTGTCGCTTAGCCAGTTGCTGATCCAGGACAAGACCTGTTTATTGGTTCCATGACTGGCAAGTTTATTCAAGTGCCTTTGGTGCAGGACCTTGTCAAAAACTTTCTGAAAGTCCAGATAAACAATGTCAACTGGATCTCCCTTATCCACATGCTTGTTGACACTCTCAAAGAATTCAGACAGATTAGTGATGTTTGATTTGCCCTTGCAAAAACCATGTTGGCTCTCCTTCAGAAGCACCTTCTCTTCTATGTGCCTCTCAATTTTATATTTTAGGATGGTTTCCATCAGTTTACCTGGCTCCACCCCCTGCTCCTATAAAGGATTAGTCTGGCTCCACCCCCTGCTTCCTTTGTTTGAGGAAGCTTCCATCTCCATCCTTTGTTTGAATTGAGGTGGCTCTTTGCAATTTAAATTAGCAATAGAGGTGGATCTTTGCAGTTTTAATTAGCAAAAGCCTCTAAAGCAGCTCTAGTCCAACTGCAAGCACTCCAGAATAGAGATGGGCATGACTTGACGAAATTCTCGTTTCCGTTTCCATTACTCGTTTCCGTTACGGAACGGAAAAGGAAACGACAATTACTCCGCCAGAACTCGAACTCAAACCGACTAAAGAAAAATTGGGTCTGATTTGTCGTTGTCGTTCCTGGCATCGTGGCGATCCCGCGATGCCAAGCAGCACAGAAAAAAAGTTTTTAAAAGTTTTAAAAAAAACCGATTCCTGGCCAAAAAGCAGGAGAAAATATGCCTGCCTGAGTGAGGGCTCAGGGCAGGGCACCTACGGGGTGGTTTCTGGGGGGGTCCCCGGCCTCCCCCCCTCTCATGTCCTGGGCTGCTCTGGTGGGGGAAATCCTCGTCGTCTCGCAGTTGCTCGCAAGTCACAACAAGCACCGGACTCGCCGCCGGCCACCGCAATTCAAGCGGCACAGAAAAAAAGTTTTAAAACCCCCGCCGCCCCGATTCCCGGCCCAAAAAGCAGGCGGAAATATGCCTGCCTGAGTGAGGGCACCTACCAGAGGAGGGGTGGTTTCTGGGGGGGGGTCCCCGGCCTCCCCCCCTCTCCTGTCCTGGGCTGCTCTCATCTCGCCATGCCATGCAGTGCAGGGCGGGGGGGATCTAAAATGGGGCGGCGACCGCAATATTTATTTTTGAAATCGTGGTCCAAAAAACAAAAACACACAAGCCAACAAGCACCACAGAAACATGCGGAAATTGCTATTTTAAAACTGCCAGAATTTTTACAGTAGCAGTGGGTTTTTCTTGCAACAAAATGTCTCCTCTGTCCTCTCTCCATTGATTTTATTTTATTTTATTTTATTTACACCTGCGCAATGATGGGCTGGCCATGGGAGTGACCATGCAAATTTTTGGAGCCATTCCACCAATCGCATGGCCACTTGGCCAGGTTGACCACAGAGACTTCTGGGATGTGCCAATCGGACATAAAAAGCCCACTAACCGTATCCCAAACCCTAACCCTAAGCCTAAGCCTAACCCATACGCCAGTACACTGTCCTTCTAAGTGGGTCAGAGAGGCACCCAGAGGTGCACCCCAATACTCACCCTAACCTCACCCGTAACTAGCCTAACCCTAGCCCTTGCGCTAACCCGTCTTAACCCTAAGCCAGATCTACTTGCATTGCACTACACGCAAGTACCTTTCCCTTCTTAGTGAGAGGCAGCGGGTGCAGAGAGTCCACCAGTCTGGCTCTGGGTGACTCCTGCAGGCTCAGCTCGGCAGCATGTGTGACATGCAGCAAACCATGCCCCCGAGGCCTGACTGTTGCAGGGAAGGCACCCCAAAAAGAGGGGTGCCTCTGCCAGTCTGTTGCATCTGCAGCTTGGTATGCATATCCATATGGCTATGCATGCCCTTTTGCAGCGGGTGAGGATAGGAGGCACTCATGGGTGCCTCCAGGAGCCCGCTTTCCCTTTATAGCGGGCCAGAGGAGGCACCCACCCCACAGAGGTGCCTCCAGGAGCCCGCTACCCCCCCTAAACCAGTATAACGACAGATGAAAAAACGACACCACGAAACGACAATTTTTTGCGAAATTTCACGAAAAACGGAAACGAGCCGAAACGGACCTGTCCCGAAAAACGATAACTCGAGAAAAAATTTTTCCTGGTCGTGCCCATCTCTACTCCAGAAACCTACCAGTGCTCACTTCTTTCTGATTGTTTGGCTCTCTCAGCAGTGGCTCTGCTTGGTATCACAGCCAGGCTCAAAAGGTTGCACTCTGTGTGGCATTTGCCAGGCTGTCCGCATATAGAGAATTCCTAATGGCTTCTTGCAATGTTTGGCCATATGTATATATGTTAAACAATGTAGGGGCTACCATGCTGCCTGGTGGGAGTCCATTTCTTTGGATTCTCCGTCAACTGCGTAGTCCCTGGAAGTCAGCATAGAATCTGTGGTTTTCCAGTAGGCAATGTAGGCTTTTAGTAAATTTAAAACCCTTTGCAATGTGGTGGATTTTCTTCAGCAGGGCTGCACATGAGCCTTCCTCTTAGCAATATTCAAGCATTTATTGTAGAGATTAAGTAACCATCTCTTTGTTATTACTCCATCTACTGGATCAGAACCTCAACAATGCCAGCTGCTTTGCCCTTTTTCTACCTGCCTACCATCTCTTCCAGCTCTCTTATAGAAAATGGTGTTGTCAGGTTGCATGTATTCTGTTCTTCATTTCTTCCTATCCTCTGTATTTCTGTTGCTTACAATCTGATTTTCCATTAAGTAATAGCTGTTGGACAGTTGGTTAGCTGAGATTATGGCATGTAATGGTTGCTGGTAGAGATGGGCACGACTAGGGAAAATGATGTTTTTGAGTTGTCATGTGTCGGAGGCAGCCCGTGTCGGCTCGTTTCCGTTTTTCGTGAAACTTCGCAAAAATTTGTCGTTTCATTTTTCGTTTTTTCGTCTGTCTTTATACTGGTTTAGGGGGGGGTAGCGGGCTCCTGGAGGCACCTCTGTGGGGTGGGTGCCTCCTCTGGCCCGCTATGAAGGGAAGCGGGCTGCTGGAGGCACCTCTTTTTTTGGGGGTGGGTGCCTCCTATCCTCACCCGCTAGGAAGGGAAAGCAGGCTCCTGGAGACCCCCCATGGCATGGGGGTCTCCTCTCCTCACCTGGTGCAAAAGGGCATGTATAGCCATATGGATATGCATACCAAGTTGCAGACACAGCAGACTGGCAGAGGCACCCCTCTTTTTGGGGTGCCTTCCTTGCATCAGTCAGGCCTCGGGGGCATGGTTTGCATGGCATACATGCTGCCAAGCTGAGCCTGCAGGAGTCACCCAGAGCCAGACTGGTGGACTCTCTGCACCCCGCTGTGTCTCACTAAGAAGGGAATTGTACTTGCGTGTAGTGCAATGCAAGTACATATCTGGCTTAGGCAACAGGGTTAGCACAAGGGCTAGGGTTGGCTAGTTACTGGTGAGGTTAGGGTGACTATTGGGGTGCACCTCTGGGTGCCTCTCTGACCCACTAAGAGGACAGTGTACTGTGGCGTATGGGTAAGGAATCAAGGATTAGGGTTAGGGTTAGGGGGCTAGGGCAGGGTTTAGTGGGCTTTTTGGCACATCCCAGAAGTCTCAGTGGCCAAGTGGCCATGCGATTGGTGGGATGGCTCCAAAAATTTGCATGGTCCACTCCCACATGGCCACTTGGCCAGCCCATCATTGCGCAGGTGTAAATAAAATAAAATAAAATAAAATAAAATAAAATAAAATAAAATCAATGGAGAGAGGACAGAGAGGAGACATTTTGTTGCAAGAAAAACCCACTGCTACTGTAAAAATTCTGGCAGTTTTAAAATAGCAATTTTCGCATGTTTCTGTGGTGCTTGTGTTGTGTGTTTCTGGACCACTCCATGTTTTCAAACAAAAGATTGCGGTCGCCGCCCCATTTTGGATCCCCCGCCCGCACCGCATGGCATTGGCGTCTTGGCGACTCGAGTCTGGCTGCCCAGGACAAGAGAGGGGGGAGGCCGGGACCCCCCCAGAAACCACCCCTCTGGTAGGTGCACTCAGGCAGGCATATTTTCGCCTGCTTTTTGGCCCGGGAATCAGGGGGGGGGGTTTTAAAACTTTTTTTCTGTGCCGCTTTGCTTCCGCTTGAATTGCGGCCGGCGGCCCGCGGCGACTTTGGTGGGACGATGAGGATGCCCGCCCCCAGCGCAGCCCAGGGCCAGGAGGGACAGGAGGAGAGGGGGGAGGCCGGGGGACCCCCCCAGAAACCACCCCTCTGGTAGGTGCCCTCACTCAGGCAGGCCAGGCATATTTCCGCCTGCTTTTTTGGCCAGGAATCGGTTTTTTTTTAACTTTTAAAAACTTTTTTTCTGTGCTTCTTGGCATCGCGGGATTGCCGCGATGCCAGGAATGACAACAACAAATCAGACCCAATTATTCTTTAGTCGGTTCGAGTTCGAGTTCTGGCGGAGTAATTCCCATTACCGTTTCCGTTGCGTAACGGAAACGAGTAACGGAAATGGAAACGGGAATTCCGCTAAGTCGTGCCCATGTCTAGTTGCTGGGTTGGATCATTGTTAAGGTGATTAAATAGTCTCCATGCTTTTTGGCTGCAGCAGCTCATGTCTGTTTCCTCCAGGAGCTTGATCCACTTTCCCCATTTGTGCTCTGAAATACCCAACACCACTGGTTGACTAGCTTTAATGGTATCTTCACTAAATGGGTTTGATTCAAAAAGGACAGAGTATCCAATCAGTACATCAATATCTTCATGTGTTAAACCTTTAACCCAGGAGATCCTGTGTCCTTGAGGAATAAATTTCCTGGAACATTTCTGAACAGCATTAGTAAACTTATCTTGGACTGCGATCTCACCTGGTTTTGATCCTGATATTCCGAAGGTCTGGCTTTTCCTCTTCATCCCATCACTGATTTAATATGTGGGACAGGAGTTCACACATCCAAAGCTGGGCTTTTTATTTTAAAGTGCAGTTCAGCCCCCTTGGTCAGCAGATGGCACTAGCATTTTTAAAAAATGGACCACTTGCCTGGGGGAAATGAAATCAAAGGACCGAGCTTCCTCTTGCTCTGATGTTTCAGGGACATTAAAAAAGCAGCTCCAATTGGCCCCAGGAACAGCTGGTCGGTGCTCTGAGGAAGAAAAAAAAAACCAGGATCATCTGTGTGGTCCCATGACGTCTGCCTCATTAAAAGGTGATTTTTCAAGCGAGGCAGAAAATTCCCTACCTCTTGGTTGAGTCACAGAAACCTCGCTTAAAGGGGCATTACCGGGTTTTCTTTTTTCCTTTTATTCAAAACGCCTGGTGGCCGTGGGGACGGCATTTTTGGACTCAATTTATTTAGCAATTTAAACTACTTTTAAAGGGATGTGGGACTAGGGCCATAAGATGCAGGATCTGGATCTTTCCTCCAGAAAGCCACTAAAAGTGTGTGCTAACCAGCATTTTTGAAATTTCCCTTTTTATGGCATTTCACAACTCATGATCAAATGGCTGCTGTGACCTCACATTGAATGGGACAGTGTTGGATATTTAGTATTGGCTGATTTTAGGCATTGTTTTGCTACATTCTCGCTTATGAAAATGAGATCCAGATTATAGCCTCTCCTCCATCTGCCACTGGATGAGTTGGTAAGATTCTTCCCTTTCTACTACAGCTTCTCCATGATTATAACTGTCTTCATAGCTTCTTTATTGTGTCTGTTAAAATCACCTGTTAGAAAACTTACTGGATTATTATGAAAGTCTGATGATTCAGTGAAGGAAAATATTATAAGTAGTGGTTTACAGGCATGTCACTATTATTTCAACATTATTCTTCTCTGTCATTTGCTGTAGACAGAATTTAGAGATCAGTTCTGGCATACACTGCATTTCCATATTGCTGGTGACATTGTTCAGCAATATTTCAATAATATTTAGACCCACCACAAAAATACAACAGATGCTATGGTCAGCAAAGGACAAAATGAACCCACTCAGGAGTATACCGGATACCTTGTAGTTGTGGCCAGGTATATATTGGGTCCACAAAGTGCAGCACCCAGACCAGAATCAAAGAACATGAAAGACACTGCTGACTAAAACAACCTGAAAAATTAGCAGTAGTTGAACACGCCCTGGGTATGAAATCTGGACATGTCCAGGGAGGTACTGGACAACACTACAAATCACTATGTCAGACTACACATCGAAGCTATTCAAATACATAAACATAAGCATAGTTTCAACAAAAAAGAAGAAAGCCTGGCTTCCAGTACTAAACACTGCAGAGTGCAAAAGGTCAAAGCTCAATGATTCCCATCCAGCCACAAGCAAAGGTGATAAGTCCACACAACAGACCAGCTAACAACACCCATCAACTTTAAAAAAAACCCAGTCTCACTCACTCTGTACCCCAGAGTGAACTCCTAGTTCCCTGAGCTCCTTGCCCTCTGAAGATATCAGCCACAGAGTCTGGTGAAATGTCAGGAAGAAAAACTTCCAGAACACAGCCAAACAGCTCGCAAAACTCACAACAATTATCAGATCCCAGCTGTGAAAGCCTTCGAGAATACAAGTATTGTAGTTGTCGCCCAGAACATCTGAAGGTTCCTCATCACTGTGTTATGGGCTTTTCCGCATATGAACATTTTTACAAGCAGGAAATTAACATTAATCTCCTCTTGTTCAATGTCAGTACTTTCCTAAAACCATTAAAATGAATTATATATTTCCTTAATAGAAATGGGGTATTATTATTAGAAATTAACATTAGACTTTACAAGTACAGTATGACATGCTGCCAGAGACTGGCTGTGATATTTTAAGTGATCTTTTCAGAGGGGCAAAGTGCTTTGATTCAATCTGAAACAATCTTTTGTGCATTGCTTTTCCTAAAGGCTGTTTGACCAAGGACTTATTTTGCATGTATCCATTTAACTTTCATCTAGTCCTAACTAGCCAGTAGGATATATGGAATAACACAAGTTTTAGAAGTTGGATTAAAGACTGATAGATTTTCATTTACGTTTCCAAGCAAATGTTGTAAAAAAAAGAATTTACAATGGCTGTCTGGAGCAAGAGGGTGCAATAAGTTCTTGCGTAAAGAGCACAAGATGTCTTTGCAGTTCTTAAAGTATTTCTCTTAGCCAGATTCAAATTAACAAAAAAAAGTATCAGATGGGTGTGGGGTGTAAGTTTGTAGGTATTCTGTAATGGAGCTACACCCACTTCCTAAGATAGGGTGGCTCAGTTCAACAAGGCGAAAAACGGGCAAAAGAAGACATTTTTGCCTGACCTTTAGAGATGGGCACGACTCAGGAAAAATGGTTTTTCATTTTTCGTTTTTCGTTTAGGGGTCCGTTTCGGCTCATTTCCGTTTTCGTGAGCTAATTTTCAAAATTTTTCGTTTTCATTTCGTTTCGTAACGAAAACAAAAACGAAAACGAAAACAATTTTTTTTCATTTTTTCCCCATTTAGTGCCATTAAATGCTTTTGCCGTAACGAAAAACGAAAATTGGCTCAAAATTAGTCGTTTCGTTTCCGTTTTCGTTCCATTTTGGAGCCAATGTTTGTTTTTTGGTTCGTTGCGTAACAAAAACGAAAAACAAAAACAGAAACGAAAATTTCGCTAAGTCATGCCCATCTCTACTGACCTTATTGTTGCTCCTTATTCCTCCCATAGTGATCAATACAAATGAATCAACTCCATACTTGGAGGGGCTGGTGGTATCATCATCATCATCATCATCATCATCATCATCATCATCATCCAAATGCAGACATGGAAGGGACCCCATGAATTGAGTCCCACTCTTGTCAAGGAGGCACAGTGGGGAATTGAACTTCCAACCTCTGGCTCCACAGCCAAGTACTAAAACACAGAACTATCCAGCCATGCAAGTATCTGCGAGGGAACATATTAGGCCAGGCATATCCAGATTTCGCCCCCCCCCAGATATTTCGGACCACAACTTCCACAGTCCTTTGCCATTGGAAATATAGACCTTGAATTCTGGGAGTTGTGGTCCAAAACATCAGGAAGATTGGCGTTTGGACATCCCTGTATTAGGCTATTGAGGGCACTTAGGGTCTTGCCCCTAACTATACCAAGACACTTTTCCGAAGTGCCTTATTTTCTTCCCCAACACTATAGGATTGCCATTAGTGGGATGCCAAAAACAACCGAGCATTCTGCAGGCTTACTGGAGAAATTTCTGAAATTTAAGCATTACATCTGCAGTGGTCCTGGCTTTGTCACCTGGCTTTTAGTGGACTTCAGGATTATTTCCCAACTTGCAGTTTAAAGTTGGTTTAACAATATTTGTTAAAGCCAGCTTTTATGTCTCACAAAAAAACCCATATAAATATGATCAACAGGTCTAGACCAAAGAGTCACCTTAAAAAAATAGCATTGTGAGTTGTGCCTTTGGCAAGCCACTGTAGCATCTGAAACATTCTATTGTTTTTAACAATCATCACTCAGTATGTAGAAACAGTGTGATGCCCAGTGATAGATGTGATCTTGAGAAATAATCATGGGGGAGAGGAGATGAATGAATGCCATAAATGGTGTCCCTGGCTTTTAGCCATATGACAATTCAGCTTCTAATACAAGAAATCCAAACACTTTGTTCAGAGTAAATTACATGGTGCATTGGATTTGCATACTTTGAATTTAATCTGTACACATTATTTCTGCATTCACAACATTTTGTCAATGTGTTCGAGGAGAGACTGTAGCTCAGTGGCAGAGTGCAAGCTTTGCAGGTGGAAAGTCCCAGGTACAAGCCAAGATGTCTCTCGTTCTAAGCATCTGGTTGCCTGTTGGGAAAGGCAGACCTATGCCTATGCCCCACAGAGCCTGCCAATCAGAGTAGACAGTTCTAGGTTAAGTTAGGGGAAAAGATTGTCCTAGGAGAAGCCTTTGCATATGAATAAGGGGAGGAGAGAATAAAAATCATCTTCATGTGGGGCGGAGGAAATCTCAAATCCTAAGTCAGTTTAATATTTTGCAACATAAAGATACGTAATGTTGTAGAGCAATATTACAACCCTTAAACTTCTGGTCACTTCCACTTCCACTCCCCCCCCCCCCAAAAAAAAATAACCCACCCACAAACATTTTTGGTCACCATGCAGTCCTGGAGCAAAATATTGTCCCAGGGACCCATCCAAAGTATCTATCACAAGAGGAACAACTTTGAACACTGGAATTTCTGCATGCAAAACATGGATCCTACTGCTGAATGATGGTCACAAAACATCAGAAAGACCCCCTTTGCAAACCAAGAACAGACAAGGCACAACCACAACAAAAAGATCTCTGCCTGGGTGGATGGTTCTGAAAGTTCCAGGGTTTCGTTTTCTAAACCCAGGACACTCAAGGGGCTATGGAAGCTCTAAAAATGATCAAAATTTGTGGGACATCTAAAATGCCTCCCCCCCCTCTCTCTTCCTCTCTCCCTCTCTTTCTCTCTCTGCATGCACTTGGCACATGAAAGGAACAGACTTCTACTTTTGCATTCTTGCCTATAAGAATGGTCAGGAATTTTCCAATTACTCTTTTATATTTGCATGTAAATTGTGCATTTTCCCACAACATTTGTCAGTTTTCTCAGGAATGTGCAAACACTGTAGTTGCACAAATGGTGAATGGCACAGATAGGCCCAAAATTGGGATATCTGCAGGTTTGTTCATCAGTTTGAAACACTGGATGGATTGTTTAAATCCTTGACAGCATCAGGTAATTCTTTTGTGGCTTCTGTTTATGCACCTGTACTTTGCTTCTCGGAGGAAAAGGAGCATGCAGATATTTTAAGTAAATTGTGCAAGCTATTTCGGCTCGAGGTAGGATTTTACAATTCCTCAGCAAGGCGTCTTTTCATGATGAGACAGCCTAAGCTATCAAGGCAAAGGAATTTAGTAAGCATTCTTTCCATCCCTTATGAGATCCGTGATATAATGAAAGAAATGTGAAAATGTAATTTGGGATTAAAATAGAAAGTTTTCTTTCATGACTTATGGCATCACATTGTATTGGAAGGAACCTATCATGATTTGTGTGCAGTAAGGCTGCATGTTGCACACCTATATTTGATCCACCTTTATGCCCTATGTGCCATTTCCTTGGTGCTGATATCTCTTAGAGTACCTCCGTATTACTTTTTCATTCTACTGTGGACAGCATTTTCTCTAACATTACTTCTAAAAGGCTTCTCCCAAATAGTTGCATTCCTGTAGCGTTCAACATTCTAAAGATGAAAAAAGTGGACATCCATTTAACTACCCTGCATTCATATGGTTGTATCTCTTAGCAAGCTAAACCTCCTCTGTGACCACCTAGTGATACATACACTTCCACTTTTCAGAGTGGGTATAAACATGCTTCCCATATAGTAATGCATAAGCAATACATAAAATCCAAGATAACCCCTTGGGAATGAAGATTCAGAGGAACAATATTGCTGTAGGTTCCCCCCCCCCCCAGAGAAGTACAAGAAAACATAAGGGGAGGGGGAACCAGATTGCTATTCTTTGTGGTTGCCAACACAATCAATATGCCCAGTTTATATTTTAGCTTCAGGCCACTTTCCATCAGAGATGTTAAAGCACAGATTTGTTTTTTGGATTACAACTCCAGAATTCCCTGGGCAGCTAGATACAAAGAATATAAGCAAAATACAACACTTTTGGACAGAAGTTTTCATAACCAACATTGGCCTCTTAACTGCAAAAATGTAGAAGCTATTTCCATCCTAAGGCTACAGTTATCACTGTTGGTAATCTCAAGTTTGATGTTCCTAATAAAGTTGATAATACTTTTTGGAACCTATAATGAAGAAAAGGCCATATTTCTTACAAAAAATTGTTTTAGGTTACGATATTGATTGAGTCCTGTCATACTAATGTCAAGAACAAAAACTTCAGGTCCTGATGGGAAAATAACAGCAGTATTGAATGTTAGATATTTCTGTAACCAAGATTCATTATTCATCGCTGAACATATTATGAGTCATTTAAAACAATGCCTTTTTGTACCTAAATCTTAGCTCTTCATTCCACAGATTATAGGTTTGAATGCTCCTTTTCTGTCTCCACACTTACTCTTTTCTGCCCTCTAATGGTGACATAATGTAACTCACAGTAAATTACACAGGTAGTGCCAAGAAATCTTATGATACAAAATGGAGGAAAACAAACAAACAAACAAAAACATATATAGCAGGACCATACTCAACTCAACATCTTTCCTTCAAGGCTTCTATCACTGGGCATCACACTTCTTTCTAAAAAGAGCAACATATATTTATTATTTCTCAACTGGCATAACACATGGTGCTGTCAATGTGTATGACAGGTATGGCCAAACTTCGGCCCTACTGATGTTTTAGACCACAACTCCAAGAATTCCAAGCCTATATTTCCAATGGCAAAGGACTGTGGGAGTTGTGGTCCAAAACATCTGGAGGGCCAAAGTTTGGACATGCCTGGTGTATGACATTTCGAGAGAAGGACATTTAAACATTAACACTGGAGGTAGTCAAAGACAAGATATGCCAAGAGGAAACATGACATTCTTTCCATTTCTGCCATATTATTTGAAAAGTACTGGTTGTGATTTTAATACTTGACAATGGAGTATGGCAGTTTCAGCTACACAAAATGTTCACATAGGATCCATATGAACAGCTACATTTTCAACTGAGTCCATCGTTCTGTTACAGAAAGCCACCCACTTTCATAAAAGTGCTGAAGATGGAACTTACCACACTGTAGGGCACCATATCATACGAGTACTTACATAAGACATGGCAGCCCTTAATAGCTGCAGTGTCTTCTATTTAGAAACTTGAATAAACATGGAAAGCTCATAATATAGCATGCTAAACTGTAAAAATATTATTTTAAAAAGTATTAATCATATTATTTAATTTTGTGATTGTGCACTTGGTCTTTGATCCCACTGCCTCCACAGCGACCATATTTCTAATTACTTGCAGTTCTACTTTTTTCAAGATCTAGAACCATTCTGTTATGGATGAAATCAACCTTAAATGTAAACAGATGTAACAAGACAGTGCTCTGTGTCCTGTAAGGACAGAAGAAGCATCATGTGCTTTAATGAAAATGAATTAGAAATAGAAACGGAGTTCATTATTATGATTGGTATTTGGGAGATCTTTTAAAAAAGAATTTATGGAATTGGTTGTAGAATTTTCAACCAAAAATGTAGCAGGGCTTGGAAACTGTACTTTCACTTTTGCATATTGGAATATGCTAATGTGCTGTATGTTCCCTCAGTACACTCCACAGTACAGAGCATCTACTGTATGTGCCTATATGCTTTACTTTCTCTCTGTCGATCTGTCCATCCATCTCTCCAAATTTTGGGGTGTTCTCAAAAATCGCTTGAGGAAGCTAAGCCTGCCATTTCAATGCCAAAACATGGAGGCTGTGATCCGTATTTTCGTGTAGTAAAAATACAGATCTCAGCAGCCATGTTTTGGCATGGAAATGGAAGGCTTGGCTTTCTCAAGCAGTTCTAGGCAAGTCCGTGAAATTTGGAGAGATTTCGATTCAGAATGGAAGCCACACTGCCAATCACCCATCCACTGCTGCTTGGCTTCCAAATCAAATTAGAAAGAATTTTTCCTAGGGGCACCCCCTTTGGACCTTAATGACGCAGATACCTGAAACCCAAACTTTTCCAAATTTCATTGGCTTCCCTGAATTGCTCTCCTGCCATTTCTTCTAGGATGAATTGTTACATCCTAGCGGGGGGAAATTGTGTTTCATCATGAAAAGAAACATGTCCTACCATTTCATTAGGTAACAAAGTAAGTGATTTGTTACCTAACGAAATGAAAAAACACTGTTTCATTTGCGTTTCCTGCCCATCTCTAAAAATGAACCAAAACAAACTGCCAGTTCAGCTGTTCATGCCAATCTCTATCAGTATCTCAGAATTGTAATGCTTCATCCATTCACACAAATTTCATAATTAGGATACAATGTATATCTAATATTTTGCACTGCAGAAGGTATACACATAGCATTACAGTTGAACAACATTTTCATTTCTAATTACAAATAACATATTGGGAATAAGAAGAATTTCACCCAGCTGATATACCTCAGGTAAACTGAATCATGAACTATTTCTCAAAGTTTAGCAGGGTTTTATCATTACCTATCTTTCAGTCAGCCCAAGATTTTCTTAGACTGTAATTTGCAAAATCTTTTGCCAAATAAAACTGATTAGTCTTACAGGCACCATGGGACTCTTCATTGTTTTCACTGAATGTCACAGTCACTTTCCAGACATCACAGGGGAAATCCACCTTATAGAGGGAAGCAACTGCTGTGTTTGTCTTCTTGCTACCTACTGTAAATGGTAAGGATTATAATCTACAAGCAAACGATGAGACAGAGAGGAAAGCTAATAGAGCTATGGTTAAGTACTCCAGCATTTGTAGCTGCTTCATCAAATACAGTGGTACCCTGACTTAAGAGCAGCTCGACTTAAGAGTGGAAAACTGTTGGCATTTTAACTGCCGCCTTGCAAATTTTAGATATGGTCTGCTCGACTTGCAAATATTTTTTTTTCATTTTTTCATTTTTTAAACTTACTTTTTCAATTTTTTTAGATAGGCACCCCGACTTAAGAGTAGTTTGACTTAAGAGCATGCATTCAGAACAGATTAAATTCATAAGTCGAGGTACCACTCTATATCAAAATCACTGTCCTCAAACAAAACATTGGTTCAAACTGATTCTCTGGAAGTTGGGTCATGGGTACTGGACTTCTTTTTCTTGAGAGATAGAGGCCTGAATAGGCTTGTTAGGTAGACAATACCATTGTTCATCTTATGAGCCTATTTCAGACCCGGGTGACAAGAGGTCAAAGCTGACTATAAGATGGAGGACTCGCACTAGCTATATTCAGACTGATAGATGAAGCTGTTTGGATGAGCAGTGAAACGTTTCTATCTCTCAAGAAAATGAAGTCCAGTAGCCATGACTCAACTTCCAGATAAATTCACTTGGATGACTGAGAATCTTCACAGACATATTCAAAATGATTCCTTACCGCAGACTAAAAGTTTGTTTCTCATTATGAAGCTTCATTTAAAAAAAAAATTAGGGGTTTTTTAGAAAAAAAAAAAAAAAAAAAAACATTGAATTTTCATTAATGCTATTATTTTTAAAGCATTGGTTCCCCTAGCTTGTGGGATGCAGTATCCTTAATACTGATGACGAAGTTCTCAAACACTTTGAATTACATTACTGCAAATTACTTCTTTTCCTTCTAACCCTCTCTTCTTAACCTCCATCTACAGCTAATCTAAGTTATGAACTCTGGAACCTATCTACATACAGTAGATAGCCCCGTCAGTTCCTTTTCTTGTTTCTGCTTGCATCAACAATGCTGAATTCCATCAACTCAGAGGGCTCCATATAAACAGAAACAGAACTGGGGTGGGTAGCCAGGGCTTTTACCCAGGAGGGCAGAGTGTAAAAAAGGCTTCTGGAAGAACGCGAACCTGCTCCTTGGTCTTGGCTACTGGAAATGCATGAATACCTTCACCCAGAGTTCATGGTCTGCCTTGCTACTTCTTCTTGCTTAGATGGAACACAAAACAGAAGGAATGATCATGGAAACAACATGGCCACGTGGAATAAGGCATTCAACATGGCCACGTGGAATAAGGCAATTATAATTTTATCGGATAGCGTCAGGACCGCTATCAGGTTTTAACTGTGTTTAGTCGATTTGTGTATTGTGTCTCTTAATTGTGTTTATGTCTGCCGATTGTGGCTCTGTAAGCCGCTTAGAGATCTCGACGATATTAAGCGGGGTATAAATATAATAAATAAATAAATAATAAATAAATTCTTCCCCATGCCTCCGTTCCTGCCCCACATATGCCAATCTCACACAATCCAAAATGTACCCTCACCAATAAGGTACGAAATCCTAGTTTCCAAAATTGCTAGTTGTCTGAGATGAGAGGCTGTTTCTTCAACTGAAGCTTTGTTCCAAAGGCTGTGCTGATTTTAAAGAAGAGGAGGATAAATATTGCCTTCAATAGTAACAAATCAATGCATGTAGTGAGGAAGTGTTAAGAATGTGTTGCTCCTCTGATCAGAATGATCCCTTCCACAATGGGATGGAAGCTTGCTTTGGCCTCAGTCTCCTTCATCATGACCTCCTTCTAGGAGGAAGGTCTCTTGCAAGAGCTTACAATTTTTCCTAAAAGTTTGCTTTTCTGAGAATTAAGGCATGAATAAACTCCATCGTCAGTTTTGCCATGGAAAGAAAAGCAGCCAAAGATATAACCTGCTGGAAATGTTGCTACGTCCAATACATAAAGACACTGAAATAAGAAACTTACCAAGTATTTAAAAAAATTAAGAGGCTGTCGCTACTGAACAAATACAAAAGTACAATATAAACCAATGTAAAATAATTCATCATATGGGGTAAACTGCTTGTGTGTAGAACTAAAGATTACAGAGTCAATCTAGCTTACTGAGTCAATATAATTAGTTAGACTATTTGATAAACTCTTTGTGCTTTGCCTATGAAAATTGTCCAGAAGTTTCAAAGGATCCAGACTTCAGACCAATGCCAATAGGAGGTAGACTGGAACCCCACCGATTCGACAGCTTTAATGATACCCTCTCTTTTTCTGGCTACAATACAATGTGCTGGTTATTGTTGTTACGTAGTGTGTGCTATATGTCTTTGGAACATTAGAGCCTTAAATAGAACTGAGGAACTTCAAGAGAGAGCCCTACTTCATCCTACTATTGTTGGAGGCACATTTTGTAGGAATGTGAAAGAGAGCCTTTTTGGTGGCTGCTCTCGGGTTCTACAAATACAGCCCCCCTCGCAAATTGCAATACCTTTCAGAGGCCTCTCAGATATACAGTTTGCATTATGGGGTTTGATTTGTTTGTGCAGCACGAGCCTAACTACATTATTTCACAAGCCAAGATGAGTGGCAAGTGTATGAAAATGCATGCTCAGATTAGATAATGCATTTAAATTCTAGCTTTCTAAAGGCGCTGAAATCAATTTATATAATACTATGTACATCCCGTGAAAGACTCTGAAACTGATGTCACATTGATTTAAATTCAATCTGTGAATTTAAATTCACTTCAACTTTTTTTAACAAAATAATTTCCTTTTACTGTTAGCGAAGACACTAAGCATGGCCTTATATCATTCACTGTTTCATACTGCATCAATCTGATGTTGACATGGAGGAGAGGTCAGGCAAAAAAAAATCAGTGATTCCTATAGATGCATGAGCTGCATTTTCTTATTATTCTGACTTTATTTTTAATGATAAGATTTTTTTTAATATTTTGACACACAGTAGGTGCTTCAATTAAGCACTGGCAGAATCAATTACTATTTTTTTCTTTGGTAATGAAAACAGGATTTTTATTTGAAATTTATTGGGATGAATGTGAAAGGCAGCATCTTCAGCTCCCCTATTAAGGATTTTATTTGGAAAAATAATTAATAAAATTAAAGGCAATCTTCCCCCCCCCCCAACTCCACTGAGGTTAAAATAGATTAGCATTCATATAGTTTTCCTTGTATACTGGAAAGCTGAACAACACATTTTCTTTGTAACAGCAGGGGAAAAATGAAGAAAATCAAACTTAATTACACTGGTGATGTTAGGCCTTCAAATAGTTAGGGAAGCACCAGAACTCTTGTTGCAAATTTCTGGATTCAGGACATTCATAAGTTGTTAGTGAAATTCTCACAGGGCAGAAACTTACTATATAAACAGCATGAAACTCAAATTGTTTTATTTTCCAAACTCAGAAATTTGAAAAGAAGGCAGCACAAGCAACAAATAGATTAATTTTTATCACACATTCATTAGCTCAGACTCATTTTTTATTCATGTTATTACATTAGTACAATAATACAGTTTTAATTTGATGGAGCTGTGGGTGTTTGGGTAATAGCAGTCAACTGTACTGTGGGGAGGTTAGACAGCTTGAATCTAAATCATTCTAACTGTACGGAAGCTGTTGGGATTATGCTGGGTCATACCAACTAAAAATCTGACCTCCACGGTATTTTATGTGTCTTTCCTATGAAGTTTCCTTTCTCTTTCCTTTTCTCATTAAATAGTTATTTGAACGCAGCAGCATTCGAGGCACCGTACGGGATGCAAAATTAGCATGGCCCAGCCCAGTAGGCCCAGAAACGAAAGCTGAACCCTCTTGCACTCCTATTTAGCTCTGTGAAGTTTGTGGGACTTCTCAGTAATAAATAACAGGATGGGAATCCTGCAGACACTGCAAAAGTAGGGGATGGGTTGGGAGGGAGAAACAGAATGGTTTGTAGGAGGAATATGAAGAAAAGGAAATTGGTTGGACAGGTGGACCAGAGGAAGAATGAGCTATTCCTGATACTAGGCAAAACATGACATAAGGCCTGATGGTGGTTAAAAATGGGTCATGTTTTGTTCCAAATGGAAATTGGAGGGACAAGTTCAGTACTGATTTCAGTGGGACTTGGAGGCAGCTGATGTAATCTGGACCTAACACAATCACTTTGGCTAAACATACATGGTTGCCAAGAGGAGAAAACCTATTTGGGACAGAACCTTGGACTTTGGTAACATATTCCAACCTATTTTATGGGAAGCCCTTAGAATATATCCATATTTATAAATATCATTCTAGAGCTATAATTTATCTACATATTCATATGTAGGTTAGAGGTTAGAGGGCCATCTCCCTGTTCTGGACGGGGTTGCACTCTCCCTAAGGGACAGGGTCCACAACATGGGGGTCCTGCTGGACCCCGGTCTAACTCTGGAAGCCCTCAGTGGCCAGGAGTGCCTTTTTACAGCGGTGGAAAATATACCAGCTACGCCCCTACCTGGACAAATGGAGCCTCATGACCGTAACTCATGCACTGGTAACATCCCATATTGATTACTGCAATGCTCTCTGTGTGGGGTAGCCTTTGAAGATGGTTCAGTGACTGCAACTGGTTCAGAATCGTGCAGCCTGGCTGGTGAGTGGTGGGGCTGTCAGGGATCACATCATACCAATTTTGCGTAATCTGCGTTGGTTACCACTTGTTGCCTGAACCCAATTCAAAGGGCTTGTTTTGACATATAAAGCCCTAAATGGCTTAGTATCTAGATAACTGAAGGACCACCTACTTCCATATGAACTTACCCAGCAATTAAGATCTAGCCAGGGAGCCCTCCTGAAAGAGCCATCCCTCAAGGAGTTGAAAGGGATGGTTTGTAGGTCTAGGGCCTTTTTGGCAGCTGCCTCCAGGCTATGGAATGCCCTCCCAAGTGAGATCCGCTTCCAGATGTTTTTAACTGATATAACATAGAACGTGGGTCCTGATGGCAACTTTTAGTGAATCATAGAATTATAGAATCATAGAATCATAGAGTTGGAAGAGACCTCAAGGGCCATCTAGTCCAAGCCCCTGCCATGCAGGAACCCCATCACAATATTTCCGACAGATGGCCATACAGCCTCTGCTTAAAAACCTCCAAGGAAGGAGACTCCACCACCCTTTGTGGCAGCATATTCCACTGCCAAACAGCTCTAACTGTCATGAAGTTCTTCCTAATGTTCAAATGGAATCTCTTTTCCTGTAGTTTGAGACCATTGCCCTGAGTCCTAGTCTCTGAAGCCATGGAAAACAAACCTGCTCCCTCTTCAATATATCCTTTCAAATATTTAAACCAAGCTATCATATCCCCCCCTCAGCCTTCTTTTTGAAAGGCTAAACATTCCCAGTTCCCTAAGCCGTTCCTCATAAGACATTTCCTCCAGACCCTCAACCATCCTGGTCGCCCTCCTCTGCACCCGCTTGAGGTTGTCAACATCCTTTTTAAATTGAGGTGCACAGAACTGGACACAGTACTCCAGGTGGGGTCTGACCAGAGCAGAATAGAGTGGTACTATCACTTCCCTTGATCTAGACACTATGGTTCTGTTGGTGCAACCAAGAATTGCATTGGCTTTCCTGGCTGCCGCATCACACTGCTGACTCATGTTCAATTTGTGGTCCACTAAGACTCCCAAATCCATTTCACAGGTACTATTCTCCAGCCATGTATCCCCCATCCTATATCTGTGCAATTCATTCTTTTAACCTAGATGTAGTACCCAACATTTCCCTCTGTTGAAATCCATTTCGTTGGCTTTGGCCCAGCACTCTAATCTGTCAAGGTCTTTTTGATTCTTCATCCTATCCTCTAGGGAATTAGCAACCCCTCCCAATTTGGTATCATCTGCATAGTGTGTTATATTTGAATTTAAATGTTATTGGTATTTTAACATTTTAATTGTTCTTTTTAACTGTAAGCTGCCCAGAGACCTTTGGGTAGTGGGCGGCATATAAGTTGTATAAATAAATAAATAAATAAATAAATAAATAAATAAATAAATAAATA